>SJYT01065046.1:0-114993 GCA_006410635.1 Cephalophus harveyi | reverse complement strand
ATGTGTATAAGAGACAGCCCCCTCCCCCATCCCATCCCTCAGGGTCATCCCAGTGCACCGGCCCTGAGCGCCCTGTCTCATGCATTGAACCTGGAAATGTGCTTATAAACCCCCACCCCGCTGATCTTTGGGATGGTTTCCAGTTCTGTGATCAGAAGACTTGGTTCAAACAGCAAGCAGGAGGTTCAAAAAAGACCCCTTTCCTTTCCACAGTTCAAGAATACGATTTCATACAGTATCTAAACCTAACAATTTAGCGGGATTTTCCTTTGTAGTAATTACGCAACGATCAGTGTCTCTGTCTCTCCTAGGGGGAAAACCTACTAAATATATGTTCTATCTAAAATTGTTGTTTTTATTGTTATAAACCAGGACAAGTGAGGTGCTGTTTCATATTTAACAACATGTAATTTACCTCTTATACATCTTCTTTTAAACTTGTGGTTACCTTGTCTCAAGGTAAAGAGCAGCAAACGATAAATTATTGTCATTATCTTATAATCAAACACAGGGCTGCCAACAATGGACGTCATTATGTCCTAATGGGGAAATAACCAGCTAATTCTACAATGGTCATTATGGCGGCAAAATTTAATAATGCTCTGATTTCCCCACCCCCAACACACACATGCTTCTTATTTTCAACACCAATTAAAACTGTTTTCAAGTGTTTCTTCCTACATTGTCTGAATCCCAGTTAGCAAAATGATTGTTTAGCAAATGAGATCTGGCAGCAGGCACTGAGGAATTCTGCTCCTTTAAATTGGGAGCCTATTAAAGGAGTCTCCGTGTTCTGGGAGAAGGCAAGCTACCTGGAGAAGAGTGGAGGAGGGGAGGGGAGTCCGGGAGGGTCTCCACGGTAAGTGAGAGGCAAGTGACAACCTTATAAGTAATGCAGACCCATCAACCCCCACACAGCCTAATGAAACAATATTTCTAGCTTCAATTTGCAAATGAGCAATGTGAGGCTTAAAAGTATTAAGTCGTTCAGTTGTGTCCAACTCTTTGCGACCCCATGGACTATATAGCCCTCCAGGCTCCTGTCTGTGGGACTCTCCAGGCAAGAATATTGGAGTGGGGTTGCCATTCTCTCCTCCAGGGAATCTTCCCAACCCAGGGATCAAACCCAGGTCTCCTGCATTGCAGGCAGATTCTTTACAATCTGAGCCATCAAGTAACCCCATCGGAGACTTAAGAGAGATTAAATAAATTCTCAAGGAAGCACGACCAGGGGGTGCTGGAGTCCAGACTGAAGTTCTGACCTTGGGGCGTCTGAGCTTGTGGCTTACCTAGCAATTTACACCTGCCTGTCCCTGCAGTCTCAGGACATTCATGCCATTTTTTCATGTGAAAGCCTTTTCAGCAACTTCATGAGGAGCCTGGGCTCCTGGGAGCCCACAGTAGGCTAGGAGCCGTTCTGGCCAGCAGGGAACTCAGTGCCGCTTGCTTGGGAATAGCTGGCTTTGTTTAAGCACTCGGCTTCTTTGGTNATGCCATTTTTTCATGTGAAAGCCTTTTCAGCAACTTCATGAGGAGCCTGGGCTCCTGGGAGCCCACAGTAGGCTAGGAGCCGTTCTGGCCAGCAGGGAACTCAGTGCCGCTTGCTTGGGAATAGCTGGCTTTGTTTAAGCACTCGGCTTCCTTGGTGCTGTGCTGGCTTAGCTGCTCAGTCGCATCTGATTTTTTGTGACTCACTGCCATGTAGCCCACCAGGCTCCTCTGTCCCTGGGATTTCCCAGGCAAGAACACTGGAGTGGGTTGCCATATCCTTCTCCAGGGGATCTTCCCAACCCAGGGAAGGATCTTCCCAACTGCACTTCCTGGGTCTCCTGTGTTGGAGCCCGATTCTTTACCTACTGAGCTATCAGCTTCCTTTGTCAAGGTCAGCAGACTGGTTTTTATAAATAAAGTTCTATGCAAACATAGCCATGCTTCCTCATTTAATGCTTTCTTTTTTCATTTATCTGTTTTTAATTGAGGGATAATTGCTTTACAATACTCTGTTGGTTTCTGCCATACATCAATATGAATCAGCCATAGGTACACATATTCATTTAAAGTTATAACAGGAGATGTGAGGAGCCTGACAGAGTCCTGACAGGCTTGCAATCTGGCCTGGTGCAGAAAAGTCTGTGACCTCTGCCTGAGGTGATTTAAGAAGAGATAGTCACTGAGACCAGGCCTCCCAGGTGGCTCAGTAAGCAAAAAAATATCTGCCTGCAATGCAGGAGTCGCAGGGAATGAGGGTTCAATCCCTGGGTCGGGAAGATCCCTGGAAAAGGAAGTAGCAACCCACTCCAGTATTCTTGCCTGGAGAATTCCATGGACAGAGGAGCCTGGTGGGCTACAGTCCGTGGGGTCACAAAGAGTCGGACACGACTGAAGTGACTGGGCACACACGCACACAGTCACTTGGAGTCTCAGACTGTCCCGGGAGTGTCCTGGGACAGATAGGAACCAGGACCAGTCCTCAAGGGAGAGCACTGGTGACAGGGAGGCAGTCAGAGGGGGCGACCCGCAGCCTCGCACCTTGACCCCATGTCGGGGGCGGGTTCCTGCCCTCCCCGGAGGCCTCTGTCCCTTCCTCTGTGAGACAGTCCAGCAGGTCCCCCCGGAGGATCCTGCGAATTAAATGAGTCAGTCGGTGTCCCACACCTAGAAGCAGCCTGCCATGGAGAGGTCAGAAACATTACCTATTACTACGTCATTTTTTTTTTTCTAAATTTTATTATTTTGGTGTTAACAGGAAAAAAAAAAATGCACCACCTAAAACTTGAGAATTAGCTTTTATTTGCTGGTCTTTCTGCGCTCTTAGCCCTGGGAGGCAGTCTCTCCGCGTCTCTGAGGGACTGTTCCAAAGAGGCAAGGGAGGAGTCAGATATGCAGGAGTTTGGGCCACAAAATCCAGGCAGTCGGAGCTTCAGAAGAATATTGTTAATTAAAGAAAACCGCGAGGACCTCCTGGGCGCCTGGGTCCATCGTGCCCAAGGCCGTGAGACCCGGCGCCTCATCTGCTACCTCCTCTCCTTCCCACTCGGATGGCCTTTCCCACAGGCTCTGCGGCGTCTCCGCCCGGGGCCAAGGAGGCCCAGCTCGGCCTGGGTTCTGCCCACCCGATCAAAAGCACAAAGCTGAGAGGTGCCGTTCACCTTCCGAGGTCATAGCAGGAAGGACTCAAGACAGCACTCTCACCCGCATATGCTGAGTCCCAGTCTGATGGGAAGGAGTTTGAGAGTGGAAAGAGTTCCCTGTTCACTTCTGCTCCCCAGAGCCTCCAGAATGCCCACTAGGCTAGGCTAGGCTAAGTCACTTCAGTCATGTCCGACTCTGTGCGACCCCAGAGATGGCAGCCCACCAGGCTCCCCTGTCCCTGGGATTCTCCAGGCAAGAACACTGGAGTGGGTTGCCATTTCCTTCTCCAATGCATGAAAGTGAAAGTGAAAGTGAAGCTGTTCAGTCGTGTCCGACGCTCAGCGACCCCACGGACTGCAGCCCACCAGGGTCCTCTGTCCATGAGATTTTCCAGGCAAGAGTACTGGAGTGGGGTGGTGCTCATAAATATTTGTTACTTGAATGAATGACTGCCTGAAAAAATGAAGCTTAGAAATCACGTGGTTTAGGGGTTGCTCAATGTCTTTGAGTCCCAGATCTCTGAAAGCCTGATGAAAGCCGTCAGTATTCTATGGAGAAACATGCATATCCAGGACACTCCGGCACATTGCTTCAGGATTTCAGGCTTCCTGGTGGCTCAGGCGGTAAAGAATTGGCCTGCAATGCAAGAGACCAGGGTTCGATCCCTAGGTGGGAAAGATACCCTGGAGAGGGGAATGGAACCCAGTCCATTACTCTTGACTGGAAAGTTCCATGGACAGAGGAGCCTGGTGGACTATGGTCCCTGGGGTGGCAGAAGGTCAGACACCATGGAGCCACTAAAACTTTCGCAGCTCCCTCTGAAGGGCTGGAAAGCTTGTTAAGAACCACTACCTCATTCATCCCCCTTTAACATCTAGACGAAGAGACTCAGAGAGGTCAGCAGGTTGGCCCAAGTTCACAGAGCATCTTAGTTTTGAGGCATTTGCTGCTTTCCATCTCACTTCCTGCCTATTGCCCACCTCCCCCGGCCTCTCAAATCATTCACCCCCTCCTGTGTGCTCAGACGAATACTCAGCCGTTCAATTTGGCTGGGTGGTTGAGCATTTCGTTCAATTTACATTAGAAGTTCTGATTTTAATTTTTCTAATATTCTCATTATTAATGTCGGTTTCAGTCATCAGCTGGTTGCCCAATGTTAAAACGTCTTTGAAACAGAAAATGAATGCAAATAATTAAAAGGAAAAAAAAATCTGGGGAAAGCTATCCATTTGTCAGGTTTGGCATAAAAAAATGTCTTGGAATGCAAGGTTTGGGGTAATAAAATATATGAATTTTTTTTTTTAATAAATGAAATCCAATAATAATCCTGTCAGTTTTTTCAAGTCCCATCATTCTTTCTGGAGGCTCTGTGATAAATCTTTCTTGGGGACAAAAAGCTTTATGGAGTGTCTACTCCAGGTCAAAGCCTCATCTAAGCAGGCCCTGAGAAATCAGAGGAGGCTGAGAGCACCCCCTGCCCACAGGAGGGTCCCAGTTTAGTACAGAAAATGGAGAACCAGGAGCCCTGGTCAGCGCTGGGTTGAAGAGACCTGGGGGGATGTGTGTGTGGCAGGGCTGGGCTGAGAGGCGGGCTTGGGTGGTGGCACTGATGGAGCTGAAGCTCCAGGCAGGCAGAGTAGTTCCAGGTGCCAGGAGCTGACACCCTCACAGGAGCTGTTGCGTGAGACGAGGCTGGGCCAGTGGAAGGAGCCTCATAGGAGCCTCCTTGAACATTTTTCTACAAGCTAGTGTGATGTTGTGTGCGCAGGCTGTGGGTCAGACATGTACTGAGGGGAGGAGCTGATGGGAGGAGGGAGATGGGAAGAAGTGAGCATGGTCTGTGAGACAGAAGGGAGGAGGCAGGTGCTAAGAGGAGCCAGCCCCAGCAGGCCGCTGTGACTCAGTCTCCCTTTGAGACAGTGGATCTGGGGTTGACAGATGCCATCTGTTTTCTCTACCCTCCTCTCCCCTTTGCCCAACAACGGACAGAAGTGGTCACAAACAAAAGCCACTCTGTACATTGGTGGGCAAGGAGATCAAACCAGTCAACTCTAAAGGAAATCAACCCCAAATATCCATTGGAAGGACTGATGCTGAAGATGAAGCTCCAATCCTTTGACCACCTGATGCAAACTGCTGACTCACCGGAAAAGACCCCGATGCTGGGAAAGATTGAAGGCAGGAGGAGAAGGGGACGACAGAGGAGGGATAGTTGAATGGCATCACTGACTCGATGGACACGAGTTTGAGCAAGCTTCAGGAGTTGGTGGCGGACAGGGAAGCCTGGCGTGCTGCAGTCCATGGGGTCCCAAAGAGCTGGACACGACTTGGGCACTGAACTACAACAGCTGTGGACAAGCGGGTGGAGCTAAGCTTCACACCTTCCTCTAGGCAAAGCCCCTAAGTGAAGAACGTTGGCCCAGGAACATGAGACTTGCCCGGGGAGGAAGGAGGACCTGCGAGACAAAGAGAGGCAACTGAGGCCTTCTGGGGTCCTGCTGGGGCCCCTCGGAGGGAGACAGGAAGGAGGAGCCTGCGTGTGACTAAAACATCCCCAGGAAAGTCAGAACCTCCTGCCTTCCAACCCAGAAGTGGGAGGCAGTGAGAAGGCCACCGGTAAGATCCAAGGCTGGGACTAGAAACATGAGTGGACAGTGATTAAAGGCATGGTTCTCCTCTCTGTAGCATCTGACAAACAGTTGAGGGTTTTTGTTTTTTGAGCTAACAACTTTCTAATGATTCAAAGAAAGTCACAATATCCAAACTGACCCAAGTGTTCCCTCCGTGGGATATCTAGAGCAGCCCTGAGACACCTCCAGCAGCAGTGAGTGTCCACGGCACCAGGCAGGAAAGACGTGTCTCGTTTCTGCCTCCACTGGGAGCCAGGGCTCCGAGGGTCCAGGAGCTGGGGGAGGGAGCCAGGAGAGGCTGGACATGCCAAAAGGGGGCATGGATGAGGGATGGAATGGGGCATGGGGTCACTTCCCCAGGGGAGTTGCTTTGAACTCTGACTCTGGCTTCTATTTCACCTCTTTGATCTTCTTATTTCTCCCATGAAACAAGGATGATGATGATAAGAAGGAAAAAAAAAAAAGGAAGATACTTACTTTACGGAATTTCAGTGATGATGAAATAAGAAAATGCCCATACCGTGCCTGGGACCAAGTGCCACATAAATGGAGGTGATTGTTAAGTAATCCAGTGAGGAATAACATCTCTGAATAACAGCTTTGAAATAACATCTCTTAAAGTTATCAGACCTTGCAGCACGGCGGCAGGACCATAGGTGTGGCTCAGACTTACGACATTGCTGCGAGGAACTGGCAGTTGAACAGGAGAGAGAACAGTGAGCAGATAAGAGGTTGACTCAAGACAAGGTGCAAACATGCTTTAAGAATGAATGAATGAATGAAGTCACTCAGTCGTGTCCGACTCTTTGCAACCCCATAGACTGTAGCCTACCAGGCTCCCCTGTCCATGGGATTTTCCAGGCAATAGTGCTGGAGTGGATTGCCATTTCCTTCTCCAATGCTTTAAGAAAGGAACGGATAAGGTGCTACAGAAACGGATTTCCAGGTCAGCTGTCTCCGTCAGGGGCTGCATCGTGTCCCATGGACCTGGAGGTGTAGCTAAAGCCAGACCATCTGGTTGGGAATTTCTGCTCCTCCTCTTGGGACCGCCTTGGCAATGCTCTGAACTCTGTTCATTCATCCATCCATTGAATTGGTCACAGTATTTATTGCATGCCTGCTACAGAGTGGGTGCTGATTTAGGGGCAAAGATAAGGCAGAGAACAAGATAAAGCCTTTGCCTCCTCACAGCTTCTTCCCATGATTTCCTCATCTATAAAATGGCACTAATACAATTACAATCCCATAAGGTGCATTTGATTTCATGAGGCTCAAACACAAGGTTCCATTACAGGTGATTTGCCAAGGGCAACCTGGCTCATGCTTGATGATCTTATAACAGCATCTTTTAAATGGGTTGCCCAGAAGACGCATTGTTGCAATTGTGCAAATAAAATGAGATAGCATTTCTATATTACTCCCCTTCCATGCTTAAATGCCAAAAGACAGCTTTTGGTTAAAAACCCAGCCATATCTCTTTTTAAAATATGAATTAGGGCTAAATGTGTTTGAAAAATTAACAAGAGTAATGAAATAACAGCCATGCTGGTAATAATAATAATAGAGTTACTCTTTCTTGCATCTGTACTCTGCCTCACACTGTGCTCAGAATTTTGTGCTCTCTTTTTGTCTGTAATCTTCAAATCCCCAAGCTGTGAATTCTACTGTTGAGTTTTACAGATGAAGAGACAGAATTTTTGAGACCCTAAGTAATAGACCTGAGCTGAAACCAGCAGTTAAGTGGCACATCTAAGGTTCACATTCCCTGACACCTCGTTTATTTCATTTTCTCTTTCAAAAGAATGGTAATAATTACAATTATAATAATCCTTTATATTTATAAAGTGTTTTTTCCGTTTTCAAAGGTTCATGAAGCCTTGATTTCATGTGGATTCTCCAACAGTCCAAGAGACCACATCAAATTCCCACTATACAGAAAAGGAAATTGAGGATCACAGGCTTGCCTGAGGTCTTACAGCTCAAGCTTTGAGGATCTGGGGTCTGAGTTCAAACTGGCATCACTCAGCTCCATGTGTCCCCATAATTCCTGTCCCTTAATGCCAGAAATAATAAACTATGAAAGAAATGGATTGTTTGTATTACAGTGTTAGTGTTATTCTTATCATGGTTTATTTTAAATCCACTATACAGAAAAGGAAATTGAGGATCACAGGCTTGCCTGAGGTCTTACAGCTCAAGCTTTGAGGATCTGGGGTCTGAGTTCAAACTGGCATCACTCAGCTCCATGTGTCCCCATAATTCCTGTCCCTTAATGCCAGAAATAATAAACTATGAAAGAAATGGATTGTTTGTATTACAGTGTTAGTGTTATTCTTATCATGGTTTATTTTAAAATGAGATCAAAGAAATTAAAATTTGTAAATGAACTCACCTCAACTGGGAAAATAATATAATAAGATAGATGGTCCCTTTTTAATGAAAATTTTTCATGGACTTGTATCACCCGCAAGTACTGATAGGGTGAATTAAATTATATTGTTAAAAAGAGCACAATATATTTGAATATTCCATTCCAGATTTGCAGATAAATCATATGCAAATCCAGAACTGAAATGAGATGATGTCAAAATGAAATGATGTCAAAAGACAATCGGAGAAGTAAGATGCCGAAATTAGTTGCAACTTTTAGGATCCCAAGCTCAGTGCAAGTCAACAGATGTGGTCCGTTGGATTTGATGAAATCATCAATATGGCTTTCTCATCTCTCCAGTGGCTCCATCCCCACTTTCAGAGCACATTTGACAAGGTCTGACAATAGGTTTGTTCATCACAACCGGCATCTAGTGGATCAAGGCCCAGAATGCTGCTAAACATCCTGGGATGTGAGGGACCGCCTTCCACCAATAAAGACCTGTCTGGCCCTGAGCATCAGCAGTGTTCACACTGAGAAGCCCAGTCTCAATCTTAGGAAAGAGAACATTGGGGTAAACACCTTCAGAAAAGAGGATTTGAGTAAATCCACTGGGAGCTTTACAATCTTTACCAGTATAGGTATTTCCTCTTGATTTTATAGATGACTCTTGGCGATCTCGCCAAACAATACAGTATCTCCTCAACTAGGTCGGCGCATTGCCAAGATAGTAACTCACCCTTCCTTCCTCCTGTATAATATGTGGCTTCCATCCATCTCCTCTGAGTGGTACTGCCAATTTCCCATGCCACTTATCCATGCCTGCCTCTGCCCAGGATCCCCAGCATCACTCACACACAAGCACACACACACACACACACACGCACGCACGCACGCACACACATGCACACACACACACACACTGGCTGCTTTCCCCATCCTTCATTCAGTTGACCCCTCCCCCACAAAGCCCCTCAATCCCCGCCTCTTGCTGGATTCAGCTTCCTTCCCCTGGGCTCCACCTTGGGTATAGCTTTATGACACCGTCACACCGTTCTTCCCTGTCTGTGTGCCTGTCCCCCACATCAAACTCCAAGCTCTGTGGGAACACCATCACTCAGCAGCTAAGTGAGTAGGAGCCAGTCAAATAATGCATACATAGATCAATGATGAGCGATAAGACTAGCGTGAAGACCACCAGGATTTTATTCCGGGGACTTTTATTCTGGGGGCATCCAAACCTCCTTAACCCTTGGGCATGGTGGCTATGGGAGGTGGGGCAAAATCAATGAGTTTCATTATATAGGCAGATGGTTTGTTACTGAGGGACATGATGCTGGAAAACCCCTTCTATATGGAAACCGCTGGAATGGACCACTTTACTGAATGCATGGAAGCTTTCATGCTGCCTCGAACTCTCTCCCTTGCACCCTCACAGAACCAGGGCACCCAGGAGATCCTCAGCTAACTGATCCATTCTCTCTCCTTCCCTCTCCTTGGTTTCCTGACAAGCGGGTGGAGCTAAGCTTCACACCTTCCTCTAGGCAAAGCCCCTAAGTGAAGAACGTTGGCCCAGGAACATGAGACTTGCCCGGGGAGGAAGGAGGACCTGCGAGACAAAGAGAGGCAACTGAGGCCTTCTGGGGTCCTGCTGGGGCCCCTCGGAGGGAGACAGGAAGGAGGAGCCTGCGTGTGACTAAAACATCCCCAGGAAAGTCAGAACCTCCTGCCTTCCAACCCAGAAGTGGGAGGCAGTGAGAAGGCCACCGGTAAGATCCAAGGCTGGGACTAGAAACATGAGTGGACAGTGATTAAAGGCATGGTTCTCCTCTCTGTAGCATCTGACAAACAGTTGAGGGTTTTTGTTTTTTGAGCTAACAACTTTCTAATGATTCAAAGAAAGTCACAATATCCAAACTGACCCAAGTGTTCCCTCCGTGGGATATCTAGAGCAGCCCTGAGACACCTCCAGCAGCAGTGAGTGTCCACGGCACCAGGCAGGAAAGACGTGTCTCGTTTCTGCCTCCACTGGGAGCCAGGGCTCCGAGGGTCCAGGAGCTGGGGGAGGGAGCCAGGAGAGGCTGGACATGCCAAAAGGGGGCATGGATGAGGGATGGAATGGGGCATGGGGTCACTTCCCCAGGGGAGTTGCTTTGAACTCTGACTCTGGCTTCTATTTCACCTCTTTGATCTTCTTATTTCTCCCATGAAACAAGGATGATGATGATAAGAAGGAAAAAAAAAAAAGGAAGATACTTACTTTACGGAATTTCAGTGATGATGAAATAAGAAAATGCCCATACCGTGCCTGGGACCAAGTGCCACATAAATGGAGGTGATTGTTAAGTAATCCAGTGAGGAATAACATCTCTGAATAACAGCTTTGAAATAACATCTCTTAAAGTTATCAGACCTTGCAGCACGGCGGCAGGACCATAGGTGTGGCTCAGACTTACGACATTGCTGCGAGGAACTGGCAGTTGAACAGGAGAGAGAACAGTGAGCAGGTAAGAGGTTGACTCAAGACAAGGTGCAAACATGCTTTAAGAATGAATGAATGAATGAAGTCACTCAGTCGTGTCCGACTCTTTGCAACCCCATAGACTGTAGCCTACCAGGCTCCCCTGTCCATGGGATTTTCCAGGCAATAGTGCTGGAGTGGATTGCCATTTCCTTCTCCAATGCTTTAAGAAAGGAACCGATAAGGTGCTACAGAAACGGATTTCCAGGTCAGCTGTCTCCGTCAGGGGCTGCATCGTGTCCCATGGACCTGGAGGTGTAGCTAAAGCCAGACCATCTGGTTGGGAATTTCTGCTCCTCCTCTTGGGACCGCCTTGGCAATGCTCTGAACTCTGTTCATTCATCCATCCATTGAATTGGTCACAGTATTTATTGCATGCCTGCTACAGAGTGGGTGCTGATTTAGGGGCAAAGATAAGGCAGAGAACAAGATAAAGCCTTTGCCTCCTCACAGCTTCTTCCCATGATTTCCTCATCTATAAAATGGCACTAATACAATTACAATCCCATAAGGTGCATTTGATTTCATGAGGCTCAAACACAAGGTTCCATTACAGGTGATTTGCCAAGGGCAACCTGGCTCATGCTTGATGATCTTATAACAGCATCTTTTAAATGGGTTGCCCAGAAGACGCATTGTTGCAATTGTGCAAATAAAATGAGATAGCATTTCTATATTACTCCCCTTCCATGCTTAAATGCCAAAAGACAGCTTTTGGTTAAAAACCCAGCCATATCTCTTTTTAAAATATGAATTAGGGCTAAATGTGTTTGAAAAATTAACAAGAGTAATGAAATAACAGCCATGCTGGTAATAATAATAATAGAGTTACTCTTTCTTGCATCTGTACTCTGCCTCACACTGTGCTCAGAATTTTGTGCTCTCTTTTTGTCTGTAATCTTCAAATCCCCAAGCTGTGAATTCTACTGTTGAGTTTTACAGATGAAGAGACAGAATTTTTGAGACCCTAAGTAATAGACCTGAGCTGAAACCAGCAGTTAAGTGGCACATCTAAGGTTCACATTCCCTGACACTTCGTTTATTTCATTTTCTCTTTCAAAAGAATGGTAATAATTACAATTATAATAATCCTTTATATTTATAAAGTGTTCTTTCCGTTTTCAAAGGTTCATGAAGCCTTGATTTCATGTGGATTCTCCAACAGTCCAAGAGACCACATCAAATTCCCACTATACAGAAAAGGAAATTGAGGATCACAGGCTTGCCTGAGGTCTTACAGCTCAAGCTTTGAGGATCTGGGGTCTGAGTTCAAACTGGCATCACTCAGCTCCATGTGTCCCCATAATTCCTGTCCCTTAATGCCAGAAATAATAAACTATGAAAGAAATGGATTGTTTGTATTACAGTGTTAGTGTTATTCTTATCATGGTTTATTTTAAAATGAGATCAAAGAAATTAAAATTTGTAAATGAACTCACCTCAACTGGGAAAATAATATAATAAGATAGATGGTCCCTTTTTAATGAAAATTTTTCATGGACTTGTATCACCCGCAAGTACTGATAGGGTGAATTAAATTATATTGTTAAAAAGAGCACAATATATTTGAATATTCCATTCCAGATTTGCAGATAAATCATATGCAAATCCAGAACTGAAATGAGATGATGTCAAAATGAAATGATGTCAAAAGACAATCGGAGAAGTAAGATGCCAAAATTAGTTGCAACTTTTAGGATCCCAAGCTCAGTGCAAGTCAACAGATGTGGTCCGTTGGATTTGATGAAATCATCAATATGGCTTTCTCATCTCTCCAGTGGCTCCATCCCCACTTTCAGAGCACATTTGACAAGGTCTGACAATAGGTTTGTTCATCACAACCGGCATCTAGTGGATCAAGGCCCAGAATGCTGCTAAACATCCTGGGATGTGAGGGACCGCCTTCCACCAATAAAGACCTGTCTGGCCCTGAGCATCAGCAGTGTTCACACTGAGAAGCCCAGTCTCAATCTTAGGAAAGAGAACATTGGGGTAAACACCTTCAGAAAAGAGGATTTGAGTAAATCCACTGGGAGCTTTACAATCTTTACCAGTATAGGTATTTCCTCTTGATTTTATAGATGACTCTTGGCGATCTCGCCAAACAATACAGTATCTCCTCAACTAGGTCGGCGCATTGCCAAGATAGTAACTCACCCTTCCTTCCTCCTGTATAATATGTGGCTTCCATCCATCTCCTCTGAGTGGTACTGCCAATTTCCCATGCCACTTATCCATGCCTGCCTCTGCCCAGGATCCCCAGCATCACTCACACACAAGCACACACACACACACACACACGCACGCACGCACGCACACACATGCACACACACACACACACTGGCTGCTTTCCCCATCCTTCATTCAGTTGACCCCTCCCCCACAAAGCCCCTCAATCCCCGCCTCTTGCTGGATTCAGCTTCCTTCCCCTGGGCTCCACCTTGGGTATAGCTTTATGACACCGTCACACCGTTCTTCCCTGTCTGTGTGCCTGTCCCCCACATCAAACTCCAAGCTCTGTGGGAACACCATCACTCAGCAGCTAAGTGAGTAGGAGCCAGTCAAATAATGCATACATAGATCAATGATGAGCGATAAGACTAGCGTGAAGACCACCAGGATTTTATTCCGGGGACTTTTATTCTGGGGGCATCCAAACCTCCTTAACCCTTGGGCATGGTGGCTATGGGAGGTGGGGCAAAATCAATGAGTTTCATTATATAGGCAGATGGTTTGTTACTGAGGGACATGATGCTGGAAAACCCCTTCTATATGGAAACCGCTGGAATGGACCACTTTACTGAATGCATGGAAGCTTTCATGCTGCCTCGAACTCTCTCCCTTGCACCCTCACAGAACCAGGGCACCCAGGAGATCCTCAGCTAACTGATCCATTCTCTCTCCTTCCCTCTCCTTGGTTTCCCTTTGGCAGTCCAGGACATAAATTGCAGAGATGACCATTCCCGTTTCCAGGCCACCCACTCCATCTCAGGAGCTAACAGAGCCGGCTCACCAGGTTCTCAAAGGCAGCTCGGGTTACCTAGAAAGACATTACGAAGATCCAAGATTGAAATAGCTCAAACCGGCTCCCTCCTTCCTTTTTCCCTCCCTCCCTCTCTCCTTCTTACCCTCTCTCCTTCTTCCTTCCCTGGTTCCTTCTCTCCTTTCTTTTTCTCTTCATTCCTCATCCTCACATTTGCATGGAACAAGCAAAGCTTGTAATCCCAGTGGTTCAGGCAAATGCATTAAAAAGATGAACATTTTAGTTAATGTTCTAAGAAGATTCAAAAAGCAGTTTTGATTGTGTACTATTAGCATTAATTAATTTCCAGGCTGGGACCAGCCGCTCTGTTAGAGGAATGCATATGTTAATCAATTCCTCTGCTGCTCTGTGCTGCTTAAAGGGACTTTCACGGGCTTTGTCTGTGCCATCCCTTTCGTTTAATTCAGTGCATCATAGTAACTCTCATGACCTGCGAGTGCAAGAGCAGAAGCCAAGCTGCCAAGGAATCACCTAGGAAAAGCGTTCAGAGCCCAGTGGCATTCCTTCAGAGATCTAAGCACCTGCTTGTGCCCCGGGGCCTGGATGAGAGTCACAGGCGTGGTCACTGCTCCTGTGCCCGCCACCCAGAGGGCTTCCTGCTACAACTTGGAAAACGCCTTCTCTTCTGGAAGCGTCCATCAGTCTCGGGGAAAGCAAATGGCTCGAAGATCAGCGAACAGGCTTGATGTAGGGCGGTGTCCCTTGCACAGTGACCATCTTACACAATGGTACATGGCAGCCTCAGTCAGTGAGCATGGTTTTTATCCCTGACCTCTGAAAGGATGCTGGCCCAGGAAATCCCAACCTACCTTTGCCAGCGTGGTGAATATTACTGAAGGGACATTCTTCAGGTTGGCTTCAGTGTTTTCCATGTGATCACACGGGCATCTATTTTTTCCTCCCCATGAAAACTGTAAATTCCTTGGAAACCAAATCCCAGTTAAACATCACTCAGCACCCTGCAGTTTTATACTGTAGTTGGTGAAAAATAATTCTCCAAGGATGAAGCCCCCCATCATTCTTCACATACAACTTTCTGTTCCTGGAGGCCTCAACCATCTCTCCTTTCATCCATCCTGTGTGTGTGCAAAGAGGGTGTAAGTGTGTGTTCGTCTCTGTGTGTAAATGTTCAGACATGAAGGAATATGCATTTGAGTATGGCAGAAAGAGGAAGGTCACTACATACATTTGTTTTAAGGCAAGCATGTGTGTTTAATAGGTATGCATTGCATGTGTTGGTAGCTCTGGGATGTCTGTGTGGGTGTGTACACATGTGTAGGCTTTTGTGTGCATGCATGTTCACACATGTGGATGAGGACATGGTGTGATGTGTGGATACGTGTTTATACATATAAATGTGTCCACGTTACAAATGTGCATATGTGTGAATTCATGAGACAGCTTACCGTTTGAGGGCAGCATGTCACTGTCCCCGTGGGAAAACTGAGGAAATACAAGGACAAACCGGGTGCATGCTAGTTGAGCCAACTCACATCAAGCCCCACGCAGTAAAAGGCCCGTCCACAAAAGCCACATGCAGCAGCATCTATCGTGACCCATCGGTCAGACCTGTGGAGCACAATCTCTCTACGCCAAAACCGAAACCAGGAAAGGTACGGTTGGCTGCTCTTTATTAGTGCGTTCATCTGGGCCTGTTGTTATCCCAAATGAAACCAGGGTTTTATCACGAAGGAGAAAGATGAGAAGGGATTTTGATTGAGAGTGGCTGGGCAGTCCTGCAACACCTACTGTCTCTCCCCTATAGCATCTAGCAAACTTAAGATGCAAGAAATAAATGAACCCAAGTTCCTTTGGGGATCTTCCCATTATTATTTCTCATACGGAGATTTGGGTAAGGATTGGGAAGGCAAGAACATGAGGTTCCACCTTCTGACAAGGACTTGGGGTACCCTGCAGTGGTGCATAGGTGTCTTTTTGTGGATGGTGTTTAATCAACCCGTGTGCTTGTATTTTCTCTCTCCTGCTTCCCAAGAAAAGGCATTTTGTTTCCAAGGCCACATGCAGCATTGACTTCTCTGCGCTGTCTGTGGTCATGGGCACTGGGAAGGGCAGACCACTCAAGTGGGTTTTCTGGGGTCTTCCATCCAGTCCCAACCAACCTCAAAGTCTAGTGGGGGTAAGAGGAGGCAGAGGAGGAAGTAGAAACAACCCAAACAAACCAGCCCAAATCAGGTGGAGGTCTGTCTGATGCTTCGTCTCACCCTCCCAGCTGCCCACACACATTTCCTGACCAGCTTCTACCATCAGAGCCTCATACTCACTTCACAAATCCATTATTTAGCAGTGCACTTAGGCAAGAGGGAGAGGGAGGCAGGGAAAGTGAAGCCAAAATGTATCACAGGTTTTATTTGAAAGTGCAAGCAAATTTAGTTCTTGGAAAGGTTGCCAGATGGGTACCCAGAGACTAAACCCTTCAGCTTATCCACAAAAAAGGAAACAGCAGGCAAAGCTATTTACAAATGGCATCTCCCACAACCACCAGTGCAGATCCCTCATGGTTTGGGTGAACCTAGTTGATTCTCCAGGCAGCTTCCTAACGGTGTACCTTAGCTCACACCGGTAACACACTTGTCCACAGCAGGTGGTTATTTCCAAAGATGAGGCAAAGAAAGTGTCTTTCCTAGTGTGATGGTTGAATCTGTGTGTCAACTTGACTAGGCCAGGATCCAGATATTTGGTCAAACATTATTTTGGATGTTTCTGTGAAAGTATTTTGGAGATGTGTTTAACATTTAAATTGCTGGCCTTTGAATGAAGCAGATTGCCCTTGGTAATGTGGGTGATATTATATACTTGTTGCTCAGGCACTAAGTCATACCCGACTCTTGCAACCCCATGGACTGCAGCATGCCAGGCTTCCCTTTCCTTCACTATCTTCTGAAGTTGTTCACATGCATGTCCATTGAATCGGTGCTGCTATCTAGCCATCTCATCCTCTGTTGCCCTCTTCTCCCGCTCTCAGTCTTTCCTAGCGTCAGGGTCTTTTCCAATGAGTTTGCCTTCACATCAGGTGGCCAAAGTATCGGAGCTTCAGCTTCAGCCTCAGCCCTTCCAATGAATATTCGGAGTTGATTTCCTTTAGGACTGACTGGTTTGATCTCCTTACAGTCCAAGGGACTCTCAAGAGTCTTCTCCAGCACCACAATTTGAAAGTATATGTGTGTGTGTGTGTTCTGGTGGTACTGTTTCTCTGCAGAATTCTAAGACAGCTGAAGACCAAAGTCAGGTTTAAAAGTAACTGCCATTTCCATCGCCTTAGAGTGGACTCACTGAATGAATGCCTACCAAATAAGTCAAGGAAATGCAGTCTGTAGGAAAATGAGATCAGAAAACCCTGCTCACAATGCATTGTGGTGCAGGCCAACAAGGAGGCTAACAAAGCGTTCATAAGTGCAGAAGGATGACCCAAAACCCAGGCCTGGATCAACAACTCAGCTGAATCTAGGAAAATAAGGAGAAGGCACACAGATGGAGACATGGTTGGAGGTGAAAGGAGCAGTGTGAGCTGAGAGTTGAGATGTGCCATGCTTTTCAAGATGCAGAGAGATGAGACAGAGTAGAAGAATTACTTTGAAGGAATCCAGACAGAGTGGCTGGGTCTTCAAATGCATATGGCTCAGGGAAAGTCTGGCACTGTACGTCATCCCTTATACGTGGCATCCGAAATCCAAAGCAAATAAATGTAACAAAAGAAACAGGCTGACGATGTTCTAGCAGGAGAAAGAGACAAGGGAAAAACTGAATGAACACAGTGATTTTGGGTGGTTGTAGAGGCTGGGAAGGAAAGGAGGAGGGTGGCGTGAGAGAGCAAGGTGCCAGGAGGGAGCTGATTTAATGGGATCATCAGGGAAGGCCCCCACCAGCAGAAGACTTCTACCTGACACCTGGAAGGCAGGACAGGCCAGCCAAGTGCAGCTCCAGGAGCAGAGTTCCCAGGAGACAAGAGGGGATTTAAGGCAAGAGTATTTTCCCATCTGAAGTCCAGGGCTATAAGAGCATAGTGAGCTGAGAGGCATCACTATAGACCACAGTCTCTTCCAGATAAAAAGCAGGGGTCCATTCATCTCTGGGTCTCTGTTCCTTGGCTAAGTGGAGCAGAGAAGGAAACAGGGAAGGAAATAAGAAAGCAAAGGAGAATGAGAGAGAGAAAGGGAAGACTAGAAGGGGGAAGGGAGGGAATGAAGGAGGGAGAGTGGAAATGCACTTAAAGAGTAAAGTCTTCTTCATGTGCCTGTTGGCCATATGTATATCTTCTTTGGAGAAATGTCTATTTAGGTCTTCTGCCCATTTTTCAATTGGGATGTTTATTTTTTGTTATTGAATTGTCTGAGCTATTTGTACATTTTGGAAATTAGGCTCTTGTCCGTTGCATCTTTTGCAAATATTTTCTCCCAGTCTACAGATTGTCTTTTCATTTGGTTTACGGTTTCCTTGCCATGCAAAGGGCTCTTCTCTGGTGGCTCAGATGGTAAAGCGTCTGCCTGCAATGTGGGAGACCTGGGTTTGATCCCTGGGTTGGGAAGATCTCCTGGAGAAGGCAATGGCAACCCACTCCAGTACTCTTGCCTGGAAAATCCTATGGACAGAGGAGCCTGGTAGGCTACCATCCATGGGGTCACAAAGAATCAGACACGACTTTGATTACATCCAGTTCATTTATTTTTGTTTTTATGTGTATCAGCTTCAGAGACTGACCTAATACCCTGTGACAAACCATAATGGAAAAGAAGATGAAAAAGAATACACACACACACACACACACACACACACACACATATATATATAAAACTAGGTCACTTTATTGTACAGAAGAAATTAATACACTGTAGATTCAACTATATTTCAATAAAATCTTAAAAATAAAATATATAAAACTCTAGGATCAAAGAAAAAGAATAAAGTGCTTTCAATGGTTTCAGATTAGGGAATATCAAAATCTCAGGATACACTGGTTTTCCTGAGTTGCAAAAAAGCAGGAAAAACACAGAAAGAAAAGAACAATGAAATTTTACAATAGAAATATACAAGCATGTCCCCTTGCTACAGTCTAACTACCTAATGAAGGCCCAGCCAATACAATTTCATGTACCAACCTGGTATTTATTGATGAAGCAAGTCATGATTTCTAACTGATTATCATGCACAGAGTACTCCCTTCATTAGTATAAATGAAATAGGCGGAATGGTGCCAAATGTTTCAAATGGGAACTGCCATGAACCACAAGGTGCAATTAGCTGAAAACACTGAGTATATCAAAGAATCGGTCTGTGAGTAGAATAATTCAGTTAATCAAGTTGGGAGAGACATGTATACATATTAAAAAAAAAAAAAACTGTGGAAGAAAGCCCTTTCAAGGTGCTAATAATATGAGCTTTACATGTTTAGCTCAGAGTAGACAACTGTATCACTGTTAATTTAGGGTTCTGGAGACACTTCAGGTTAGGTCTGCATCCCTAAACTGGGATGTCCATGGACATAGTTTAACTAGCTTTCAAAGGAGGGAACCTTCATTGTTGAATGTCTGGCAATTAGTTTGGAAGACGGAGGGAATACTTGTAACATTACTGAGCATGTGCTACATGCCAGGCTTGCCTGGTAGACCAGACAGTAAATAATCTGCCTGCAATGCAGGAGACCTGGGTTTGATCCCCTGGAGAAGGGAATGGCAACCCACTCCAGCATTCATGCCTGGATAAGAATTCCTGCCTGGAACTGGACAGAATCCCATGGCCAGAGGTGCCTGGCAGGCTGCAGTCCATGGGGTTCTCAAAGAGTAGAACACGGCCAAGCGACTGACACACACGTGCTTGTCCAGTGTGCCAGGTGCTCTCTGTACATTTCTTGTTCATTTCTCCTCAATTTTTACCCAAACCCATTTTATAGATGGGAAAATCAATACTCAGTGAGCTAAAGGCTCAAGATAGGTTTTCAAATTGAAAGCCTTTTTTTCTTTCCTCCATGCCATACTGCTTGTGCAAAGACCACACAAGAGGCTTCAGAAGCCCCCAGAAATGCTGCCAGGGAAAGAGCCCCAACCTCAGATCAAGAAACCAAACTGCAATGCTGGTGGTGTGGCTACTGGGAGCTGTGTGATTGCATCTGAAAAGGAGGATAGTGGCCACAGCTGCTGTGATTTACTGAGCACGTTTTTTAAAAGACCCGGCTCCCTTCCAAAGTTCCATGTACCTCGTCTCATCACCCATTCACTCCACGTGGCAGTCAATAAAACGACCCTCACTTCACAGATAAGGTCACTGAATTCACTGTGGCCCAGCTCTCACTGGCTCATGAGCCAGAGGTGAAATTCTCAGAAAGTGCATAATCAAGTTGTTAAACACAGATATCATCAAAAATTAAATAACATAAATTTACATTTAAATACATGACATTAAAGACAAAGGTATTATATACTCCGGACTTCGTGCTTTCTAAATACTCTATTGTATTTTACTATTATCTCTGCCTTTGGGTGTAGAAGACCCCCTGGAGAAGGAAATGGCAGCCCACTCCAGTATTCTTGCCTGGGAAATCCCACGGACAGAGGAGCCTGGTGGGCTCCCGTCCATGGGGTCACAGAGTAGGACATGACTGAGCAACTGACAGCATGTTTACTGTATCTAAGGCTGTGTCACTGCCCATCTCTTCCAACTCCCAGCTCAGTGACATCACATGGGCAGCTTACAATTGGCCAAGATGGCGGTATTTACACCAGGGAAATCAGCCAACACTCCAGATTAAAGGATTTTTTTTAAGCCAGTTGTTAAACATAATCAGCACATTAATGAGAGAGAGTGACCATTCCAAGTCAGGTTCCTGGAAGAAAATGCGTTGTTTTGACTAATTAGAAGTTTGACCTGAGACACCCTCAGGTCACCTTAGCAGAAAGGCATTTATTACGAAGATGTACAGGAAAGCAATAATAAAATAAGTGTTACAGATTCAATAAGAAAATAATCATCATTATTCTCAACAAAGGAGAAGCATTATTTATAATCACATTTCAGATTTAGCACAAACATAGCCAAGATGCATTATCTGAACTTTTCTTTATAGTCAAACCAATTATACTTCTCACTCTAGGCATTTAATCTATTTTTTCCATGAAAAAGACAACAATGTCCTTTTTTGTTTCTATGCTGATTCTGGGGCAGACAGTCGCTTCTACCACAGATGACTCTGAAGGAAGCAAGATCACTGACCACTCCCACCATGTTCTTTGAGCACCAAAGACACCAGTGAAATAGCATCATTCCAGAGCACTTAGCCAGGAAACCCCCAGGCAGGGTTAGATAGATACTCCTCTTTCCTCACGACGATCTTTCCCCCCATCTTGCTGGTGCGGTTGCAGTCACTGGTGCTGCAGTTGTTGGGGTGGTTGTGGTCACAGCGGTGGTGATGGCATGTTAAGGACAGGCTCTACAGGGCAAGACGGGGTCAACTGAAGCTCCCTTTGATGACTGCCCCTTCACAGGTTTTCATGTGGGGTTCCCACTTGTGGTCACACCTCTATCCCAGGCAGGTTAACCTGTAGGAATTCACATTCTAACCACTCTCCTTAGGAAAGGGTTCTTTTAATGGTTTTTATAAAAGCATTTTGGCAGGTACGCAAGGGATGACACGGCGCCAGCGCATCAGAGTGGGCAGAGTCTGCGAAGAAAACATCTGGGAGCCAGGCTCTGGATGATGGAGCGCCCGCCAGCAAGCCAAGGCCAAGGCCAGGAAGAGCACATTATCATTCAGTCGGGTCCAGCAGAGCTGCCTCCCTCGATAATGGATTGAAGGCAGAGGCACTCTCCTTATGTTTCAAGTTAATGCTCCCTCCTTTGCCTCCCTTTTAGGAAACCACAAAATTAAGGGAGACAGAGGAAGCCTGGGGGCAAAGGAAGGAGTCCCACCTGGAATCAGGAGAGCTGGTTCTCAGTACCACATTGCTGTTAACTCACCACCAGGCATTACACAAGTCCTTTCCTTGCTCTAGGCCTTCCTTTTCTCATTTGCTAAATTAGGGGATTGGGGACAGTTTCTGAAGACTTTTTCAACTGTAACAACCTGACATAAAGATTCAAAACCATGCAGAACGGACCTCATCAATGCAATTTTAAGGGAGGTCAGCTCAGCTCGGAACAAACCGCCTTTCATTGAGAGATTTTCCATTCCCAGCATCCATAGGAAAGAGCTCACTGGCATCCCTGTGCTTATCAAGCAAACAGAACTTCCTGATCATGGTTGACTGATCAAGTCAAGTCAGGAGGTGAACACCTGACTTGAAATGTGCCAATCAGATTATCTTTTCCTGGAGTGGTAGTTGGATCATGTGCCCATCTCTAGGCCAATCAGGTAAATGGAAAGGGATGCAGTACTCTGACTGGCTAATACTGGTCCATAGTGATGGAAAAGCCAAGCTAAGAACTTGGACTTTATACAGTATGCAGTAGGCATAGAACTACTTAGGAAGTTTGCTAAAAATGCTGTCTTCACAGGGTTAGAAACAAGCCAAAGACCAACAAAAGGCTATTGTCCAAATATGTTTTTATAGCCATACAAGAAATACACTACAGTTGTCAAAACGGGACAAATTTTATACACTGATGAAAATAGTCTCAAAGATGGATGAATAGGTACCAAAGGCAAGATGAAGACCAGAGTACAGAGTATTCTGTGCTGCCAGTATGTTTTAAAAAATGCTCATGATATATGGTTGTATATGATATGATGAACACGGCATTTCTTAGAGTGGAAAAAAAAAAAAAAGAATCAATTACTCAGCTCAATCAGTGTGTGTTTGTGCGCGTGTGCCTTTAATGCAAACACAAAGCCTCATCTCCACGTTCTGGGTCTGTAGGTCTGGAGTTAGGGTAAAAAAAATGCTTATTATTACTACTACTATTATTATTTTGGCTGTGCTGTGTGGCATGTGGGATTTCAGTTCCCTGACCAGGAACTGAACCCATGGCCCCTGTATTGGGACCACGGACCAATGGACCACCAGAGAAGTCCCAAGAAAACACTTTTTACTAAAGAATCCCTCACTCCCTTATGATTCTGACACAAAAGCACACTTTTGGAAACATTGCTGTTGGCGTTTAGGATGCACTGAAGGTTCTATTTTAGAGAACTCACCGTGATTGGGAAAATAGAGTGAAGAAGCTAAAGGCAAATAAAACAAAGCGGAGTCTGCCTTTTCCTAACGTGAGAGTGGAGGGACTAGCCAAGAACCAGACCAATGAAGTACAATTAAAGGAGATGTAGCTACAGTCCCCAGAGGCCCCATGCAGATGTGAGAAGCCAGTGATGGTCCTGACCTGGCCAGCAGGGTGGTGATGCGCCTTCATATTCTTCCATTGAGGAAGGACCAGTTGATAAAAAAGGAGAAACCACCTCCACCATCACCCATAGCATCCTATGGTCCCGAGATCCTGAACTTGTTTTCACTAAGCCCACCTCTCTACGCCTTAGAACACACTGTTTCTTTAATCTTTCCGTTCTTGTCTGTCTAGGCAGCGCTGATTTCTCCATCACACTACGGTCTTATCACCAGACTCCTTGGAAGTATTCTTCTCTCAGTCATTTTAACTTTTCCCCCATAAGACAGCTCTTTATTTGCTCAGCCTGTGTTCCTGTCTGTCTCTCCCACACGCCTGCGAGCTCCTGGGTGGGGCCTGGGTCCTACTTATCTTTGTGTCTCCATCACCCAGCATAGAGGCTGGCCACCCTCGTGTAGAATAACATCGGTTACTGTTGGCCTGCTTAGCTGAGTGCTCCAACCCCGCTGGGTGGGAGAGAGAGTGGAAACGTGGAAACAGAAGGAGAATCTTCTCTCTTCTCTGTGAGCTGACTGACAGCCTGAATCTCCCCAGAAAGGAGACAGTCTCAAGGCAATAAACCCTCTCCCTAGAACTAGGGGTTGGAGGGAGGCTACAGGATTCACACTTATCTGATGAAAGCAAAGCAACGTTTGCCATGGGATTCGGTTCTATGTTTTGAGATAGCAGCCTTTGATGCAAATAAAAGTTACATCAAATGGGTATTTTATAGCATCTGGGTACCTGGGCTTACTGTTTATATCTTGCAGAATATAAAATGGTCAAAGAATCACCATGTGTTTTAGGAGAGTCTTCGTTTTAATATAAAATGTGTAATATCTGATTTCCTAGAGAAAATGCCTATATGCAATACACACATTGCTAAGAAAGTGATGGGAAACACACACCTCCAGTGTTTCGGAAATTGTAACAGACAGTTTCTTTCCTAATTTGTAAAGAGAGTTGAGGAGCAGGGTGCATCAGGAAGCAAGGGAAGGTCCTAATGAAATTCTGAGCTGTTTTAGGCTCAGAGGTAAGTGTGGCTGTATCATGGCCAACATGATATAAAACATTTAATATCATCTCTGAGCACATCGCAAAAGCTCTGAATAGGATCCCAGAATTTCACAGCTCCCTCTCCGGAAACTCAGGAGTCTGAGGCTCAGGAAAGTCTACGTACTCCAGGGTTGGCAGTCCCAAGGTCCCTTCCCTTAGGGAAGAAGAAAGCTGTGGCTTCCGTCATCTGGTCTATGAAGGGAGAAAACTGCAGTGGCAGCCCTGCTTCCTTTTTGCAGGAAGGGATGAATCTTGGAGGAGTCATTTCAATAGTTGTGTTGATACAGAAAGCCTGCTTCCAAGTCCTGAGGTCCCCGCCCACAAATGGCAAAAAAGTTGTTGTTCAGTCACTCCGTTGTGTCCCACTCTTTGCAACCTCGTGGACTGCAGCACATCAGGCTTCCTTGTCCTTCACCATCTCCCGGAGTTTGCTCAAACTCATGTCCATTCAGTTGATGATGCCATCCAACAATCTCATCCTCTGAGTAGGAGGGATCAGTTCACCCACCTCCTCTCCAGTTCATTCAGGTCAACTTATTATTTCCCAAGAGAATCACAGTTATCTCAGTACCTCCAGGGGGTGGAGAGTAATGGTGTCCAGCCCTTCCGCATTCTAGACATGGGGCATTTCCTTAATACAAATGGCAATGGGGAAATGGTTAGCTCCTATCCAGTTCTTACTGCCTGAGGGACCTGTCCTAGGATTTCTGCTGACATGCACCCAGTTAGTCCTCCCAGCCACCACCAACAGTGGGAACTACATTGCCCCTATTGTAAAAATGAGAAAAATGAAGTCTTAGAGGTAACATCTATGGTGAGGCTTGAGGACTGTTAGAGTCAGCCATTGAAGGGGAGATCATGGAGGTGAAGGGATTATGGGAAACTCACAAAGGCAAGTGAAGATGTTAGCATTACACAGTGCGCAAGAGGTTCTTAAATCTGAGTGAGCAACAGGATTAACTAAAGAGTATCATCAGGGTCTCCTGAGATTGGAAAGAAACTAATATTCAAGAAGAAGATTCCAGTTAAATAAGCCTTAGTGTAGCCATCCAGTAGGACTTCCCTGGTAGCTCAGTGGTAAAGAATCTGCCTGTAATGCAGGATACTTGCAGAAGATGCATGTTTAATCCCCCGGTTGGGAAGATCCCCTGGAGAAGGAAATGACAGCCCACTCCAGTATTCTTGCCTGGAAATCCCCATGGACAGAGGAGCCTGGCGGGCTATATAACCCATGGGGTGGCAAAGAGTTGGACATAACTGAGTGACTAAACAACAACAAGCCATCCAATGAAACGTTTCATAGCTGTTAAAATGAGGCACCTCTATTTTTACAGTGGGAATGCTCTCAAAGATGGATAGCTTAGTAATAAAAGCAAGACGGAGAACAACGTGCACCCTATGCTAGCCCTGGGTTAAAAAATCTACCTGCCTGCATGGCTATATAGGGGTGAGTGGCTGTGTGTGTATGTATGTTCACATATACATATGCCCATATATTTATATACACATGAATGTGTTCAACAGTTCAGTTCAATCGCTCAGTTGTGTCCGACTCTTTGCAACCCCATGAATTGCAACACGCCAGGCCTCCCTGTCCATCACCAACTCCTAGAGTTCACTCAAGACTCACGTCCATCAAGTCAGTGATGCCATCCAGCCATCTCATCCTCGGTCATCCCCTTCTCCTCCTGCCCCCAGTCCCTCCCAGCATCAGAGTCTTTTCCAATGAGTCAACTCTTTGCATGAGGTGGCCAAAGTATTGGAGTTTCAGCTTCAATATCAGTCCTTCCAATGAACACCCAGGACTGATCGCCTTTAAGATGGACTGGTTGGATCTCCTTGCAGTCCAAGGGACTCTCAAGAGTCTTCTCCAACACCACAGTTCAAAAGCATCAATTCTTCAGCGCTCAGCTTTCCTCAAAGTCCAACTTTCACATCCATACACGACCACTGGAAAAATCATAGCCTTGACTAGACAGATCTTTGTTGGCAAAGTAATGTCTCTGCTTTTGAATATGCTCTCTAGGTTGGTCATATCTTTCCTTCCAAGGAGTAAGCATTTTTTTATTTTCATGGCTGCAATCACCATCTGCAGTGATTTTGGAGCCCAAAAAAATAAAGTCTGACTGTTTCCACTGTTTTCCCATCTACTTCCCATGAAGTGATGGGACCAGATGCCATGATCTTCGTTTTCTGAATGTTGAGCTTTAAGCCAACATTTTCACTCTTCTCTTTCACTTTCATCAAGAGGCTTTTTAGTTCCTCTTCACTTTCTGCCATAAGGGTGGTGTCATCTGCATATCTGAGGTTATTGATACTTCTCCTGGCAATCTTGATTCCAGCTTGTGCTTCTTCCAGCCCAGCGTTTCTCTTGATGTACTCTGCATAGAAGTTAAATAAGCAGAGTGACAATATACAGCCTTGATGTACTCCTTTTCCTATTTGGAACCAGTCTTAGCCCCAAAAAATAAAGTCTGACACTGTTACCCCATCTATTTGCCAGGAAGTGATGGGACCAGATGCCATGATCTTAGTTTTCTGAATGTTGAGCTTTAAGTCAACATTTTCACTCTTCTCTTTCACTTTCATCAAGAGGCTTTTTAGTTCCTCTTCACTTTCTGCCATAAGGGTGGTGTCATCTGCATATCTGAGGTTATTGATACTTCTCCTGGCAATCTTGATTCCAGCTTGTGCTTCTTCCAGCCCAGCGTTTCTCTTGATGTACTCTGCATAGAAGTTAAATAAGCAGAGTGACAATATACAGCCTTGATGTACTCCTTTTCCTATTTGGAACCAGTCTGTTGTTCCATGTCCAGTTCTAAGTGTTGCTTCCTGACCTGCATATAGGTTTCTCAAGTGTGTAGGTATATGCATAGATGGATATGTGTGTGCATGTATGTGTATGTATACACATGCATATGTACATTCATATACATATAGGTGTATACAAATAAATATCAGATATATATATATACACACACAGATTTATATATATATATATACACACACACATATATATAGTCCTACCTACATGGCTATATAGGTATATGTGTTTCTGGAAAGATGCTCAAGAAATTGGGAGTTTCCTTGTAAAAAGAAAACAAATGACTGGGAGATAAGGGTGGAAAACAAGTCCATTTTATTGTGCATCTTATTTTTATGCATTTTGAATTCTATTCTAGTTCCATTTGGTGCCTTATCAATCATCCTCTTAAGCAATCAACTGTGTGTGTGTGTGTGAGAGAGAGAGAGAGAGATGCTGGCATTAGACGCCACCCACAGACTCTGACTCTTGGCTGGGAGATGGAGGGAGCTTGGACAGGAGGGAGGAAAGGGATTGGGAGAGTGTTCTGGGAGGAGGCAGCCAGGGAAAGAGCTGGGCTCCATCCTGGAAGGTGTAGCTGAAGACACACAGGTCATGCATGAAAGGCCTGAGGGATGGCATGGGGGAGACAGAGGAGCAGCAGGGGGTGGCCTCCTCACTGGCAGAGGTAATGGTGCCCACCAAACAGCTTCAATGCCCACTGAATTTGGGAAGATGGGTCTCTTCTGAGCATCTCAGCAGCCAGTCAAGGCTTGAGAGGCCGTTGGAAGGAAGAGAGGAGGAAGGGAGGGAAGGAGGTCTAAAGCAGGCTATTGATCCTTTAACATGGCCTCAGAAAACTTAAAGAAGGAAAAGTTCAAATTAAAATAGCTCCCAGGGTATCAAGTCATAATATTAAATCACAAGACTCCTGTTTCCTTTTGTCAATATGCATTTTTATGGTTTAAAGCATTGAAAGGGCTTACTTTAAAAATATTTATCACTCCAGTTCACTTACTGGAATTTATTTCTTTTTAATTTTTTATTTTATATTGGAGTAGTTCAGCTCATGACTAATCTACCTGCAATGCAGGAGACCCCAGTTCGATTCCTGAGTTGGGAAGAGCCCCTGGAGAAGGGATAGGATACCCACTACAGTATTCTTGGGCTTCTGTGATGGCCCAGATGGAAAGAATCTGCCTGCAACATGGGAGACCTGGGTTCAGTCCCTGGGTTGGGAAGATCCCCTGGAGGAGGGCGTGGCAACCCACTCCAGTATTCTCGCCTGGAGAATCCCATGGACAGAGGAGCCTGGAGGCCTACAGTCCATAGGATCACAAAGAGTCAGACATGACTGAGTGACTCAGCACACACAGCTGATTACCAATATTGTGTTAGTTTCAGGTGGACAGCAAAGCGATTCATGTGCACGATTATACATGTACATGTATCTGTTCTTTTTCAAATTCTTTTCTGATTTAGGGTGTTATGTAATATCGAGCAGAGGTCCCTGGGCTATACAGTAGATCCTTGCTGGTTATCCATTTTAATTATAGCAGAATTTAAAATGTCAAACAGAAAGGTGAGATGGTTAAAAGTGACCTAACAAGAGGCAAAAGGTGGAGATGTAGATTCCACATGGCTAGGTGACCTTGAACTTATTGCTTGGCCTTTCTGAGACGAGTTATCTATCTGTAGAATGGGAAGAACAGCTCTTTGCATCTTCACAGGCTTATTTGACACCAAAGTGTCTGGCAAATGCCAATGGGCTCTCCAAATATGACAGTATTTTCACTCAACTATTCAGCATTGAAGGTATTGTCAACACACAAAGGGAGGAAGCAGGGCATCTTTCTCAGGGAAGCACAAGAGTCTAGCACAAAGTTCTGTATCAGTGAGTGCCTGTTGAACCAGGCTGGGGCTCTGTGGGTGTCTGGGTGTAAAGACACCATCAGATGTCATAGAGGAGGGTAGAGAGAAAAGCAAACGCAGACACAGGATTCAGACACAGGATTGTCACTGCTCTTCCACACTTCAATTTGCTCTTCCACAGTTCCTGGCAAGGTAAACAGGCTCACCAGATTCCAGGCACCATGACATTGTGATGTGGGCCAGGAAACAAGTTGGTCTACATGTTGCCCCAAGCAACGATCCATAGACCTAGATGTTGCCAAAATTGTTCCTACCAGTCACTGCGGCGCTCTGAACTTATGCACACTGGTGTATGACACATAGGGCTTAGGTCAAGCTTATCTCCAGTTCTAAGTTGGGAGAAGGAAGGTTTGTCAGAAAATCCAGTGTCTTTCAAAGCCTCATGTAGCCTTCCACCTGACTGCCTTCCCAAGCTGGAGCCTGCATATGAACAAAATTGAATTCTGCCCATTAATTTGAAGTCGCTCTGTACTGATATAACATTTTGACTCTGCCAAAACAGTTTCTATTTCTGAGTAATTCTTTATTCCAAATTCTTCAAATTGGCTTCTTCTCCCAGTCCTGGGCTCCAGTCTCTGTGAAGTACTGCAGACTGCATATGTCCCCGAAGCATCTTTGCTGTCTTCAGAACTTTGCAAAGAACTCTTCAGGCGCCATCCGTGTTCCATGATGCTCAGGAGGTAACATCTTTTGGCTCCTTTAACTTCCAATTTGACTCTGGTATTTATCATCCTTGTTCAAAGTTTGTTTCACCACTGGGAGGAATAAAAATGTCACCTTGACCCAGGCCAAGAGGGAGAGCGGAAGAATTGGAAGGCGCAGAGCAAAACGCACAATGAAAACAGTGTTCTTGCAATGATCCACTCTCCTTTCCCTGTAAAAAAGGTAATGAATAGAAAATGCCTTGAAGAGGAGGGTCTTCATGGATGTCCTTCGCTGTCCTTCCTTAGAAACTCAGCCTCCACTGGCCATCTCATACTAGAAGGTAAACATTGGGTATGGTGAGCACCCTGGTTATTCCTAAAGGGTAGTATTTTGAGGTTCTCTGGACTTAGAAATCCCAGGCAGGTATGGAACATAGGACCAACATCAGGGAGATGACAGAGGGGAGAGCCTTCCATCCCAGGAATCCCTTAAGGGCAAGGAGTCAATAGGAGCACTGTGGATCAATCATTGTTGGGATCATTCCACAGCCAGGATTCCCCCACATAACCCACCTTCCCACCCTCTGCTCCCTTCCAGGTGCGAGGGAAACAGCCACTCACCTCTGTACAACAAGCCCTTTGGTTCCCTTGATTTTCTTTAACCTTAATTTTTCTCAGAATCTCTGGTTCTATTTCCCCTTTGTTGTTGTTCAGTCGCTAAGTCATGTCCGACTCTGCGACCCCATGGACTGCGGCTCACCAGACTCCTCTTTCCTCCATGATCTCCCCGAGTTTGCTCAAATTCCTGTCCATTGAGGTGGTGATACTGTCTAACCATCTCATCCTCTGCCACTCTCTTTTCCTTTTGCCTTCAATCTTTCCCAGCATCAAGGTCTTTTCCAATGAGTCCAGAGGTTGAACTCAACCTTCTGCCAAAGGTTGCAGAAGTTACAGCTTTTCCTCTCTTGGCCTCCTGACCCCAGCCTAGAGGAGATGGAAAATGCAAAAGAGGAGATGACAGTTTGGACACTGGTGAATCCAAATGAGTTGGCTCTTTGTATCAGGTGGCCAAAGTGTTAGAGCTTCCGCATCAGTCCTTCCAATGAATATCAGGGATGATTTCCTTCAGGACTGACTGGTTTGATTTCCTTGCTGTCCAAGGGACTCTCAAGAGTCTTCTCCAGCACTGCAGTTCGAAAACATCATTTCTTTGGCGTTCAGCCTTCTTTATGGTCCAACTCTGACATCTATACATAACTATTGGAAAAGCTATAGCTTTGACTAAACGGACCTTTTGTTGGCAATATTCACGTGAAACCAATCTGATGGACAAAGATGTGAAGATCTAGGATTAGTCCAACTTCCATCACTGGAGAAGATGCATGTTCTGTAAGAGCAGTCAATAAAGAAAATGAAGCTGAAGAGTTAATAAAGAAAATGGAGGCATCAGCTCCAGTCTTCAGTTTTGCTGTGAGGCTTAAATTTTGCTAGCGATCCAGGCCTTTTACATTGAGTAACACACCTAGCATTCTAACGAACTCCCTTGAAGACAATGGGACAGATATTTGAAATGTCAACTGTGGTGGAAACACTGGTCTGAGCTCTAAGTAATACATAGTAGGAAACATTTCTTAAATGTGAACTAAAATTTTCTTTATTTTTTCCCCCTTGGAAATTCTACTCCCTCCCCTTCTACGTCCTTTGAAGAGCCAGACTTTTCTTATCTTCATTGCTTCAGAGTAGACAGCATGAAGGCAGAAATAAAATATGCTGTTTGTGTCTCCCTGGCGTTTGTCTTACAAAAGCCCTGAGCCTTAGGGAGATAATCAGATATAAAAAATGGGAAAGGTTGGAGAAGTTACAGCTTTTCCTCTCTTAGCCTCCTAACTCCAGCCTAGAAGAGACGGAAAATGCAAAAGAGGAGATGATGGTTTGGACACTGGTGAATCCAAAGAGAGGGGACCCACCCGCACCTGGCTTTGTGGAAGCTGAGAGTAGAGACAGCTCGGTCACTGTTCCTACGTGGAGCCCCAGGGAAATGCCAGGACTCCAGAGAATTAATGGCTTCAGGGAATGCCTGTGACTTCACTAGAGGTCCTGGTCAGTCTCAAGACTCCCTGCACCCAGCCTGACCACAGAAGGACCCCATGAAATTGGGAACCTGATGTGGAACCTGTGGAACCAAGTAAGACCTGAGGAGCTTCTCTAAGACCTAAGAGGGGGAAAAAGACCAACAGAGAGAAGGACTTTCTGCCCAACTGAGATTGTGTTAGTTACTAAGTCAGATCTGAATCTTTGTGACCCCAAGGACTTAGCCCACCAGGCTCCTCTGTCAATGGGATTTCTCAGGCAAGAATGCTGGAGTGGGTTGTCGTTTCCTATTCCAGGGGATCTTCCCAACCCAGGGATCAAACCCAAGTCTCTTTCATTGGCAGGTGGATTCTTTACCAGGGACTGAGCTTCAGTTCTGTTCAGTCACTCAGTCACGTCCAACTCTTTGCGACTCTACAGACGGACAGCAATATACCAGACTTCCCTGTCCCTCATCAACTCCCAGAGCTTGCTCAAACCAATCTCCATCAAGTTGTTGATGCCATCCAGCCATCTCTTCCTCTGTCATCCCCTTCTCCTCCTGCCTTCAATCTTTCCCAGAATCAGGGTCTTTTCCAATGAGTCAGTTCTTCACATCAGATAGCCAAAGTATTACAGCTTCAACTTCAGCATCAGTCCTTCCAATGAAACATTCAGTTCTGATTTCCTTTAGGATGGACTGGTTGGATCTCCTTGCAGTCCAGGGGACTCTCAAGAGTCTTCTCCAACAGCACAGTTCAAAAGCATCAATTCTTCGGCTGCCTAAAATAAAAAAAAAAAAGCATCTCTCGCCTCTGGAGGCGTTATGGACTGTGTCCCATCGTTTCATTTGTTGAAGTCCTAAGCCTCAGCACTTCAGATGGGGTCTTTCAGACATAATTGAGGTTAAATGAGGTCATGTGGATGCACTCTAACTCAATATGAATGATGCCCTTGTAAGAAGAGGGTTTGGGGGCACAGACAGGCACAGAGGGAAGCTATGGGAGGACAGAAAGTGAAGACAGTACCATCTACGAGGCAAGGCGAGAGGCCTCGGAGGAAACTGACTCTTGAAACTCTGCAGTGGTGGCCCTAGCAGGCTAATGCAGGAGGGAGAAATACAGCTGTATCTTATGCCCTTCTGGGTTCAAGGATGAAGTTTTGTACTTTCTACAAAAATAAGCAGGAGGAGAAGGAAGAGGAGGGCAATGAGAGCAATTATCATTCACTGAGCTCTTGGTCAGTCCCAGAACATGGACCATGTATAAGCCCTTTCTATGAATGTGTATTGCTTTTCTATTGCTGCCTCCTGGATTATCACAAGCATAGTGATTTCCAACTTCCATTCATGATCTCACAGTCTCTATAGATCAGGAATCGAGGCACAATGGGACTAAATTCCCCATTCAGGGTCTCACAGGTTGAAATCACGTTTCAGCAGGCTGAGGTCTCATCTGAAGATTGTGGTTCTCTTCCAGTTCATGCAATTTTTGGAAAAACTTAGTTCCTTGGATCTGTATCCCTAAGGTCCTTGCATCTGTATCACTAAGGTCCTTGCTCTCTTGCTTGTTGTCAGCCAAGGGGCCATGCTTAGCTCAAAGAGCCCCACTCCTAGATCCTTGCCTGGGGCCTCTCCATAGATGGTCTGTAATGAACTGTTCTCTTTCTTCAAAGACCCCACAAGAGTGTCGGCTGGTTCTTTTATCTTAAGGCTTCATCTGATCAGGTCAGACTCACTTAAGATAGATAGCTGTCTTTTGATTAACTCTAAGAACAGAGGTGAGAGATCTCAATGACATCTGCAAGATCCCTTGTGCCATAGAAAGTGATCTAATCAAAAGAGCAACATCCCATTCTATTCACCAGAATTGTACTCTCAATGGAAGAAGCTACACAGGAAGAGTCCAGCAAGAAGTGGGAATCATGAGGGCCACCTTAGATTTCCACCTACCACAATATATCTTGCTTCACTAATTCTTCATCCTTCTCTGACGTAGATCTTTTTATCCCAGTTTATAAAAAACCTGTGGAAATAGAAGCATATGTTTAAGCCTCAGAAAGAGTCACAGTTAAGTTTGATTATATATATATTATTGGACATCTATTATGTGTGTGTGGGCTTCCCTGGTGGCTTAAATGGTAAAGAATCTGCCTGCAATGCAGGAGACCTGGTTTCAAGCCCTGGGTTGGGAAGGTCCCTTGGAGGAGGGCATGGCAACCCACTCCATTATTCTTATCTGGAGAATCCCCATGGACAGAGGAGCCTAGTGGGCTACAGTCCATGGGGTCTCAAAGGGTCAGAAACAACTGAGTGACTAATACTGGAGTGGGTTGCCATTTCCTTCTCCAGGGGATCTTCCCAACCAGGGATCAAACCTGAGTCTCTTGTATCTCCTGCACTGCAGGCAGATTCTTTCCCCTCTGAGCCACTGGGGAAACCCCATTTACTATGGGTCCATCTCCATACTGGATCAAGACAGAGTTCTTGACCCCCAAGCACTGCAGACAGCTGTAAAGTAATGACAGTTCGTACCAATGAAACAATCTCTTCATGTCATCTCTTTGATGGACAAAACATATGCAGCTGATATTCACTCTTGTTAGCTTCCATTTTTCTTATGAGTAAATGGAGGCTTACAGGGTCTTAACAATATTCTCAGGGTCAGTTCAGTTCAGTCACTCAGTTGTGTCTGACTCTTTGTGACCCCATGGATTGCAGCATGCCAGACTTCCCTGTCCATCACCAACTCCCAGAGCCTGCTCAAACTCGTGCCCATCGAATTGGTGATACCATCCAATTATCTCATCCTCTGTCATCCCCTTCTCTTCCTGCCTTTGATCTTTCCCAGAATCTGGGTCTTTTCCACTGAGTCAGTTCTTCACATCAGGTGTCCAAAGTATTCAAGTTTCACCTTAAGCATCAGTCCTTCCAATGAACATTCAGGACTGATTTCTTTCAGGATTGACTGGCTTGATCTCCTTGCAGTCCAAGGGACTCTCAAGAGTCTTCTCCAATAACACAGTTCAAAAGCATCAGTTCTTTGGCACTCAACTCTCACATCCATACACAACTACTGGAAAAACCATAGCTTTGACTAGACGGACCTTTGTCAGCAAAGTAATGTCTCTGCTTTTTAATATGCCGTCTAGGTTGGTCATAGCTTTTCTTCCAAGAAGCAAGCGTCTGTTGATTTCATGGCTGCAGTCACCATCTGCAGTGATTTTGCAGCCCAAGAAGATAAAGTTTGTCACTGTTTCCAGAGCATAAATAGGAGGTTTACACACAAAGCAGCTCGCTTCAGCAGCCCATAACCCCTACGAACACCCCATTGAACCCCAACTCAAAAATTCTTGTCCCACTTTCGATAAAAACTGATACCAGGAAGACGGCAAGCAATGCTAAAACGGAGTTTTAAAGACAAGTCAAGAATAGGGAAGAGCTGACATTCTACCAGGAATGGGGACTGTCCAAGTGTAAGAGAGAGACTTGGAGCTGGACGTTAATGAACAGTAGGACTTCAACAGGTAAGGCTGAGAGAGGGCAGTGAGGAGGGAAACAGCAGAGAACATGCAGAAACCGTGGCCGGAGGGGTGGGTATTCCAGGGGAGTGTATCCTATCTCATAAATGTCTCTCTTTAGAGAGACCCCTTGATTCCACTGGGTATCCCACCCAATCCTAAAAGCCAGCTTGAGACCTGGAAGGCATGCAAAGAAATACAGGCTGAAGAACAACAGATGAATGGATAAAGAAGATGTGGTGCATATGTACAATGGAATACTGCTTGGTCATAAAAAATAGTGAAATAATGTCATTTGCAGCAACACGGATGGACCTGGAGATTATCATACTAAGCGAAGTATGTCAAAAAGAGAAAAACAAATACCATGTGATATCCCTTATATGTAGAATCTAAAATGTGATTCAAATGAACTTATTTACAAAACAGAAACAGACTCAGAGACATAGGGAACAGACTTGTGGTTGTTGGGGGAGGGATTGGGAATTTGAGATTAGCAGATGCGAACTATTTATAAAGAATGGATAATGACAGGTCCTACTATAGCACAGGAAACTGTATTCAATATCCTGTAATAAGTCACAGTGGAAAAAATGTGAAAAAATATATATGCAAAGACAACACTTTGCTAACAAGGATCCATATAATCAAAGCTATGTGTTTTTCCAGTAGTCACATACAGATGTGAGAGTTGGACCATAAGGAAGGCTGAACACCAAAGAACTGATGCTTTTGAACTGTGATGCTGGAGAAGACTCTTGAGAGTCCCTTGGACCGTAAGGAGATCACATCAGTTAATCTTAAAGGAAATCAATCTTGAGTATTTGTTGGAAGGACTGATGCTGAAGATGAAATTCCAATACTTTGGCCACCTGATGCAAAGATCCAACTCATTAGAAAAGACTCTGAAGATGGAAAAGATTGAGGGTGGGAGAAGGGGGAGACAGAGAATGAGATGGTGCGATGGCATCACTGACTCAATGGACGTGAATTTGAGCAAACTCCAGGAGATAGTGAAGGACAGGGAAGTCTGGTGTGTTGCAGTCCGTGGGGTGGCAAAGAGTCAGACCCAACTTAGCGACGGAACAACAAGTGACTGAATCGTGTCACTATACAGCAGAAATTAACACAACATGGTCAGTCAACAATATTAAAGTAAAATAAATCTGGGGGGGGGGACATATAGGATGAAGGATGAGTGCATCCTTTCTGAGGAGTTCAGAAAATTCCTCCAGAGCGGTGTTCCTCACCGTTTTGCCCCTCAGGGTACATACGTTAGTGCCGGGGGATGTTTTTCAGTAGTCACAGCTGGGAAGATAATGCTCCTGGCATCTAGTGGGTAGAGACCAGGAATGCTGCTACATGTTACAGTACAGTGTAGGAACCCCCGCTCCCTGCCAAGGAAGAAAGGAAAGACCGTGCTGCAAATGTCAGTGCAGCCAAGGTCGAGGAACCCTGCTCTAGCGAATCTCTGGAGATGCTTCTCAACTGGTTCTTTAAAAATTCAAGTCGTATTTGAAAAACGATGCCATTAGATTCAATCCCTAGTCTGCTGGAGACAGGTCTACAGGTGTGTATGATCTTAAAAAAAAAAAAAAATCAAACCCCAAATACAGCTGCAGAATCATTGAGCAAATATTCGCTGAGTGCCTGCTGCGTGCCCAGTGCTGTCCCAGCCTGAAAGGTGATCAACAGATTGCAAGACCAACGTGCACCTGTACCTCTGTGAGCAGACAGAGACCGGGTGCTGTGGGGACAAACCGCCGCCAACTCGCCATCGGCAACAGGGTTTGCTCAGCCTGAGTCAGGCGGCCCTTGCTGGGGTGATGGCTGGGATGATTCATCCACCTTCTCGGGGCCTAATCTCCATGAGCTCGGCTCCCATCTGGGCTCCACCCCAGTCCCATCCTGGGAAGGCCAGTATCAGCCCCGCCCCGGCAGGCACGCGGGGGAGCAGGGATTCAGGAGAGATGCGGAAGAGGTGCGTGGCGTGGTCCCTTTGGAAGTACGAGGTCCCCGGAAAGAAGACGCAGACACGTGCGCGGTGAGAGCCCCCGGGGCTCCGGGGTCCAGCTGAGGCCCTGGACAGGGCCGGCCTGTGAGGGCAAGGCCGACTGGGGACTTGGCAGAGTTCTTGCCCTCCGGGAGCCAGCCTGAGACAGAGATCTGGCCATCTCCTGCCAGGCCGTCAGCCACGTTCCCACAGTCTGGGGAGGCCCCAGGCAGGAGGTGAGAGTTGCTCGGGCCGGCCCACCCTTCTCCCAGGGCAGCCACTGGGACCCTGGGCCGCATCAGGCCACACAGCCTGCCTGGGACAGTGGGAGGAATTCACCACAGCCAAGCCAAGCCGCACCCGGCTGGGAGCGATTTCAGGACGTACAAACAAGCAGCTCATTAATTCCCTGGTTCAGAACAAATACTGATTGAGCCTGATTTATGCTGGGACTCTGCTCAGTCCGGGAATATGAGAATGAACGAAACAGACCCGCTTCCTACTCTCAGTGAGCTTACAGTCTGAGGTGCATGAGCCACCGAGACCAAACCATTCTAACCATGAACTATCAAAATTATCCTGGCCTCCACTTTCTCTCCGGAGAAGGCAATGGCGCCCCACTCCAGTCCTCTTGACTGGAAAATACCACGGGCAGAGGAGCCTTGTGGGCTGCAGTCCATGGGGTCACTAAGAGTCGGACACGACTGAGTGACTTCCCTTTCACTTTTCACTTTCATGCATTGGAGAAGGAAATGGCAACTCACTCCAGTGTTCTTGCCTGGAGAATCCCAGGGTTGGGGGAGCCTAGTGGGCTGCCATCTCTGGGGTCGCACAGAGTCAGATATGACTGAAGCGACTTAGCAGCAGCAGCAGCCACTTTCTTTCAGGGTTTCCCTGGTGACTCAGCGGTAAAGAATCCACCTGCAATGTGGGAGACCTGGGTTCGATCCCTGGGTTGGGAAGATCCCCTGGAGAAGGGAAAGGCTAACCACTCCATATTCTGGCCTAGAGAATTCCATGGACTGGATAGTCCATGAGGGTCACAAAGAGTCAGACAGGACTGAGCGACTTTCACTTTCACTTTCCACTTTCTTTCAGGGTTTTCCTGGGGGCTCAGCGGTAAAAAATCTACCTGCAATTCAGGAGACGGGACTTCAGTCCCTGGGTCGAGAGGATGCCCTGGAGAAGGGCATGGCAGCCCACTCTCGTATTCTTGCCTGGAGAATCCCATGGACAGAGGAGCCTGGTGGCTACAGTCCACGGGGGTTTGCACAGAGTCGCAAGTAAGCGTTTCACTGGATTGTGCAAAATGAGCACGATCCCTCATGACAAAGCGGGAATGAGAATTCGGGGAGGTTGAGGTATGAGTCATGAGCACACATGCACAGCAGGTGACTGCAAATCCTGGATCGGAACCCAGGTTTGTCCTTCCTTCCAGCCTCACTTCCATTCTGAGAGCTGCTCTGAGCAGTTTTCCTTTTTTCTTCCAAGTGATAGCAGTTCTTTGGCGGTGAGGGGACTAAGAGATCATTATCTACCTGGTCTTTACATTTAAACCATCCCTTCTTCCATTTTCTTATTCTCCACACGTGCACTGCACACCCATTGCATGTTGATAGCTGTGCTGGGGTAGGGGTTGAAATGGACTTTGCTCCGCGATGCTCACACACTTGTGCACAAGTACAAGTTGCCCAGGACAGATGCTGACAATCGCCCCTGGCAGGTGTAGATCAAGTCCTTCGGACACTCAGTTAGAAGAGGTCTGTGCACAGAGTGGGCAATCAGGGAGGGCTTCGTGAAGGATGTGGCCTGTGAGCAAAATGTTGAAGAGTGGTTAAGTCATTCACAGCTGGAAGGGACAGAAATGGACCCTAGATCTGAGTGTGCTTTAGCTCTGTAGTCGTAAGACTGGGATGATGGGGCATTCTGTGCACTATCTCACCTTTCTGACCCTCATTAGCCTCACCTGTGAAATGGAAACAAAAGTCTCTACAACTACCAGGGTGCTCTAGACACCTTTCTCTGTCTCTGGAACACACGCGCTCATCGTCTGTGTCACCCTTTCCTACTCTCACCCACGTCCCACATTGCAAAAAGAATGTCCCTTTGCCAACCCCCAAAGTCCTAGAAGTGAGACCATGTATGTGGGGACAATGAACAACTGGGAGGAGGAAAGTGAGGGTCAGAGAGGCAAGCTGGGGCCCTTCCGCCCAGAGCGCTGACCACATAGTCACATCACAGTGGAGCTAATGCCTACTCGATTTCAGGAAACTGGATCTTCCATCGGCAGCGTGCCAGTGAAAGGAAGGATGCGTTCGGGGCAGACCAGAGCCGGATGCAGCCTCAGGTTTGTATTGCAGCTGAATGAGATGCAATCGCTGATGGATATGCAGGATCCACGCTTGCTGGCTGGTCTGGCTCAGCCCACACCTGCCTCGCCCTCTAGCCTTGCCAAGTGGACCAGCCTTCTTGCAAGTTTTCTCAAGACTGTATGAGCCCAGGGCAGAACAAAGAACAAAGACCTATGACCACGTGAAACTCCTCTGGCTCAATCCACACCATCATTTTCTTTCCAAATGCCACCTACCCTTCCTCCTATGGCAATTGTAAGGAATCCCGCCCCAGCCCACCCACTCTGAACATTTAGGCAGCTCCCACACACGGACTCAGAAACACTTATCTCACTATATTTTCTCTTTAGAGTCTATGAAGCCTAGGACCTGGGCAGGGGTCAGCAAACTGCAATCTGTGGGCCCCCAGCCCACGACTTGTTTCCACAAATAATGTTTTATTGAAACATGTGTTGTGTTGTGCTAAGCTGTTTCCGCCGTGTCTTTTTGTGACCCTGTGGACTGTAGCCCGCCAGGCCCCTCTGTCCATGGGATTCTCCAGACAAGAGTTTGAGTTACAAAACAGTCTGGACAAAATATAAGCCAATGAGAGTGACTATGTTTTCCCAGGTGAAACAAGTGGTAAAGAACCCACCTGCCAAGACGTAAGAGCTGAGGGTTCGACCCTTGGGTTGGGAAGAACCCTTGGAGGAGGTATGGCAACCCACTCCAGTATTTTTGCCTGGAGAATTCCATGGACAGAGGTGCCTGGTGGGCTACAGTCCATGGGGTTGCCAAGAGTCAGACCCAACTGAGCAACTAACGCATCGTTGATTTACAGTGGTGTGTTCGTTTCGGGTGTGCAACAAAGTGAATCTGCCATAAATATACATGTATCACCTCCTTTTTAGATTTTTTTCCCATATAGGTCATTGCAGAGTATTGAGTAGAGTTCCCTGTGCTATATGGTAGGTCCCTATTAGTTACCTATTATATATAGGCAACCCACTCCAGTATTCTTGCCTGGAGAACCCCAGGGATGGAGGAGCCTGGTGGGCTGCTGTCTATGGGGTCGCACAGAGTCAGACACAACTGAAGCGATGCAGCAGCAGCAGCAGCAGTATACATACATCAGTCCCAAACTCCCAATTTAACCCTCCCTTCTCCTTTCCCCTTTGGCAACCATAATGGTTTTTTTTCTACATCTGTGCAGAAAGCACACCTATTTCTGTTTTATGAATACGTTTGTACCTTTTTTTTTTTTAGATTCCACATATAAGTGATATCATATGATATTTGTCTCTGTCTGACTTCACTCGGTATGATCATCTCTCCAAATGGTGTTAATTTGTTTTTATGGCTGAGCCAGGGATTTCACAGGGGACATACCACACCAGATCAAACCTGATCTTGAACCTCAGATCCTGAGATGACCCTCTGGCAGCTGGGCAAGCTGAGCAGAGATGAGCCCTGGCATCTCGTGGGGTGTCTCCCCTCTGCTCTCTACAGGAGCCGCACTGCCTTGGAAGGAACAATGCGGGACCCCCAGTCTCATCCCCACCTTGCAAAGAGAGCTGGGAGCAGTGAGCCGTGGTGAGCAGGGGTCAGAAGCAGGCATAGCTTCCACGGGACCGTGTCTGCCTCCCAGCTCTGCCCCTTGGGAAGCCACGCAGCTGCAGGTGGTTTGTTGACCTCTCCAAGCCCCTTTCTTCACGTGCAGAAGGATAGGATGATCCCCACCCACTGGGTTTTCTGTGAGGATTCAACCGGCTAATGCCCACTATGCCCTTGGCACGGGAAGGCACTCAGGAACCGATACCACGTCAGATCTAGACCTCTCAAGTCCAAGGCGGCAAGACGGCAACCTGGCTTCTTTGCCTGCCCCACTTCTAATGTCCTGTACGGGCAAGACTTTCTACTCCCGAACCTCCTCCTTTGGGCCAGCGAGGTGTAAACAGGGTCACCCAAGTCACCGTGATTGACACGCTTTCAGATGTGCCGGCGGATTAACCTCCACCTGCGGCCGCGAGGGAACCCGTCCCAAGTTGCAGCAAGAGATGATCTCTGATAATATCTCCGTATTGCAAACTGCACAGGCAAGCGGCTGACACCTCCACCAAATAAACTGGCTTTTCCGCTGGCAAAAGGACCCCTGTCTTTCTTTTCTTAAGGGGAGCGTACAAGAGTGACAATTGTATTCGGGTGGGATAAAATTGCACCCACAGCAGAAGCTGAGGCTGTAACTCTGATTTTAATGAACAGATACCCAGGGTAACACATTGTGACGCGCTCATGTCATCTTTCACCTCTCATTCCTTCCTTCCCTTCTGCCCTTCCCTTTTTCCTTACTCAGTCCTTTCCTCCCCTGTCTTCCTCCCCCCACCCCAGCCACTTCTCAGCACAAAAGTTGAGGGGGGAAGATTACGAACTGGCAGCTGTAGCAATTGCCATGAAAATCCAGTGCTATATATCTTGTCAGAAAATCAGCTAGCACGTTAAAAAAGAAGAAAGCCAAACTCAAGACTCAGAAGAACATGAAGTCTTTCCAGATTCTCATTCACTTTTTTTTTCCTATTTAAATTTCACTACCTTTCTATTTTTAACCTCTCCTGCAGGTCTTTATAATATATAGGAGAAAAACACACACATACACACATCCCTCACTTCCTCACTCTGTCATTTAAAGTACGAAGAAAGTAGCAAAGAAAAATCTATTTTCAGCTCTTTTGCAGTAGAACACTTCGCCACAGTGATGAAAAAAAGTGGATTTCGAAGAAAGTCAAGTCACTGATAGAGACAAAGAAACATTTACGACCAGCCATCTGTTCTGGCAATGGAATCCTGCCCTTATCAAGTTATTTGTTCTCACAGAAATAATATGTAAGAACTAAAGAGATGTGTGTACACAGCATCTACACTTCTATACATCTGAAAAATAGAAATAACAGGGAACTATATTCAGTAACCTATGATCAACCATAATGGGAAAGAATATGAAAAAAAAAGAATATGTATGTGTATAACTGAGTCACTTAGCTGTACAGCAGAAATTAGCACAACGTTGTAAATCAACTATACTTCAATAAAATTTTAAAAATAATGAATAAATAAAAATAAAGACGCACTCCTGCCCTGGTCCACAGCCTAGAGATAATTAAACTAGTAAGGGTGGGAGTAATTCAAAGATAAAACAGGATTTGGGCCTCAAAGAACAAAGATTCTTATCAGATGCCTTTTTTCTAATGGTCCTTGTGCAGTAAAAATAAAGTCCAAACACTATAATTTCACTCAGAGAAAAGTTACAAATACTGTAGGTATCTTTAGAAACAGCTGCAAAAGTGGTTTCACTTCTGACAAGATTGGTGTTAATTACCGGCAAGGACTTCAGTATAATACTATTTAAATCATTTTAAATTATCCCTCTCAAAAATTAATTTTTCATCAAAGATTACACACACACAAAAAATCATGATATCATCTCTGCAGCTGCGATTTAGTAATAATTTCATCTATTATTACCAATGTCAGTTGGATAAAAGAAAAAATGGCACCCCACCGTGCCGATCCCAGCACAGGCCATATATAGAAATTTTTAACTATCACTTATAATCGCTTTGATGAGCTTAAACCTCCTCTCAATTAACACCCTAAATGACACTGAGACATCTTAATGGGGGATGTAAGTAAGAGAAAAGACTTTAATCAAAGAATAAAGAAAAAAGTGCCAAGAAAAAACGGAAGACTCGCCACACACCTCTTCATGTCCAATCCAACCAAAGTCCTTTATTGCCTTTTAAACCTTTTGTTGTCCCGAGATCCAGAGCAGTGCTACCAGGCAGCAGTAGAAAGACACGTGGACATGGCAGGGTGTGATATCCTCTCCACAGAAATAATGATTCTCTCTAGGGCTCCCTAAGTCTAACAGCTAGACTAGGGGATGGGGACTTCGGAATGCCATCACTTGAATGAGTGCAGTAAAGGAGAGAAGCAAAAAGAAAGACATTGTTCCCGAAAGACCATCTTTTGGGGCATCCCAGGGTAGCTGTTTGGGGGACCCAAGTCACCCATGTGCGAGGACCCCAACTCACTCTCAGCAGGGCCAGAGGATGAAATGGGTCCCGCCAGACACATTTGAGTTATGCAAACTCACACAGCCGCGGGGATGGTACAGAAGGACATTTCTCAGGCCATTATTTTTTATCGTGAAGCTGCTGTGCCTGGCCTTTGGGAGAGTTGAAAATAAAATGAAATAAAAATCCAAATGAAAACTGACCAGCATGCTTTACTCTTTTGAAAGCATGTTTGTGGTCTCCATGGTGATTTTTGTTTCCAATTAAGTTGTACTAATGAACATGTGTTAGTGCTCACGCTTTACTCCCAGGGAACAAACTGGGTAATTAATGGCCCTGCAGGAACCCTGATCTCTTGAGCCATCAATACATATTGGGTCAAAAAAGCAACAGTTGGCGAAGTCTGGAAGATTACATTTACAGGTTAGATGGAAGAAACTTGATTTTCAGGATTGACTTACTTCTTTCCACCCTTGAGCCACTTTAGTTCCCAAAGGCAAGAAAGCTATGTTACTGTTGCCTGGTTTGTGCCAAGGTCTGGGAGGAAAAAGTGGGTAAAACGTATTCACCAACTGAAATGATGGTTTCCTACCTGTGACCACATCTGTGCTTACAGACAACATCTGTGCAATGTCCACCAGCAACAGTATCATGGAGGCCACACTACATCAAAAAACTTTACAAATGACCTTTCATGGTGGACTTTATCATCCAGGGTTTGGAGATAAGAAGGTAAGGATCAGAGAGCCTGAGAAATTTCCCAAATTTTATGCAGCCTTTAAGTAAAGAAGCCTGATTAGAAACTAGACTTCAGCATGGTAGGGAAATTAGAGACAACCAGTTTCAGTGTCTTTCCTCAGAATAAAGACTGGTTAATCAGACGATTTTCCCTAACCCCATTCTCTCCCCACACCAGCAAATCTATTGGTATCAGGCTATTAGGTAGAATTATAACTGTTTAATTTGTGGTAGAGCATTTTTGCTACCTGATTCCTTTTGCACACTGCTTTAAATACACACACACACAAAGGATAACCTGTACAACTCACCCCTAGTATCTTTTTTTCTCAAAGTATTCTCTTACTGGTGTCTTCTTCCAAAAACATTCTCAAAGAGGGTTCATGCGTGATCAGTCATGTCCAACTCTTTGCAGCCCCATTGACTACAGCCCACCAGGCTCCTCTGGCCACGGGATTTCCCAGGTAAGAATACTGGAGTGAGCTGCCATTTCCTCCTTCTAGATACAATGCTGCTATTGAAAAATGAGATTTTAATTTGAATGTTATGTCTATATTGGTGATCTCTACTTTCTGTCTTCAGTTTTGTTGTCTTTTATTAATCTTTTCTTTGGCTTTCTTTGATGTCATCATGTTGTTTAATACTGATTTTTCTCTTTTATATTTTGTTTGACATTCCACAATAAATTATAACATGAATCTTCTTCCATTTGTTCTGTCATTATTGTTTCACAAATACTTTCTCTCTTCTTTTTAATCTCTCCTTCTATGGTTGCCTATTACATTTATATCAGCATGCATGCTCCTGGCCTCCATTTATTTTAACTTTTCCTTTATATATTTTAACACCTCACACCTCATTGCTTCTTTCTTGGTGAATTCTTCAATCTGATCTAGCTCACTCATTTATTCTTAAACTACACTCACTGAGCTCTTTACTCCACCTCCCAGGTTCTTTCTGTCCAGTTATTATATATTTCATCTTTAGTGTTTCCATGTGATTCTGCTTTGCAACTGCTTGTTTCTGCTTCTCAATCCTAATATCCTTACATGTTAAGGTTAGAGTCTCTTCCACTGTGGCTGAGCATCCCATACCCTTTCATTCTCCCTCCTCTAGAAGTTAAGGGGTGAGTCAGGTGTCCCTGGATCAAGAACTCCAACATCAAAGTCTGGGCATGGCCAATCCATTTGCATAGTAACATCAAAGCCCTACAGTAGCTTTCTGTCTGTGTCTCCAGGTCTGGCTCCTCCCAAGGAAGCTTTTACCCTCTCTCCATCCACTGACAGTATGGAAGGAAGAGAGATGGAAACATTCAGCCACCAGGCTCTTGACCTTCCCTGCTAATACTTGCATCCCAAACTTGCCCTCAGAGGTGATATTTCCTCACTGACTCCTGATACCACTGGGCTGACTTTGTTAACTTTTACTTCCTCAGAGATGTCATAAAGTTAGCAGAGATAAGCCAAGGGCAACGTGGAGGAAAGAATAGGTAACATCTTCGAACTTTCCTCTGTATGTCTATCCTGCTAAAAGTGACAAGGGGGCATCCTCTGGCCATCATAACTGTCTTTAGTCTTCCCAGAGACTTCTTGTAATATTTTATATTACTTGTCTAGGTCCATCCATTTCTTCCTTAATTACACGGCATCTCTGATATAGAGTTCCTGGAAGGGGGCCAGCATTCCACACTAACCATATTACTAAGCCAGCAGGAATAAGACAAAAGCATAGGATACTCAGAGGTAGCACGTGCAGAGAAAAGCAAGCCATAAGAAGAGAAGAACATGAACAAAACCACAGAGCACAAGCCATGGGAGGAATGGAATGCAAGAAAGGAAGTCTCTTGGTTTCACTGTCTGAATGAATCTGGGCAACACTAAGACCCACCAGCAAATTGAGGACAAAGAAAATATGGCAGAACGCGTGTCCTGAAAATAAAAAATGAGGTGAAGGAGTACATTTTAAAAGTAGAGTCTGTTTTTGGCAAGCAATTGCTTGGGCTCATGTCACACAATGATAAATACTTCCACATAACTTCACCGATTGAGCTGTTACACTGGAAAGTTTGAACTGCCATATCCAGCACTCAGGTAGATGAGATTAATGCTGACTTAGGCTTTTTTTGTTGTGTTGTTGTTCACTTTTATTTCCTCTTTGAGTCTCCTACAGTAGAGTCAGGTCTTCATCCATGTCCACAGATGGCTGGTCTGTGAGTGGTTGTCACCCCAAGGGAGAGAGGGTAGATTTGGTTGGGGCCATCAGCTAAGTGAATGATGCCCCTGTGCTCATTTCACCAAAGGCCTGATGTAGCCACTGCTTCATCACCAGTCACCTGAAGAGTCCTTTTCTTTGTCTTAACTCCTTTCAGCCCAAAGGTTGAGACTCCAGGAAACACTGAGACCTGGAAGAGAGAGCCCTTGACAGAATCACTGAACCTCCCAACTAGTCTCTGTGTACTAGGTTCTGTGTGGGACATTCTGCAGGGAGTACCATTTCATTGCACAGCACTTTGGGGAAGGGGGTTATTATCCACCTTCTACATAAGAGCGAATCAAGGCCCCCAAATCAAAAGACTGATCCAAGTTCATCCAGAAAATAAGGGCCAAAATGTAAAACTAATCCAAGTCTTAGATCTATTGGTCTAGGAGCAGGGTCCCCTCTGCCACTGAGAAGTGGAAGAAGGAGGTTAGTTCCCATTCATTCCTTCAAACCACATTTGTTGAGTTTCCACCATAGTCCAGGCTCTTTACTATGTCCTGGGTTTATCCTCACACCAAACGGATACAGATCCTTCCCTCTAGGGAAGAGCAAGTAGGAGTTATAGATATGAAACAGAGTCCTTGAAATGAACATATACTTTCATAACATGATACGTGGAACTCAGAAAGAGGATGAGAAAAAGAAAAATAGGGCAGGTTGAGAGAGAAAGCCAAGGATCTCATATTATATTCTTATGGGGCCAGGGAAACTAAGACCAGGTCAATTGCAGTGAGGTAGGCAGCTTTCCAGTCTCACCACTTTGGATAGCCAGGGGTACCCCCAAAACCTCCATCCTGATAGCTCCACCTGTGGCTCTGCCTATGGTAGAAATTGCTTCAATAACATTTGTCTATATTTATAAGCTGTTTGTTCTTTGTCAACAAAGGTCTGTCTAGCCAAAGCTATGGCTTTTCCATTGGTTATGTATGGATGTGAGAGTTGGACTGTAAAGAAAGCTGAGTGCTTTAGAATTGATGCTTTTGAACTGTGGTCCTGGAGAAGACTCTTGAGAGTCCCTTGGACAGAAAGGAGATCCAATCAGTCTATCCTAAAGGAAATCAGTCCTGGGTGTTCATTGGAAGAACTGGTGCTGAAGCTGAAACTCCAATACTTTGGCCACCTGATGCGAACAGCTGACTCATTTGAAAAGACTCTGATGCTGGGAAAGATTGAGGGCAGGAGGGAAAGGGGACGACAGAGGATGAGATGGCTGGATGGCATCACCGACTCGATGGACATGAATCTGGGTGGACTCCAGGAGTTGGCGATGGACGGGGAGGCCTGGCGTTCATGGGGTCGGAAAGAGTCGGACACGATTGAGCGACTGAACGACTGAACTGAACTGACTGCTCTTTCTAAATAAAAATGACATTGAGGACTCACTGCTGGCGCAGTGGATAGGAGTCGGCCTGCCAATGCAGGGGACACGGGTTCAATCACTGGTTGGGGAAGATTCCACAGGCCGCTGAGCAACCAAGCCGGCACAGCACAACTACTGAGCTCTAGAGCCTGCGAGCTGCAACTACTGAACTACTGCAACTACTGCAACTACTGCAACTACTCCGTGCGCCTGGAGCCTGGGCTCCACGGTAAGAAGCCACCACAGTGAGATGCCTGCACATCACAGTGGAGAGTAACCCCTGCTGGCCACAGCTAGAGAAAGCCCATGCAAAGCAAAGAAGATCCAGTGCAGCCAAAAAAAGCAATTTTTTAAAAAATAGCATTGAAGCAATGATATGGGAGCAATCCAAGGAATTTATTTTTCAGCAAACTTTGCACCGATCTCCTGTGACTATAAGGAACTCTGCGCTGAGAGTCAGAAGACGTGGTTCAAAGTGTGGCCCCATGACTGATTCCCAGGGCCACGTTTTCCACACATCACCTGCCAGCTGTGACAAGGGAGTGGACACTGGAGTAAGGCAGACGGGGTTTCTGGGCCCCATGCTGATGCCTACTATCTGTGTGGACATTTCTTAATCTCTCTGAGCATGACTATTGCACTACACTGTTGTGTGTAAATGGACCACACACATCTACCTACTTGACTTGCAATGACTCCAGGAAGGACTTCACTGCCTATTAGCCTCTGTCCTTCCAACAGAGGAAAAATCCACTCCACAGGCATGAGGGTCTAGTCGAAGCAAAGCCTGGACTCCCTTACCCAGCCACACCATCATCCCCAAGACTCAACCTCTGTTCGAAACCAGAAGAAAGCCGTGCAGAGCAAGCCTCAGTGCCTGAAGCAGGCCCATCCCAGAGTTCCCCACATGGCACAGGCATTCCAGGGGCCAGTCTGACTTCAGCGCTGAGGGGCCTCTGAGAGCAGGCAGAGAGGCATGCCAGGGCTGTGCTCCACATAACTCAAGCTCTCTTCACATCATCAGGGCAATCGAGGGAGTCTAAATTGGCCCACAGTACACACGGCCAGAACACCCCATTCAATTCTGAAATGAAGGGCTCTTAAAACTGTGAAGTACTGAATTTGGAAAGGATCAAGGGTTTGGGCACGCACAGTGCAGAACAATCTAATATTATGGGAGCTCTTCAACTACTTTTTTCTATATAAGCACTCCATTTTGGAAGTAACTCAAATAATGCTCTACCACTTTCATCAAACACATGACTGACTCGAAAATGCAATCATCCAGTACCAAACATTTTTCCCCTCAAAGTCCCCAAACTGGGGGGCAATGAGCAAGAAAGGCAGTGCTCAATTCTTCAGTACACCTGGAATATCTTCACTTTTCCCCTCCATCTCTTCAAGCATCGTGCATTTTTAACCCCAAGTCTAAATTCTGCCTTTTCGCTGCCATCTGATTCAGACTTGCTGACATGCACTGAACGCCTACTGTCAGCCAGCCAATTTTTCATCTGCAAGGTCATTTAATCCTCATAACGACTCTGTAATGGAAGTGGTCTTTATCCCCACTTGACCCCAGAGGAAGCAGAAACTCAGAGAAGCAAACTGGCTGTAGAATTTCTAAGAAGCTCAGAGAACACAGGAGCTGCTTTCATGCTTCTTCAAGTGAGGGAGCGTGGCGTGGCCTTAGAGGAACCAAAGAAAAACTGACTTTGCCCAAACATGGAAGACTTTTATCCAACCATGAATGTGACCGTATTTGGAGATACTGCCATGAATAAGGAGGTGGTGTTAACATGAGGCCTTTCAGGTGGGCCCTCGTTCAATATGATTGGTGTTCTTAGGAGAAGGGCAGCTTGGACACATGAACAGATACCAGAGGAGACTGTGCACAGAGCAAAGGCCATGGGGGGACACAGCTAGAAGGTGGCCACCTGCAAGCCAAGGAGATCCGACCTGCCAACCCCGGTATCTTGCCCTTCCAGCCTCCAGAACTGCAGGAAAACAAAGCTTTGTTGTCTAAGCGCTCCCAGACTGTGCTACTTGTTATGGCAGCTCCCAGAAAACCAGTGCCCCTTCTTTCCTTACAGAGACACTTCACTCATGGATACCTGGCTCCCCCTGAAATATGACAGTGCATTTCATTGGCTTTGCCTGGCAAGGTGGCATTGTGGAGGAAGGCTCATCTCCGATCTTCTCTGGGTTGGTTCCCTGTTTCAGAAGGTTTTATTGCAATTTCCTCAGCATGGACTTAATTGTTTATTGGCATTGCAGTGCGGGATGTCAGAATCAGCTAGATAACGCTCATCTTGGGAAACCAATCTGGCCTGATCTACAGAGACGGCCAGGGAAGGAGCTGGTTTTCTCCGCAAGAATATTCTTAGCCTCAGCATCCCAGGTTCACGTGGGGCATCTTCGGGAATATAAAAAATAGATCAAGAGATTTATTATTTGGGAGCAGGGGGAAAAAAAGGAGACTTGCCAAACCCTGAAGATTTCATTTATACATAGTTTAAAATGTTTGTAAATATTTAACAGAAACGTCGAGCGATAAACTCAAATTATTGCGGAGGGCGAGAAAGAATCAGAGAGTAATTTATCAACAAAGAGGAAGGAGTGGATACTGTATTTTACTGGGGCGCACATATCCTGACATACTAATGGGGATTGTGTCAGTTAAGTGTTGACATGCACCGAATCATGGCCCAGGCTAAATGCCTTAGTCATAGCGGGGAGTTAAAAAAGAGAATATTTGAGAATAATGTGAATTAAAAAGGCAAGTTAGTTTAAATTTCTGTTTGGTAGGCCCCCAGGCCTACAAGTCCGATGGGAATAGACTCTAGCTACAGGCTTGATGAATGGCCTTAATGAAGTTGGACAACCCAGAATACATGCATAAAATGATTTTAAATATTGATATGGTGTCATTGTGTGTCTGAAGATATTGAAATGTTCATTCTCCAAGCAAGACAGGTTCCATCTAATTTATTAAAGGTGGAAATGATTATTTACATTGGAAAACAGAATGCGTTCCCAGATAGAAGCCAGGGCAATAAAATAATTATTGCATTTAGGGAAATGGAGCCAGTCCATCTGCTGGAAGGAGAAAAATAAAAAAATATGTCCTCATCCCAATATCTTGGAGATTTGGGGCAGCTGTGAAGAAAACAATGGTCATTTCCTTTGGGTTATCACTTTTAGTTTCTTGTGATCTGGGATGCAAATAGATCTTTCTACAAACAGTGAGTGTGGTTTAACAGGTTTCTCTGGAGGAGAAGGCCTAATGGGGAGGCGTCTGGTGTACAGTGGGGGCCTTTCCATTCTTTCCAGATGTGTCTATTAGGACATTTCTATGACACTGGCTGGCATCTGCAACCTGCCACGTTGCTCGCTGATGGAAGGAAGAGGCATGGCGTGATCGTGAAAAGCTGAGTTCTGTTGTGATATGAGAGTTTCTCCGGAGAATGCCTCTGGGCAGCTGTCTGCCTCGTGTGTTCGACATTAAGGCTGTGTAGCAAGTCAGGGTAGAAGTGTATTAAAGCTAGCAGGCAGTGCAGAGTCAGCTGGAGGTTCCAAAGTGCTAACTAGGCCGAGGAACTCAGGGGCAGACCCAGGTATAAAAATAAAACCACCGCAAGCTGATTTCATTTCCTGCCTATGCATCTTGGCTTGGAACGCTAATTGCCCCTCACTAGATGTGAGGCTCTCACGTGTGGAAAGCCACACGAGTGCTCTACTCAGGGTCCCATTATTTCCAATTAATCTCCCATCAGTTTCACTGGGGCTGCACTTGTATGACAGTCAGGCCATGCCGTAGCACCTACAACCCTTTTCATCACCATCCCATCGCAAAGACCAGATCTAGGCAGCCCAACTACAAAGCATTCGAAAATGATGTCGGCAACCTGCAGAGGGCCATGGTCAGGATCCAAGGATTAAGTCAGAATTAGCCACTCATCATTCATTCATTCAATTCTTGTAAGCATTTGCTCTGATCTCAGCTTTCCTGTGTGACATTGGGCAAGTTACTCAACTTCTCTGGGCCCCAGTTTCCTCATCTATAATGTGGGTGCATGTCAGCAGTTGCATCATAAGGGCGAGGTGAGGATCTAAGAAGTTAATGTATCAATCTTCCCAACCCAGGGATCAAACCAAGGTCTCCCACATTGCAGGTGGATTCTTAATCAGCTGAGCCACAAGGGAAGCCCAAGAAGACTGGAGTGGGTAGCCTATCCCTTCTCCAGGGGATCTTCCCGACCCAGGAATCGAACCGGGGTCTCCCACATTGCAGGCGGATTCTTTACCAACTGAGCTACGAGGGAAGCCCTGACATGTTGAAGGCTCTTTGAACAAGAGTCTAGTAGAGCATCAATGCTCAATAAAGCCGATGTTACTGTTATTCCTAGTCATCTTTATTAGACACTGGCCCGGGCACTGAAGTAGATAGATGATGAAAACATACCTACCCTCAATGAGCTCACAGTTGCGGAAAGAAAATAAAATATACATCAGTCCGGTGATCAACATTTCCATGACTTGAGCCGCAATCTCCAGGCTTTGTTCCAGAGGTCCGCCTGTGCTATGACCCTTGACCTTGCCAATATCTTCCTCTGGGCCAAGAATAATGATCTCCAAGCTGAGGAGGCTCCGCCTCAAGGAAGTCAAGGGGTGAAGGCACAGCACGTGGCGGAAGCAGGAACCCAGACTCTCTTCTCTGTGCCACATCGAGTTCAGAAGCCAGGAGAGCGGTGTGAGCAGCTCGGGGCAGGAAGAGTGGGCTAGACTCGGCCCTGGAGGCACACGTCTGCTTCCCTACTCAGCGCTCTCTTCTGTGGGGCCTGACACTGGGGGTCATTTGTCAGCATCCTCAAGGACCAGGGAAAGGGACATTCAAGGAGGCATTTTCTCTCTGACTAGAGCTTTGGGCAAAGGTCTGTATAGTCAAAGCTACGATGTTTTCAGTAGTCATACACAGATGTGAGAGTTAGATCAAAAAGAAGGCTGAGCACCAAAGAACTGATGCTTTCAAACCATGGTGCTGGAGAAGACTCTTGACAGTCCCTTGAACTGCAAGGAAATCAAACCAGTCCATCGTAAAGGAAATCAACCCCAAATATTCGTTGGAAGAACTGATGCTGAAGCTGAAGCTCCAGCACTATGGCCCCCTGATGTGAAGAGCCAGTTCATTGGAAAAGACCCTGATGCTGGGAAAGATTGAAGGCAAAAGGAGAAGGGGGCAACAGAGGATGTGATGGCTGGATACCATCATTGACCCAATGGACATAAATTTGAGCAAACTCCAGGAGATAGTGAAGGACAGGGGAGCTTGGAGTGCTGCAGTTCATGGGGTTGCAGAGTCGGACACAAATTAGCAACTGAACAACAATAAGAGCTTTGGAGGCTAAATTTCCCCAGTGTGATTAGGGCAGATGCTTTGATAGAATACCTTTGAAACAGCTTTTCAAGGGCAATTGCACAAGGCTTTCTACTCATGGTCTTACTTGCTAAGGACAAACGCACTTTCACTAAATGCACGGTGGTCCAAGGGCAATGTCCCCGTCTGATTCTGAGTTCTCTGCTCTTAGACATAGAGATGCGGGTGCACACCGCATCAGCTGCAGTCACGTCGCCTTTCCACGCCGGCCACGGCCAACTTCTCTCTTCTCAATTCTAAGTAGCTTCATACAAAAATCTCTACCGCTGCATCAAAAAAATTAATAAAAAATATCATGATGGTAGAGAGTATGGTGGCTTCATAATAAAAATAATTACAAAATGAATGATGAAACATCTTTGATGAGGTGAGCTTTCTGGGTGTGTGTGTGTGTGTGTGTGTGTGTGTGTGCGTGCTCAGTCATGTCCTACTCTTTGGGACCCCTGGACTGTAGCCTGCTGGACTCCCCTGTCCATAGAAATTTCCAGGTAAAAATACTAGAATGGGTTGCCATTTCCTTCTCCAGGGGATCTTCCTGACCTAGGGATCAAACCCAAGTCTCTAGCACCTCCTACATTGACAGGAAGATTCTTTACCACTGAGTCACTTGAGAAGCCCTGGGTTTTCTCTATATTAACTCATTTAACCCTCAGGAAGATGTCAAATGCATACATGCACATATGATATAGAATTGCCCCCACTCTGTAGATGAGGGACATGTCTAAGATCACTCAGCTCTGCTGTGGCAGTGATGAATTCTAATTAAGTCTGTCTGAATCCAGAGAGAGCCCAGGGACATTCACTCTCTGAGATCTACAGACTTTGAGACGTAAGCCCCAACTTTGTCTTCAAGTGAAAGGATAACTAGGGTGTCACTCCCTCTCTGGGGGATTCCCAGGTGGTACTAGTGGTAAAGAAGCCCCCTGCCAATGCAGGAGTCGTAAGAGACTCGCGTTCACTCCCTGGGTCAGGTAGATGCCCTGGAGGAGGGCATGGCAACCCACTCCAGTATTCTTGCCTGGAGAGTCCCATGGACAGAGGAGCCTGGCGGGCTGCAGTCCATGGGGTCACAAAGAGTCGGACATGACTGAAGCAACTTAGCACACAGCACAGTGCCCCATCTCTGGACCTCAGCTCCCCGATACACAATTCGGGAGTAGGTCTAACTGTTGTCTACTAGCCTTCCCAAACCGCAAAGTGCATGGCTGTGTGACTATGTATCCGACATGCACTAAGAATGGTTTGCACAGGGGTGAAATGGTTAAGAGGCTGACCTTGAAATCCAGAGAGAACTGAGTTACCAAACACATGACTTTGAACAAGCGATTCATCATCTCAGAGCCTAGTGACCTCCTCTGGACAATGGTGGTAGCAGGCTTGCCTGTTTCACCCAGTGTCATACAGTGGCATGAAGATTAAATGAGATACTATTTAATGCTTTACAGCAATGCTGAGGGCAACGATCTTCAAAGAAGAGACGCTATTATAGTTAAAATAGTTTTTATGACCAGAAGCTAAAAAAAAAAAAAATCTGAAACAATCATTGAGTGCAGACAGAGCCTTATTTCAAGTTACTGCTTTCCCGAGTAATTAAGTTTATACATCCCTCTTGAAAGAGAGTTGTCCTGCTAATAGATTAAGTGTACTTTCTACTTGCCTTTATTATTTCTACAATAATTTTCTCAAACATTCATGCGGAATTCACAGTGTTGTGCTACTTAGTAATGTGTAAAAATACTTCTATTCAAAAAGTGAAAATAACTCAGCATCTCAGACTTACAACAGAAAATCCTTTTCTGGCAACTTTTTGGGTTTTCATCTCAGATCAACATACAAACAGGCTACATATTCCCTCTTAAAATTTTTCAAAGAATAGAAAATAAATATTAGAAAGAATAGGAAAATGAAGAAAAGACAAGTTTTCTTAAAAAGGGGAGTTTGGATGGTATTGTGTGGGATTGTTTGAGGAGTGCAAAAAAGGTAACCCTTCCCCTCAAGCTGTGTGAGAGGGCTTTTCCTTGAGTAAGAGAGAAAGAACACCATTCTGGAGGCTTTGATAGGACTCTTGTTCACCTGTTACCACTTACTGGCCAAACTTAAATGCATATGGTGGATCCAACCTGGTTCCCAAATCAGGAAGCAATTCTTCAAATGGCTCCTCCCTTCAATCATCATTATTCAGAATCTGTTTCATGCCACATATGCTGCGTGGGCTCCCTGGGATAAGATCAAGACTGGTTGCTCACATCAGAAAGAAATAAGGTACTGATGGGAGGAAAGGGAGGGAGGGGTGAATTGAGAGACTGAGATGGACCTATATACACTATCATGAATAAAATGGATAACTAATAAGGACCTACTCTGCAGCACAGGGAACTCTACCCAACGCTCTGTGGTGACCTAAATGGAAAGGAAATCCAAAAAGGAGGGGATGGATGTATACACATACGGCTGATTCACTCTGCTGTGCAGCAGAAACTAATACAACATTGCAAAGCAACTATACTCCAACAAAAATTCATTTACAAAAATAAAGAAATAGGGGGAAAAGAGTACCTTTACCTCAATTGGCCTTACATAAATCCCAAATTCTCCATTTTCTACCATGTGAAAAGTGGAGTTAATGACATCTCATAAGTCTCATAAGACTGTCGAGAGGTCAATAGGAAGCCACATGCAAAAATCTTTGAACCAAACACATGTGCAAAAAGGTTAATTCCCTTTTTCCCATTCTCCTTGCATCGTTTCTGACGCTTAAAGCACTCATCACTTTTTCTCTTATAGCCTCATTGAATGGATTCCTTTCTCGTCGTTTAGACTAGATTGACTTCTCGAAGTTCATGTGGTAGTCATTAGAGCTGGCGTGCCAGATATTTCCAGCTGTCTGCTTTCCGAGCACAATGCGGGACTGCGTTTCCTATGCTCCTCAACTTTGAGTGGGGCTGAGTGACTAATTTTGGCCCATAAAGGGAGCGGAAGTTACGCGCACCTCTTTCTACGCGGGTGCCAGATCCTTTAGAACTCTTTCTCACAAAATTTGAGGAAGTACGCACTCTCTCAATGCAGATTCCACGATATGAAGCTATGGAGTCAGCCCACACAATGACATGAAGATGAGGCTTTGGTTTCATAAAGTGAAGTCGCTCAGACTTCATGTCCGACTCTCTGGGACCCCATGGACTGTAGCCCGCCAGGCTCCTCCGTCCATGGGATTTTCCAGGCAAGAATACTGGAATGGGTCACCATTTCCTTCCCTGGGGGATCTTCCCAACCCAGGAATCGAACCCGGGTCTCCCACACTGCAGGCAGACTCTTTACCATCTGAGCCACCAGGGAATCTAAGTCGTTTCATAAGTCAGTCACATTTAGAGGATGTTTGTTACAGCAAGATAACCTTGTCCATCCTGACTAACAGCTTATCAGTCATCATCTGGAATCCGATTCAGGTCACGTGCAAGACTGCAGTAAACAGTACCTAATGGGCAGAGGGGAAAGCAAGAAGACGAATCTGAATTTCAGAATTTAGAACACGTTTCTAATAAACTGCCAGATGCCAGAGGGATAAGGAAGCCTGGCATGTGGCAGCCCACGAGGTCACAAAGAGTCAGGCATGACTTGGCGACTGAACAAGGATAACAACATAAGAAAAATCCAAACCCTACAGAAAGTCGACCCTACTGGATTCTAGCACCGGGGACACAGCGAGGAAAAATACATGATCCTTTAGGGAGAAAAATCAAATTGCAAAGAAGTCAGAATGGCAAAATAATCACTGGAAACATGCAGGGCAATAGAGAAAAAATATATCCAGGGGTTAAGAAGACAGAATTCACGTCCATGCAGTATTGGATCCGTTCACGACGGACTGGCTGTCACTGCCACGTGTAATGGCTCTGAGCAAGGAGATAATCATCTCAGCCGCGGGGCAGTTCCCTGAAAGGTTATGATGACAAGATTCTCCTTAATGCATCAGAATGACACCCTGGCCCACCCATCAGAAGGGTGTTTCCAATATTAGGACAGGAGTTGGGTAGGGGTCATTTGCTTCCAGTCTGACACGCTGGCTACCAAAGGCGTGACCATAGTCTTTTCAATTGGTATCATTTATAGAGAAAGGACTCGCATCTGTGTTCACCGGGATCTCCTAGCTACAGCTCTGAAAAGTGAGGACATGGCATCTGGGGGGATTGGAGGAGGATTGGCTTGCTGGTGACCAGCTGGGGCTCTTGGGCCAGGACCTCTGGTTCTAATCTTGGTGTCATTTCTGAATGGCTGTGTGAAGTTCATCTGGTTAAATTACATTTACTTGCTGTGGTTTGCTCATGCAAAAGATGGAGATTCTAACTAACTCATGGAGAGGGATGCTATGAGGATTTAATAAGTAAATGCATGGAAGACAGGCAATTTACACATTAATATATGTAGGAAGTGCTTAATATATGTTAGCTGCTAATATTGTTATTATTATATTTATCATCATCATCATCACTTCCAAAAATCATTCAGCTGGTAAATAGCAGGGATAGGGTTTAGACCACCCTGTCTCCTGGTAGACTTTAGGAAATCAGGAAAGAAGCGTAGGTTGTGACCTACGTTTCTTTGGCTGCTAAGCTTAGTTGGCTGCTAAGCAACTGAGTGTGCCTGCCTGCTGCATGCCTACTAAGTCACTTTGTCATATCCAACTCTTTGCAAACCCATGGACCGTAGCCCACCAGACTCCTCTGTCCATGGGATTCTCCAGGCAAGATACTGGAATGGGTTATCACGCCCTTCTCCAGGGGATCTTTCCCAACTCAGGAATTGAACCCAAATAAAACATACATGCTCTGGCCTCTTGACCACCAGGTAGAACGAACTGAGCCAACTGCCTATGGGTTACTGACTTTTCCCCACTCCAGGGCATCACCATAATCTTCATATCTATGGCTGCTCAGGAGCGAGGCTTCCATCACGTCCTGACCAGCCTCTTCATTTCCCCAAGCTCACCAGCCCTAATTAGCTCAAGGAGAGTCATCTGGGTAAGTTGAATATCAAGCTCATCAAGACACACACTCTCTCTCTCTGATTGTAGGCTCTACAAGTCATAATGGTTCAATTTCCCTTCAAGAACTTCATTGATTATAGGAGGTAACTGATGAAATAACAGGGAAAGAAGGTTGTTTGGGGTGTCCTTTTCTTTCTCTCTCTCTGTTTAAGTGATTGCAAGGAAATGAAAGGAAAACTACCTGTAGTTTGTCATCCATACCATAACCTCCCTTCCATACTATCTGTTCACAGTTAATCCACTGCCACTAGAAGCCCAGAGCTGCACAGATTGGTGAGAGACTAGCGAGAGTTTCTGAAGAGCAAGCTGAAAATGTCAGAAAATCTGTGCATATCATTCCAATTTGTAATTTGCTGAAGAATCAAAAGTTTACTGAGAAAAGTTGGAAACTTTCTCCATCAACTTACCTGACAGCATTTTCCTATTGACATCAAAAAAGCAGCTCCATTGATCAGTTCCTAGTGATTGGACTTGGGGATTTGCACTTAGTGTGAATCATTGATTGGAATGGCAATTTCTATTGACTTAAAAAGGCTTTGGGCCCTGATTGGGAGCCCACCAAATGAGAAAGTATCCACTTCCAATCATCTAAAACTCAATGCTCAGTCACCATTCTCCAAGTCCCACCTAATCACTTGATGAAAAGTTCCAAACATTCCAAGGAGCTTTTCAACACCATGGCAAGAATCAGTTCAGTTCAGTCGCTCAGTCATGTCCGACTCTTCGTGACCCCATGAATCGCAGCACGCCAGGCCTCCCTGTCCATCACCAACTCCCGGAGTTCACTCAGACTCATGACCATCGAGTCAGTGATGCCATCCAGCCATCTCATCCTCTGTCATCCCCTTCTCCTCCTCCCCCCAATCCCTCCCAGCATCAGAGTCTTTTCCAATGAGTCAACTCTTCGCATGAGGTGGCCAAAGTACTGGAGTTTCAGCTTCAGCATCATTCCCTCCAAAGAAATCCCAGGGCTGATCTCCTTCAGAATGGACTGGTTGGATCTCCTTGCAGTCCAAGGAACTCTCAAGAGTCTTCTCCAACACCACAGTTCAAAAGCATCAATTCTTCGGCACTCAGCCTTCTTCATAGTCTAACTCTCACATCCATACATGACCACTGGAAAAACCATAGCCTTGACTAGACGGACCTTAGTCAGCAAAGTAATGTCTCTGCTTTTGAATATGCTATCTAGGTTGGCCATAACTTTTCTTCCAAGGAGTAAGTGTCTTTTAATTTCATGGCTGCAGTCACCATCTGCAGTGATTTTGGAGCCCCAAAAAATAAAGTCTGACACTGTTTCCACTGTTTCCCCATCTATTTCCCATGAAGTGATGGGACCAGATGCCATGATCTTCATTTTCTGAATGTTGAGCTTTAAGCCAACTTTTTACGTCGGTGTTTCCTACTATCACCATAACTCCTTGGCCCGGGATGTTCTTTTACGGTGTCCCCTGAAAAACTCCTCTCTTTCATAGCCCAGTTTTCAGCATTGACAATGAAACTTAATCTTTTTGAAAATAGAAGCTAGAGCAATCTGGGTGTTTCTAGTCATGCCAAATTTCGGGCTCCATTGAATGGCTTTCATTCCATTCATTTATTCAATAATTCATTATTTTCTTATCTACTATATGCCAAGCAGTGTTCTAGGAATTGGAACTACATTGGTGAACACAACAGCTAAGAAGTAAGAGCTTGCGTACATACAGCCTAAAAGGGGAGACAGACAATGAAGAAGTAATCAAACAAATTATGCTGCCGCTGCTGCTAAGTCGCTTCAGTCATATCCGACTCTGTGCGACCCCATAGACGGCAGCCCACCAGGCTCCCTCATCCCTAGGATTCTCCAGGCAAGAACACTGGAGTGGGTTGCCATTTCCTTCTCCAATGCATGAAGGTGAAAAGAGAAAGTGAAGTTGCTCAGTCGTGTCCAACTCTTAGCAACCCCATGGACTGCAGGCTGCCAGGCTCCTCCATCCATGGGATTTTCCAGGCAATAGTACTGGAGTGGGGTGCCAGTGCCTTCTCCAAAACAAATTATGAAGATTATTCAAATGGTAATAATGCAATAAAATAAAAGAGCACAACGGGACAGAGACGTGCATGGCATTATCTTAGGCTGGGTCATGGGGAAGCGGAAATTCTACTGACCTCAGCAATCCCACATTAACCCAATCCTCCTTTACCACTAGTCCCTCTTTATTATCCCATAGCTTGGTTCTGAGATCAACAAAGACATCTGGGCACCCATTTTTTGAAAAAGGTAAATGAAAAAGAAACTGTATCTGGGGCAAGCAGATCAGGCCACAAAGAAAGGAATTATAAGCTACTCTTGGCTTGAGATTCCATCAAGCTATCTTAAGCTATCTTCCTTTTCTGCATGAGCACATTTGAATCGACTGTGTGTATGTACAGAAATTTCAGAAAAATATCTATCTCTGTTTCATGGACTACACTAACGCCTTTGACTGTGTAGATCATAACAAACTGTGGGAAGCTCTTAGAGAGACGGGAATACCAGACCATCTTACCTGTCTCCTGAGAAACCTGTATGCAGGTCAAGAAGCAACCGTTAGAACCCTGTATGGAACAACTGATTGGTTCAAGATCGAGAAAAAAGAATGACAGGGCTGTCTGCTGTCACCCCATGAGAAATGCTGGGCTGGATGAGTTATAAGCCAAAATCAAGATAGGCGGGAGAAGCATCAACAACCTCAGATATGTGGATGATACCACTCCAATGGCAGAAAGCAAAGAGGAACTAAAGAGCTTCTTGATGATGGTGAAGGAGGAGAGCAAAAGAGTTGGCTTAAGACTAAATATTAAAACTAAGATCATGGCATCCAGCCCCATTCCTGCACAGCAAACAGAAGGCGAAAAGGAGAAGTAGTGGCAGATATCCTCTTCTTGGGCTCCAAAATCACTGTGGACGGTGACTGCAGCCATGAAATCGAAGATGATTGCTTCTCGGTAGGAAAGCTATGACAAACCTAGACAGTGCGTTTCAAAGCCAATATATTACTCTGATGACAAAGGTTCGTGTAGACAAGGCTATGGTCTTGCCAATAGTCAGGTACCTATGTGAGAGTTGGACCATAAAGAAGGCAGAACACCAAAGAATTGATGCCTTTGAACTATGGTTCTGGAAAAGACTCTTGAAAGCCCCTTGGACAGCAAGGAGATTAAACCAGTTGATCTCAAGGGAGATCAACCCTGAATATTCACTGGAAGAGTTGATGTTGAAGGTGAAGCTCCAGTATTTTGGTCGTTTGATGTGAACAGAGGATTCACTGGAAAAGTCCCTGATGGTGGGAAAGATTGAGAGCAGAAGGAGAACAGGGTGTCAGAGAATGAGATGGTTGGACCGCATCACAAATGCAATGAACATGAACTTGGGAAAACTCCAGAAAATGGAGAGGGACAGGGAGGCCTGGCGTGCTGCAGTCCATGGGGCCGCAAAGAGTTGAACATTACTGGACAAATGAACAACAACAACATGTATAGGCTCAGTCATATGCAACCCTGTGACCACCTGAGCTGCAGCCCAGCAGGCCCCTCCATCCATGCGATTTCCCAGACAAGAATACTGGAGTGGGTTGCCATTTCCTTCCCCAGGGGAGCTTCCCGACCCAGGGACTGAACTCGCAACTCTTATGTCTCCTGCATTAGCAAGCGGGTTCTTTGCGACTAGTGCCACCTGGGAAGCCAGGGATGACAGCTATATAATGATGAGTAATTATTTCAGGAGAAAGTTGCAACAGTCATGAGAGGAAGGTGATAAAACTCAGGGGGCAGACTAGCAATGAGCCGTCTACACTATGGTATCATGGAAGCTTTGAGGCCTTGGACCTGGTTCTCAACAATGGATTTGAAGGTTTGGTGAGGAGAGAAAAGGCATTCTGGGGACAGGGACAGCTCATGCAGATATTGAGAGCTAGGAAAGCGTGAAACTGGAGAGATGTCCAGTGAAGCAGGAAGGAAGAGGGGAACATCAAGCTGTAAAGAACCACTGAAGTCACATTGTAGAGGGCCCCCAAGGCCAGGTAAAGAGCTTACGCTGCCCTGCCAAAGAGAGCTGGCTCCAAGCAAGTAAGAGAAATTCGGGGTCAACTTTGTGCTAATTTTCCACAAGCCTCAGTGTCTTTGCTTCTAAACAGGGAGTAAGTCCAGATCTTCTCTCATAGGCTGGAGTAGAGGATTTAGTGAAATAATGCAAGTAAAGACCTAGCACAGTGCCTGGCATCCCCCAAGCACCCATTCCTGAGACATGTGCTGGGACCCGGATGAAGCTGACCTGGGAGGATATGAGTCTGGAGCCGCTGGGTAACATCCCTCCCACACAAGCCTGGCAGAGGACAATGGCGATGCATGGCAGCCCAGTGCTTGGGGAAGGAAAGACATTCCCGATGCCATCACTTGAGTACCTGGTTCCACTGTACCTGAAGCTGTAGAATGAGAGTCTTCAGTTTTAAGAGGCATTGTGTTGTGCTCATTTGCCCAGTTGTGTCTGACTCTTTGTGACCCCATGGACTGTAGCCTGCCAGGCACCTCTGTCCACGGGATTCTCCAGGCAAGAATACTGGAGTGAACTGCCATCCCCTCCTCCTGGGGATCTTCCTAACCCAGGGATTGAACCCAGGTCTTCCACATTGCAGGCACATTCTTTACCATCTGAGCCACCAGGGAAGCCCAAGAATACTGGAGTGAATAGCCATTCCCTTCTCCAGGGGATCTTCCCAACCCAGGAATCGAACTGGGGTTTCCTGTATTACAGGCAGTTTCTTTGCCAACTGAGCTACCAGGGAAGCCCGTAAGAGCCACTAACCTCCATCTTTTGCATACACCAATATAAACTGATTTTCAGCTGCTTGTAACTGAAGACCTTAAATAACAGAAATGTAGTCACCTTTCTCATGTGGGATCTTGAGGTCAGCTTCCTCACAAATGCAACTATCCCCACGAACTGCTGTGAAAGTGATGAAAGAGAAACTGAACTCTAGGCAGAAGCTTTGGAGGCAGACCTGCAGCATGATTTTTGTGGTCCTTGTGGTACTTTTGCCTTTGTGTGCTGCTTCTTCTATAAAATTGTTGAAAAGTATATTTTGTATCATTTGGGCATAAATTTATATTTTGCATTTTTAAAATTATTTTATATTTTATAGTCAGTATAAGATTCATATAATACAAAATGAATTATCACATTTGTTTTTAATATGTTTAGATTTTCCTTCTGATTATCCAGGAAATGAAAATTAAAATACTCTTGTGGGCCCCTAAACATATTGTAGGCTTCCCTGGTGGCTCAAATGGTAAAGAATCTGCCTGCAATGCAGGAGATCCGGGTTCAATCCTTAGGTTGGGAAGATCCCCTGGAGAAGGGAATGGCAACCCACTCCAGTATTCTTGCCTGGAGAGTCCCATGGACAGAGGAGCCTGGAGGGCTACAGCCACTGGGGTGGCAAAGAGTCGGACATGACCAAGCAACTGACACTTTCAAACAGACTGTGGACCCCAGGCATGGACTCAGGCGCTGTGCCCACAGTGTTTCACTGGGATGCCAGCCCTCTTAGAAGCTTCCACTTGGTTCATCTGGAAGACTGAATCAGTGGAAGACAGCAATTTTCGTCATCTTTCACTGCTATAGTCCACTTGTACGATCAGGTCTCATTCCTGAGTACATGGATCTTAGTTTTTATACCCAAGATCACCTTTCAACATTGATCCTACAACCCACTGGAGACCTGGGGTTCATACCCAATTCTACTGCTACCAAGGAATATAATCCTTGACCCTGCCAAGAACCCCACCCTTTCAGAACCTCATCATTTATAAAACTGAAGGGATCTCCAACATCTCTTCCCAGAAGCCATCAATATCATCACTGGTTCTCATTTCCACTTTCATCTCCTACAATTCCCTCAGGCCAGTGGGTACTCAGCCCCTTGCACACCCACACTCAGTGAATACATTTGTCTATTCCTTTCTTAAAAACATACAAATGATCAGAGAATGCATGAAAAAAACAAGAAAAGAAGACAAACATCTGTGACTTGAGCAAGAAAGAGTTCCATGAATCCTTGGAACCTTCTAATAACAGAAAGCTTGTGTAATGTGTAAGCAAGGTTAGACAAAAAATATGTCTAACCTTCCTTACACAGCTTCCACCTTGCTTATCGTATGTGGATTGTAATTCCCCTGGGCGAGCAAGTGATCTGCAATTTCTAAAGTGCCTTCTAAATTATCAGTAATCAAGAAATGCCAAGTAATCATGATCTTCACGTGCTTATTGAGGGTCATTCTGAAATTGGGCGTCAGAGCCTCCTGTCTTAAAGAGCCACAGCTCCTTGGTTAAATGCTTAAATTGATGTGTGAGGTTACCATGGATGCCCGCCCCCTGTACATTACCATTATTATTATTTTGTGTTTCCCTAATACTTTCATTGAAAGATAATCACGTTATGAATATTAACTTTTATAGGCTGCATTTGTAACTGCTTATGTGTAAAGAAGCAGCACTTTCTGAAATCAAAATGACACTAATAATTTAGTCAATTTACTTTTTTCCATCTCCGTGTTTACAGTCATGTTATTTGGTTACTGCACGCTCTGAATTTTGATATAGTCATCCTGGTAATAAACTGGGTTTTGTTCTTTGTATCTAAAGACATATTTTTCTCATAGAACAGGGTTGGTTTAAATTCATTCGTTCAATAAATATTTATTGAGTGCCTACTAGGTGCCCAATCCTGTTTGATACATGGGACAGACTCTGTTTTAACAGAAAAAGAGGAGGGAAATAAGCTTGGACACCACCCCTTAGAGATGAGGCATCATCTCTATAGGGATCAATGCAGGGCATTCTCAGTGCTCCACACGGGAACACCTGATCAATTCTGGAGCTCAGGGAGTAGTTCCTTAATTTGAAAGCTGTAGAAAAGTGGAGCTAGAGAAATAGTATTTCATCAAGACATTTTTCAAGATACACAGAACATTCACACCAATGAGGGTGGCCATTATCATTGAAAAAAAAAAAAAAAAACAGAAAATAAATGTTGGCAAGGATGTAAAGAAATTTGAACTCTTACATCTGGTGGGAATGCAAGATGACATCTCCTTAAAAAAAATTAAATATAGAATTAGCGTACGATCCAGCAATTCTACTCCTTGATAGTACCAAAAAGCAGAGATTCAAACAGATTATTTGTACTTCTGTGTCCATAACAAGCATGATCACAACAGTCAAAAGAGGAAAGCAGCCCACATAGCCACCGACAGATGAGTCAACTGAGAGCATACATACAATGAAAGAGTTCAGTTCAGTTCAGTTGCTCAGTCATGTTCGACTCTTTGCAACCCCATGAATCGCAGCACACCAAGCCTCCCTGTCCATCACCAACCCCCAAAGTTTACCCAAACCCATGTCCATAGAGTTGGTGATGCCATCCAGCCATCTCATCCTCTGCCATCCCCTTCTCCTCCTGCCCTCAATCTTTCCCAGCATCAGAGTCTTTTCAAATGAGTCAGCTCTTCGCATCAGGTAGCCAAGTATTGGAGTTTCAGCTTCAGCATCAGTCCTTCCAATGAACACCCAGGACTAGTACTCAGCCTTAAAAAGGAAGATTATGACACATGCTACCATATGGATGCACCCTGAGGACATTGTATAAAGTGCAATAACCCAGCCACAAAAAAGACTTTCATTTTTTAAATTAATTTATTTATTTTAATTGGAGGCTAATTACTTTACAATATTGTAGTGGTTTTTGCCATACATTGACATGAATCAGCCACAGGTGTACACGTGTCCCCCATTACCCCCCTCCCCCTTCCCTCCCCATCCCAGCCCTCAGGGTCATCCCAGTGCACTGGCCCTGAGCACCCTGTCTCACGCACTGAACTTGGACTGGCGATCTGTCTCACATATGGTAATATACATGTTTCAATGCTATTCTCTCAAATCATCCCACCCTTGCCTTCTCCCACAAAGTCCAAAAGTCTGTTCTTTACATCGGTGTCTCTTTTACTGAAAAAGGACCCTCATTTTATGATGCTAATTTTATAGTGTACTTAGCTACAGTAGTCAAATTCATAAAAAAATAAAAAGTAGAATGGTTGCCAGGGGCCAGGAGAAGGATTTGACATTTCCTCTTTGGGAAGATGAAAAAGTTTGAGATGGGTGATGCTGATGGTTACACAATAGTGTGACTGTACTTAATGCCACCGAACTGTACACTTAAAAGAGTAAACTATACATTATATGAATATCGTCATAATTTTTTTAAATAGATGGACACAGTCCCACCACCCTGTCTATTTTTGCATGACATTAGGCTGGGAATCCAAGGGAAGTCCAACTTCTGCCCATTTTCTAACATTTCATCTTCCCAGGAGTTGCCACTATTTGTATGTCAGCTTTATTTGTAAATACAATTTAAAAAACCAACCACAAAACACCATCATCCAAGGAGTAAATGTTCCCGGGCTCCGAAACAGAGTGGTGTCATTCCCATTAGCAGTAATGAGAGTCCCATGGCTAAACCTTTGTGCATCAAGCTCAAAATTTACCCCCTAGAGTTTGCAGATGGGAAAAAAAAAAAAAAAAGATTATCTTATGTACAAACAGAAAACAGAAAATAAAGCCAGAAATGGGATTCTGACCACAGAGATGCCATGGGGTAATTAGCAGGCAATCTGGTGAGGACTGCTTCAGAAAGAATCTGAAAGAGGGCATATGGCAGAAAGACTACGCCCAGTCCCGGTCTCCAGAGCTCTTATATGTTTCAGAACAGTCAAGGTGGCTTGTGGCCGAAGGTCAGGAGGCTAAGTTGTGACTCTGACATTAAAACCTATCTTTTAACATAAATACCCACCTTGTGATGCAGAGAGACATACTTCCTGTGCTACACAAAAGTTCCAAAATTTTTGTTTCAAGTGATTTCAATTGAGGTTTTTAAGAGTCCTAGTGCATTCTTATAATTAGAAGACTTCAAGTTTTAATTCTCTCTTCACTTTGCATCTCCCCTAGAGCCTTTGTCATGTTCTAAGTTGTTAGGAAATATAATCAAATTAGCACAAGTAAAAAGGGTCTTATTGAAAGTCACTCTGTTTGTTTGTGTGCATATGTGTGCATATGTGTAGGTCTATTTCTCTCTCTTCTGCCCAATTCTTCCTGGGATCCCATTCCTACTCTTCTCAACAGCAGTTCACAAAAAGCAGTCTATGGGCACTATGCTGTCTAAGTGTTTACATGGTCAAAAAACTCCCCCATGGTAATTCTAAGGCATCGTTCACCTCTTTATATTCTGCTGGCAGGCTGTACTGATGTTGCATAAGCTATGCAGGATAAAATTATGGATGCCTGGCACAAATCAAGGCAGTGGCACCAAATTCTTTTAGTAGGCAACGCATTCTTCACTACCACACACTGGAAGTGAAGGGAAAAAAAATGTCAAGTTTCCCTTAAGAATATATTTAATGAAATGGTAAATTTTTATAGTAAAAATAACTCATTTTATAGTCTCGAGTATTATGAAACTTCTTTTTGATATTCTTTGTAAAATACATGAGTACACATAGATCACTTCTGTTGCAGCCCAAAGTATGGTGTTTGTCCTAAGGAAAACATTTGTGTGATTGCTTGAGTTGCCAGCTAAACTAGCTATTTTTTCTTGCAACAGTTTTACTTAGAAGAACAGGAAAATCGGGGTTATTTAAGATTTGAGTATTCAGCAAACATTTTTTTCTCAAAAATGGTTAAAAAGAGCCTGTCATTTCAAAGAAAATATGAGCACTCAAAAAAATTTTGAACTTTAGAATATTTGGACTTTAGAAAACTTCTCTCTGAACAATGAGCTTGACATCTCCTCCATACTTAATGTTTTCTGATGAGATCACTGGCAATATTATTTAGTGTGATTTTTAAAGCATTTTGTTATTAAAGTGTCAACATTTAGACGATAATACAGTGAACCAATATTTTCCAAAAAATCAACATATAATATTACAAAATCACACATAAGTTTACCAGCAATTCCATTTCAAAGCTCAAGAAATACAGTTTTAATGTATGATTTAATGTATGATTTTAATGTAATAAAATACAAAAGCTCATTGATATGGTTTCAGATTTTACATTGTAACTAACCTTTAAGAAACTACCTCTTGATGAAGTTTTTTGTGGTATCAAAAAAGAATACTCCACATTATTTGAAAAGATGATTATATCACTTCATTTTCTAATGCATATATGTGAGACACTAGAGTTTTTCCAAATACTTCAAACAAACCAACATATTTCAGTGGACTTAATGAAGAATGCACATATTCTAAAATTTACTCATTTGGTTCAATATTCATTCTGAAATCTATTCATTTTAGAGCATATAACTAGCTAGCCTACTTTCACTGCACCATAATATTCCACTGTAATAAACCTCAATATGAAATTGAGTATTTAGGTTGTTTCTGATTTTTTTTTTTTTTTTACTACACAAAATGCTTCTGTGAACATTCACTGTATCTGTCTTGGTAGGCACATTTTTCTCTGATTTTCTTTCTAGAAGTAGATTTGCTCATTTCTAGTAATAAGAGACCCTTTACCTCTACTAATACTAGTAAGAGCTAATTCTTATTGAACACTTAATTGTCAAGTCCTTTTCTAACAGTATTACATATATTAATTCATGTAATTATTGAAAGACATTAGTTTCGTTTCACACAGGAGAAGAGTGAGACAGAGAGATTCAATAGCTTATTCAAGCCCATTCAGTTAAAGAGAGGTGGAACCAAGAGTGAGTTCTCTCAGCTAGGCTCTGGAATCCATGCTTCTAACCACATTCTTCAAAAGCTGGCAGTGAGGAGATGAAGGAGCCAGAACATTACCACCAGAACACAGTACTCATAAATGCTGCAGGCCAGATCTACAGATAAACGCCAAAGTGCATGGGCAAAGCTTTGAGGAAAAATAGATTATTTTCATAGTTTCCAAGCATCTCCCTCATAAATTTCTTAATCATTGTGGTGGTGGTAACAAATAACTTCAAATTTTTTCATATCCCTCCCTCCAGCAGACAGAGCTTAATATACCTCTCCTGAGTGCGGACTAGATTTGGTGACTTGATTCTGATGAACAGAGTGTGGAAAAATGCAAAGAGTAACCCTGTAGTAGAGAAACCTGGAAAACATCACATTTGTGGAGGGATCAAGGTTAACATCCCCAGTAATGCCCTGTGTTCCCATCACCATAAAACAAGGACACATCACCCCTGTGGTGCCTTCTCCAACATCCAAACCAACGAGGACCTACTGTTTAGCACAGGGACCTCTGCTTCATATCCTGCAATAACCTAAATGGGGAAAGGATTCAAAAAGGATATATGTTTAATTGAATCACTTGGCTGAACACCTGACAGTATGCAACATTGGAAATCACCTATACTACAACATAAAGTAACATAAAAATCAAAACATTTTGAAAACAAGGGCATATCACCTCTGTGGCACCCTTCCCCAACATCCACACCTTCAGGCGATCTGTGAGAAAACATGGGACAAGCTTAAATTGAGGCTTATTTTACAGAACACTTGGCAACTCTGCAAAAGTGTCAAGGTCAAGAAAAGATCTTAAAAAAAAAGATCACTGATTAGAGGAAGCCAAGGAGACCCTGTACAGACTAATCTAAATCCTGAAACAGAAAAGGAGCGGAAAAACTGGGGAAACCCAAATCAAGTCTACAATTTTAGTTAATAGTATTGCAAGGAATGGTGCTGAAGCTGAAACTCCAGTACTTTGGCCACCTTATGCGAAGAGTTGACTCATTGGAAAAGACTCTAATGCTGGGAGGGATTGGGGCAGGAGGGGGAAGGGGACAACAGAGGATGAGATGGCTGGATGGCATCATCAACTCGATGGACATGAGTTTGAGAGAACTCCGGGAGATGGTGATGGACAGGGAGGCCTGGCATGCTGCTATTCATGGGGTCGTGGAGAGTCGGACACGACTGAGCGACTGAACTGAACTGAACTGATCGCACCCAAGTTGGTTTCCTAATTTTGATCAGTGTTCCGTGGTTATGTAAGCTGTGAGCATCAGAGGAAACTGGTTGAATGGTACAAGGGGTACATGTACTCCGTTTGCAAATTCTCTGTGAATCTGGAATTATTACCAGGGGTGAGGGTGGAGGGAGGAGGGATGGAGGAAGGTGATCAAAAAGGTACCGATTTCCAGTTATAAGGTAAATACGGCCTAGGAATGTAATGTACCACACGACAAATGTAACTAACCCTACTCTGTGTTATACACGGAAGTTGTTAAGAGAGTAAATCCCAAGTTTTCATCGCAAGGAAAATAATTTTGTCTATGTCTTTAACTTTGTGTCTATAGGAGATGATGGATATTCACTAAACTTACTGTGATAATCATTTCCTAATGTATGGAAGTTAAATCACTATAATGTACACCTCTAAACTTATACATTGATGTATGTCAATTATATCTCAATAAAAATGGAAGGAAAACAAAAAAAAAAAAAGAAAGCTAAGAAAAAAAAAAAAAAAAAAGGTAACACCCAGCAACGTGTTCCTTTCTCATTCAGAGTAAAACCACCAAAGTGCTCCTCCAGAAGGGTCCCACATGATCTGCCCTGACCTGCCTCCCTCCACAGCCCAGCAGGCTTCCCAGGTGACACAGAGCTAAAGAATCCTCCTGCCAAAGCAGGAGGCGGAAGAGATGCAGGTTCAGCCCCTGGGCTGGGAGGATCCCCTGGAGAAGGCGATGGCAACCTGCTCCAGTATTCTTGCCTGAAAAAAAATCCCATGGACAGAGGAGCCTTGCAGGCTACAGTCCATAGGGTTGCAAAGAGTCAGACCCGACTGAGCGAGTGCAAGGATCTACAGCACAGCTCCCCCGGATGCCCTCCGCCCACCTCACTGTTCTGGAACCTGCTTCTGTCTTAGGTTCTTTGCACCTGAAGTTGGCTCACCCAGGATGCTCCTCCACAGGTATCACCATGGCCACAAATTTCAGTTGTGTCGAGTCTTTGCTCAAAGGCAAACTTCCTCAGTGTGGCCCCACTGGCCATTTGGATTGCAACTGATTCCTCCTGCAGCCACTCCAGCATTCCCTCATTCTGCTAGCTTTCCCTATCAGGCATCAGCTCCCTTCTCCCTGTGTCATTTCCTTAAGGAGTGCGGTTACTGTCAACTGTCTGCGTCCCCACCAGAATGTCAGTTCCATGAGGGCTGCGATTTCAGTTTTCTCCACTCTTGCATCCACTGTGCCAGGAACACAGGACAGCTAACTTTGTTAATAAGCTTACCTATATCATTCCTAGGCTTCCCAGGCAGCACAGTGGCCAAGAATCTGCCTGCCAATGCAGGAGACACAAGAGACTCAGGTTCTATCCCTGGGTCAGGAAGATCCCCTGGAGTAGCAAATGGCAACCCGCTCCAGTATTCTTGCCAGGAAAATTCCTTGAACAGAGGAGACTGGTTGGCTACTGTTCATGGGGTCGCAAAGAGTTGGACATGACTGAGCGACTAAACAGATATCATTCCCAGTATGTAACTTATTTACCGTCAGCATGCCTGTGCCTAGGAGTTCACCAAGTGATGGAGAGGGTGAAGACCTTTCCTGCAGAGAACATGAGCCAAGGGTCCTGAAGAGTTCCCCAGGGCTGGAGGGAAGAGATGGGCAGAAGCCCCAACACATCAGCACAGGGATGGCAATGACCCCCCTCCATAGCAGGGTGTCATATGCCTAGAAAGGCAGAAATGGAGAAGTAAGCCTGCTTCGAAGGCAATGTGTAAGCCAAGCTGAAAGTCAGAAAAGATCTAGGGAAGCTCCTTTCTAAGCACCTTCACAATTCCCAAAGGGCTTTTCTTATGTGGTAGGTATTATAATGAAAAAAGACCCAGACATGACAAGAGACACATGGGTAAAGACAGCTATTAAAGCAAGAATGATTGATTTCATAACATTCCAAGGTAGCACTCTTTAACTCCAGATACAGCCACCTCTCAATGGCGGCCTCCCTCATTTGCATATGTAATTGACAGCTTGTTAACAGCTCATTAAGATCACTGAAAGCCATGTGACAACTACAAACGGGTGTGCTTAAATGGGGACAGAGTCTGTGAAATGCATGATATTGAGAACTCAATCAGATCCCAGATTACAGGTCAGAAAACACATTGATCAGATCCCAGATTACAGGTCAGAAAACACGTTGATCCACTGACGGTGAAAACACAGGAACATCCACCAACTTTCTTTTTTCAGAACTTTATTCAACAGCCCTGTTGTCCACAGGGTAATAAAGAAAAGCCCCAGTTGTGGTGATTTTCAGGGCTCAGCTCTACCAGATGCAATGATGTGAGTACCAGTTTAATATGAACACCTAACAGCAGATCATTTCCGTGTCTAAAAACACCCGTTAAACTGCTTATGTAGTTTTAAAATCTGTTCTTAAAATTCACCTTTTTCATAAACACAAGTCATTTAGACACTGCAATCTAATATTCTGCAAGTGAGAAAAATGTAAAGTGTAATTTGATTTTAGCCTATAAAAAGGAGATAAGTTTCCTGATTTGCACACAGTTACCATCGGTAAATTTGGAAGCTGTATTTTTTTTAAAGAGCATTTGAATATAAATAGTGCAAATAATTGTTACATCAGCAAATCTCTTCTGAGCTTCAGACCCTGTGCAAAAACCTTCTTTTGCAAACTGTTTCCCTGGATGGAATAACAAGTTTAAAGGCCGACTGTGTACAAGTTCATTCGGTACCTGTAAGCCCAGCTCATCTATGTAAGTAAGCTACAGTATGTAAGCTAAGCTCATCTATGACCAAGGGTATACCCTCCACAACCGTAAAGCCTCCTTTTCTTCTTTCTATCTCCATCTAAAAGTTGCAAATGGATGGTGACTATGGACTGAGGGTTCCAGCCAATGCTGCCCATGCTCAGCCTTGGAATTCTGAAACCATCCACAGGGTTGCAGGTCAATCTGGTCCACCATGCTTCCCGGCTCTCACCAATTTGGCCAAACCCACTCTACACCAGCTCCTGCCCGCCCACCCCTGTGCCTTTAGGTCAAGTGGACTTCCTTACCTGGTCTGTTCCCCTACCCTCTGTCCTCGTAGGGTGGCCAGTTCCTCCTCATCTGATCAGTTTCAGTCCCAGGGGCTCTGTTAAGTCAATGGGGACAAGTAGAAAAAGCACAGAAGCAGTATTTAGGAAGACTCAAGGTCAGCCACCCAGGGACTGGGCTTCACTGCTTACTAGCAAAGTGTTCCACCCTGGGTTAGATATTTAACCTCAGATGATCTCAGTTTCTTCCCCTACACAATAGGAATGATGATACTTAGAAATCTTGGCCATGCCAGTTAATGGAGCTAAAGCCATGGTACAGAATAATATTTTGACAAGAACGAGAATTGATACTGATCACTGATGTTGGCATTAAGTCCATGCTAGACCTATCAATCTGTTAGACTGACCACTTGACCTAAGAAATCCAGAGGCTGAATGAAGACATCTGTCGTGACCTAACAAGAAGAGATGAACTCTGCTCATCCCAAAGTCTGAAAGGAGGACGAAAGAGATGATGGTGGTGGTAGAGGCTGAAACCAGAAGTCCATGATATGGGGCGAGCTTGAAGAGACCACTCATGGAGACTTTCTGCATCACAGATTTCAAGGAAGCAGAAACCATGACTAAGCAGAGGTCGTGAGGTGGAAAGAAGCCACGTGGAAGGAAGAGAGGCTGGTGGGCATAGCAGGAAGCAGAGAAACAGGGTGCCAGCAGCAGAGACCTCTCTTTCCCCTTGGGGGCCTGCTGTCTGTCTGGTCTAGTCAGGGTTTGGCAAAACTTCTAAAAAGATCCAGAGAGTAAACACCCGGGGCGCTGCAGCCCACATGATCTCTGTTGCAACTCTTCAGCTCTTCACTGTAGACAATACAGCCATTCTTAAAGGCACGGCTGTCTTCCAGCACACCTCTTTTCAAAGCCAGAGGAGGGGGCATTGTTTGCTGACCCCTGATTTAGTCCACTCCACGCCCAGTGATTTGGTCCTTCCGTGTTCTCTCCAGGCCACCACACGACATCTATTGATCGGCTCATGATCACCTAAGGGCCTTCCAGCACTTTCTTTACTCTCCTCCAGGAAAAATTCTATAGATCTTCAGGAGGTAAGTGCTTAACACAGAAATTGACAGTAAATTTTTGTTTGGAGATTATTAAGAACATCTAAATTTGCATGCACACCACTCACACACACACACGCACATACCCCAAAATATCTTTGGACATCACTCTGTCAGTGTTCTTCAATGTTTTTTTTCCCCCGTATTTCTCAACTAGCCCAGTCATAAGCAACATTTGAAGGCAGTAGCACAATTTGCAAAGTAATAAGAGTAAGAACAAAAAGCAAAATATTTTTTTTATTACCAGCCTAGGTAGCCAAGGAATTGCTATTTTAATAATCTTTAATGATCTTTCCAGGTAATTCTTAAATATATGAAAGTTTGAGAATCACTTGGCTGCACACTGATAACCCTGGGGAATTTTCAAAAAGTACTAATGACCCTGATGCTGGGAAAGACTGAAGGCAGGAGGAGAAAGGACAACAGAGGATGAGATGGTTGGATGGCATCACTGACTCAATGGACATTAGTTTGAGCAAGCTCTGGGAAATGGCGAAGGACAGGGAAGCCTGGCATGCTGCAGTCCATGGGGTCAAAGAGAGTCAGACATGGCTGAGCAACTGAACAACAACAATGTCTGGGTTAGGGTTACCAGGATTAGTGAAAAAAACAGGATGCCTGGTTACATTTGATTTGCAGATAAGCCACATATAATTTTTTCATAAGCAAAATTTTAGTAAGTGTGAGCAAGCATTGTATTCTCTCTAGCACCCTTAATCTGAGTCTGCCCTCAAGGATTGGAGAAGGAAATGGCAACCCACTCCAGGACTCTTGCCTGGAGAATCCCATGGACAGAATAACCTGGCAGGCTACAGCCTGTGGGGTCACCAGAGTCGGACACAACTTAGCAACTAAACTGCTACTGCTAGAATTCCCACTGGAGAAGGAAATGGCAACCCACTCCAGTATTCTTGCCTGGAGAATTCCATGGACAGAGGAGCCTGGCGGGCTGCAGTCCATGGTGTCACAGAGAGTGGGACATGACTGAGTGACTAACACCCCCATACATACACACACCCTCAAGGATTTCCATTTCTTTGGTCTGAATGCAGCCTAGTTTAAAGCTGATGTGTAGCCGAAGCTGAGAAGCAGTGGCCTGAGAAGCAGGCCTCTTTCCTTCAAGTCTTTCATCGGTAACTGTTTCACCTGGATTCTTGCTCTGAGATTAGTGAAGAAGCAAGCAGTGGAGAAGGTCAATCTTTGCTCCTGGAGCAAAGATTTTTGCTCCACCCTGGAGGAAAGACTGTAGCTACTGAAAATGGGATTGAACGACCGAATACAAAATCCACTGTGGAGCAATGTCATGACTTCATATATCCCTCAGGTCTGTTCACGTTGCCACCGTTTTCTTCAGGATGGAAAAGCGAACCCCTGCTCCCACAATATCTAAGAAATCAAAGGTGGTCAGATACGAGTCCCATGCCTCCCAAGGCGGGACATGGAGTGTTTTGGGAGGAAGGGTGTGGACAAATAAGAATGAGGTGCTATGACTTGGAATCTTTTGGTTTGTTTGCCTGTTTTTTAAGAGTTACATGGACACCTGGACTCATAAGTCAAATCAGATATCAGCAGTGAACAAAAAGTCTAAAACAGAGCTATCCCCAATGGCAGAACTGGCTGTTTGGCCCGAGGTCTCTGCCTTAAGGCTTCTCCAATGGCCAGTACTGAGTCCAAGCTGAAGGTTCCCCTTCTTAGGGTCATGAGCTTGGACAAACTTGTGACTGTTGAAAACCACTAAGAGGTGTTCGCTCCTGACAATGGAGAACTTTCTCCCTTTGTCCAGAAGTCTGTGCTTCACAAGGATACAGAATAAAGTTCTAGTTTGTAACTATCAGAAGAGGGTTTTAATAGTTAAATTCTGAAAAACTAATAGTACCCATGGACCTTTCTATACAGGGATCGATTTTAGCTTGGATCAATCTTAAAGCTAATATTTTTTCTTCTGTGTTTTAATTCTTTGTGTCCCATTCTTTATCCCCTCCCCTTATTTAAATTCCTTTAAAAATCAATATACTTATTTTGTTGTCCTTTTCAGAACGTGCTAGGATTCCTACTTCTTGAGGTGTTCATCCTCCAGTTTGATGTATCTGCTTGCTTTCTTTTCCAGTGTCTTGTTTCCTGACGGAATTTTGTAACTTTTTTACTGAGTTTATCTTCAGCATAGATTTGGTTTGGTTTTGCTGTCTTTTTAAATCTATGGGAATTCCATGAGCCCAAGTTTCAGAGTGTGTTCCTAGAGAACTTTTTACATTTGCTTTCATTGGGACCCCAGACTCATACCTAGGTTTCTGGGCCCAAGATTCCCACATCAGCAGCCAGATGTTCACTTGGACCCTACTCCTTTGCTGCATACAGGTTGCAGCTTCAATTTCTCATAAAAACCTATTTCTTTTTTTTTGCTACCCAGAGGGCCAAGTAGAAGGTAAGCTTTCTTGCTGCTTCTCTTGGTCTATCAGATCTTTTGAATGTGTATGTTTTATACTGGGAGTCAACTGGTCTCCCACTATAACAACATATAGACTCAAAGCTACATCTCCTGTCCCAGTGCAGGCCAGAAAATCACTAGACCCAAAGACCTGTGATAAATACTCCCGAGGACACTACAGGATCATTATCATTAAACCGAACTCTCATTTCAAATACATAGGTACTCCTTTCCTTTGGAATTCATGTATATATTTTTAAATATTACTGCATTTCCCCAAGATTTCTATGTGTTTGACCAGGAAGGCAATGTGCTTTGTTTCAGTCTCCCACGTTGTTAAAAACAGACATCTGAATGCTCCTCTTGCAACCAAAGAGCCAGATACTGAGTTCTTTCCAGAGGCAGTTGGCAGCAAAGCAAAGGTTATGAATGAGGAGTCTAGGTTTAGATCAATAAAATGTAAAGAGCAGTAGCCATCTTTTGCAGAGATATTCAAAAGCAACTCAGACAAATTGAAGTGTGGAGAAGACTACTCTAAAAAGCTCCTGGCATTTTGCAATTATAACAAATTATTCATGACAACTGATCAATATCTATGTCTGCTTAACAAAACTATCTCCAAGTTCCATGGGTTAAAACACCAATCATACCTGATGATGTTCTGGTCAGGAAGTTGGGTAGGGCTCAGCTGGGTGATTTTTCTGCTCCAATGGTGTTGACAGCGATCGCCTAACAGTACTGAGCTGGTGGAGAGGACCTGTCCAGAGTACCTAAGGTGATTTCATTCATACATCTTACTCACTACCTGGGTGGGGTAGTGGGACTGTTGACTGGAGTGCTCACCTGTGGCCTCACCAACAGATTGATCACAGGAAAGTCAGATTTCTTACATGGCTCAGACTATTAAGAGGCAGGAAGTGGCTACTGCCAGATGTGAAGTCCTAAGCATCACTTTTCCAAATACTTGTCATCAAAGTAGTCCCAGAACCCAATCAGGGTTCAAGGAAAGGGGGCTCCTGATAGGAGGAATGTCGAGGAGTGGTGCCCATCCTTTGTCTGGCACAGGGAAGCCAAGTCCGTCAGCCCTATGGCCAGGCAGAAGCCCAGGGAAATTGACACTTATCTAAGCTCCTTGGTCCTGATTCAAAGCTTTGGTTTACTCTCTAAGCTTTGCTTTCCCTCACCTTGAAAATCTTAACGTGAAATCAGATTGGCATACTTCCAGCTGCAATTAGTGGAAATGCTAACTTAAACTTAAGCAAAGAGGGTTTTATTTTTCTCATATAAAAGGACTTGAAGCCGGAAGCCCCAGGCTGAAGCAGCAGCTGAACCATACCACACAAAGCCAGAGGCTTTCTCTGTTTCCTCCTGGCCACCCTTGATCTACTGATTCATCATTTAATGGCTGTGAGATAGGCATGGATCTTCCAGCATCATGACCACGTTCAAAGCAGAAAGAAGGGACAGGGCTGCCCTGTCCAGGTCAATCCTCTCTTATCAAGAAAGCAAAATTTTCTCAGAAACTCCTGGTAGACTTCTTGCATCTCCTTGAGTAGAATCTTGTTACAAGGCCACTCCAGCAGCAAGGTAGTCTGAAAAAATGAGTCTTAAGCTGAATAATTTGATGTCTTTGCAAAATAGGCTTTTGGGGGGCAAGAAGAAAGAAGAGGCAGGATGACGAGGAGAAAATGGCATCTGCCTCAAAGAGATGTCACAAACCAAACTTACATATAAAGCCTGATCCGATGCCTGGCCTGTGGCATCTACTCAAGTGTTGGATTTATTAATATTATTCTGGACCTAACCAAGCAGATGCAGTAGCTGACTATAGGAATGCATTAAAGTCATGGCAACTTAGAAATGAGCTTCATGAATCAAGACAGAGGGAACTGGAAGAAAACAATCTTCTTTATAGATTTTTGAGGAGCAAAGGATTTAAACTCTGAATTGAATAATTGCATCAATAGATTGAAGATATTCTGCTCTTAGTAATAAGGAACTTACGCAAGACAAAATAGCTATTGAAGTACAGCCTGATGTACAGTCTATAAAAGTAAAACAAAGGTGCAACAGTGAAGAGGATCAGCTGCTCATGGATGAAAAAGGGAAAAACATTTGGATGAGACCAAAACAAAGATAACTCCTGTAGACAGCAACTCTCAGTGAGATGATATTAGAAGTGAATGTCAGAGTCCCATTGTATATAATTTAGGACTTGAGGTATATAATTACACTTAAATTAAGTGTGCAATAAATTCTAAATGGAACCCATACTGTGGGCTCGATTGCTAGCACCTACTTGTTTTGTGACATTCAATACAGGTATTTTTGAAGCACTTACCACCAAGCCTCCTGCAGTGTGAGCTTGCCCTGTTTTTTTAATCCTGGCTCAACTGCTGTGGAGAGGGTGAACATCACATTTTATAGACAGTAAAATTAAGTCTTGGAGAGGCTAAGGGTCCCACACCCACTGACTAAGGCCTTACTTGGACTCAGCCAGATGCTCCCCCAAGGGCATCCTGCCCACGCCCACCAGGTTGGGCCACGCTCCATTTTTCTCTGCCTGGAAGGACTCATCACAGAGTTACAACTATGAGCGGTTTCAACAAATCCAGAATGGAAAGACATGCAGAAATATGATAACAGTGGAGCCACCAGAACTGTCCCCAGGCTACAAAACCAACAGATGCTCTGCCTATAAACAGAGTTCACGGTAGAGAAGGAGGAAAAACAGATCAAGTGCAAAGTTCTCTCACCTCCAACCCATATATTCTTGTTGTGGGTTGTTTTTTGTTTTTTTTTTTTAGCCAATTGCATACATTTATGGCTAAGAGTCTATGTGTAATCACTTCCTGTACACGTGCCTGCTGAGTTCTGTCTGACTCTCTGTGACCCCATGGACTGTAGCCTCCAGGGTCTTCTGTCCATGGAATTTTTCAGGCAAGAATACTGCAGTGGGTTGCCATATCCTGCTCCAGGGAATCTTCCCTACCCAGGGATCAAACCCACGTCTGCTGTGTCTCCTGCACTGACAGGCAGATTCTTTAAACACTGCACCACGTGGGAAGCCCAGTCACTTCCTAGACAAAAGTTGATCATCTCAGGCCTTGAAAAACAAAGTTTCTCTTTAACACACGTTTTGGAATGGGATTTCCAACGGGTAGACCAAACATTGGCTTAGAGCATAAGGGCAAACAGGAGGTGCCTTTCTTCAAAGTCAGAAGCAGTTTTTGGAAGAATTTGATATTTAAAGAAACACATCAGGCTGCTCGAGTCACATGACCAACCGAGCGGTACCCAAGACCAGATTCAAAGAAGGAGGCGACGCACAGCAGGAGGGAGGCAGTGAACGAAGAGCAGCACTTGGAGGACACAAAGAGAATCCAGCCATGGCTGGAGTCCTGCGCAGATCCACAGGGACTCGAGCTGGGCCGCTGAGGAAGCCGGTCAGATGGGGGTATCTGTTCTAGCACAGCAAGCATCTAAACCAGCCCTGGACCCCACTGATATTCCTGCGGTATGCCTAGAATCAGATAATGGAAACATGATCCAGAAATACAATGACATCACAGTGGCAGGACACAAAACGACCTCTGGACATCTCGTATCAGCTCTCCAGCAGCCTGTCACAGGGGCTCAACCGCCCCTTGTGTTAATTATCTTATAGAACTATTATAGAGCTCCAGTAATTAGACCATTCGTTCTCATATGTATTGGGCACTTTTCTATGAATTTTAGAGTAAGCTGCTTGTTCTATAGATTGACTTATCAAAGTACTAGTTAAGGAAACACCATGCTTGGAAGCAGCAGATTCATGTCGCCTTGTATATAGAACTTTGTTATGTTTAATAAACCCGGTGGGAGGGAAAAAAACACGTCAGGGTGATTCAGTTGGACATTCTTGCTATCCTGGTTGAATATCAGTTTCAGTTTAAAGTCACCCATGAAAAGGTCCCCAGATTATTTTCGGTGCTTGGGATCTGAATGTTTGGGAGAATCCTGGGCCCTATATAGACATTCCCCACCTCTCCACATATGTCACAGGGGCAGATACAGCAAAGGAAATAAACATAAGATTCTCCTGACCCTGCATCCACCTGCCTTCACCTCCTCCATCTCTCCTGAGCTGCCTTCCCTTAGGGGGTCCAGTGGGTGTCTTAAGTAACCTGATCTTGGCCAGAAACCAAAAGCCAGTTCCCAGGAAAGGCAGAAAGGAGACCTCAGTTCCAAGACCCGCGACCACTGCTGCCCGGCAGCCCCTCCTCCTCTCCTGGAAAGGCAGAACCAACAACCCTGAGTCTCCTCCTCCAGGAAGTTCCCCGGGATGTCCTAAGCCCCTTAACAAGAGCTGACCCTCACTGTAAGGATGCCCGTGTCGTCCCACACTTGCACACACACACACACACTCATTTCAGGATACCCCATTCATTTCATTCTCCCTCTACCAAATGTTGTGAAAGACGTTCTTCTTTCTCTCTCCCCGCCTCTCCCCCTGAACAACCTCCTGCTTTATTGGGATTATTACTCTCTTAAGTGGCACGTGTAGTACCACTTCCTGCTCCATCAGGCCCCGCCGCGAGCGACGGAAGCAGGCCCTCCTCGCCGTGACAGCTGTCTCGGTGGCAGCCTCCTCAGGCGGTTTTCCTGGCAGCCTCCTCGCTGCCACCAGGCCTGTCGGGTGGCGAGGCGGCTGACGGGCCGTCACCACCACCTCATCTTGCAGGCTGCCATTTTCTTTTGATTTACCTTTTGATTCAGGAGCATTTGCATGCTTTCATCACCTGCTGGACAAAGTCCTCCTCGGCAAGCTTTCCGTGTAGGCAGTTTGCAAAAGCAGGAGATCCCTGGGTGACTGCTTTGAGGTGTAAATGGGGGGAGCCCGGCTGGTCTGTGCCAGGCAGAGCCCAGAAGGAAGAGGGTGGGGACTGTCACTTCCCTTCTCCCTGAGAAATGACGCTTTGTTGGGCCTTTCGTCCACTCCAAAGCCACTTTGTCAATTGCAAGGGTCCCTCCGTGTCAATGACCTTCTTAATCACCCAGCTAGAAAACTTGGTAATTTGGGGGGTTAGAATGCACCCGGGTTCTTCCCTCCCTGGCTGGGCACAGAGCTCATTAAAGTACCTCCCCTCCTCTCCAGACAATTCTGTCTGTGCCTTTGTGCACATCCCAGTGAACCAATTTGAAACTGCAACTCCTGTCCCTCCCCCCGCCGCCGCCGCCGGGGCTGGCGGACAGAAGTGAGGACAGGGTTAAATTGCTAATCGAGGTTTCGTGAGGTCTGCCCGCGCCGAGTCTCCAACACTTACATCTGTTCAACAATTATTACAGCATTTTTGTCATAAAAAATTCAACACCCTGAGTGTCGCGCTAGCAAAACCTGAAAATTTATGCAGTGAATAGAATAGCTAATTTCTCTGAGGAAATGCAGGGGGAAAATTACAGATTTTACTTAAATTCCAAACACCAGAGCACACACATCTGACGCCCTCCTCAGGGTCTTGTAACCACGCTGGACTGGAGGAGGATTTTCGAGCCACCAAGAGATGGAGACGGCTCTCGAGGTGTGTTCCCAATGTGAAGAGTCCACCCTTGTCGGCGCACCCGCCCCTGGGTGTCTTTAAGAGACCTCTCCCCCAATTAAATCCATGCATGGTAAGGAATCAGACTTCAGTAGTTCTGGAGCAAGGCTGGCATGATCGGTGTGCATGTTTTCCACTCTCTCTCTCTTTTTTTTTTTTTTCCAATTTGCCCCACGCCTTTAAAACAACTCCTTGGAGGAAACAGAGGGATGGAGAAGGACTCTAACAGCCCTGAGAGTCTTTAATCTCCTTAATTCATTCTAATGCTGTCTGATGCCACGGCAGCACTGGAGTTGCCTCTCCGCTCCATAATGGTCTGGAATATGGATTTTATGCTAAAACTAAAGCTGCCTGGTTAGGATGCCAGTGTAGTGGAACAAGATGCTACAGGCAATCACCAACTATTCTCCAGGGCCAGAGTCTGACTTCCCCAACTGGGTGTTTGCTACCGCAATAACCGTTGCCTCTGAGAGGAACAGGGATGTCTTGCAGTGGCACCATGGTGGCACTCATCAACATTCCCCAGATTTTAAGAAATTCACCTGCAGAGAGGGGAGGCATGTGACTCTCCTTTAAAGATGGCCTCGGGATCTTTGATTTATTTCCCCCGGAATATGATGGTTGAGGGACCACCTGCCCTTCACCCAAGCACTGTGTCTTATAAACCCTTCAGGTCAGGTGCAAATATTCTTGCTGCCCATCGCTTCTTTACCAAACACCAGGTTGGGGAGTGCAGGCCCCTGGGTCATTGGTTGGAGGAGGGGGATGGAAACATAGCTTCCTGGAGAAACCAAGAAAATTCACCCCTGGCATTTATCTCTTAACAAAAAGCATGTGCGGTTTTCAAATACGCAAACACCATGCTTTCCTCTTTTCGCTGTCTTTCCGCCTTCCTCTGCTTCACACCCTTCTTGAAGGTGAAACTTGCCTTCTGAAGAGTCCGAGGGGGAAGTACCCCGCTTACTTCTCGGGTGGGTATGCGTTGACAATGACAGCAGGCAGCGCCCCCTCCTCTGCAGCCGGGTAGCCTCGGGCACTGAGCGCCCACCGGGAGGAGAGCGGCCCCACCTGGCTCCTGGCCGGAACCATCCCCAGGCACTGGCATCAGCCCGGGCACTGCCTCTGGCTCTGTCACACAGCGAGGCCTCCCAGCGGGGCCTCCTGTCTGACGGCCCCCCGAGTCTGTTCCCGGACTGGAAAGCTCCAAGCTGGGGGCTTCCGAGTGCAGTTTATCAGCAAGAGGAGATGGAATGGAGTGACCTTGCATGCACCTGGCCCGGACCCTACATGGAGAACAGCCATAAAAATAACAGGATCCTTGCAACAGCTACCTTGCTGCCAATACCACACCATGGCCACATCCCTGGCTCTGGCAATAGAAGCCCTTTGTCTGGTTTAATTTTCAAAATCACCCTAGGAAGTATGTGCTGTCATCCCCCCTTTTCCAGCTAAGGATTCTGGGGTTTACATGATAAAGCTGATTCTCTAAGACGGCTCAGCATGTAAGTAAAAGGGCTGGCGTCAGACACCAGACAGGTCATACCCAGGCCCCTCTCTGCACTGTGCCCCTGAGGCCACTTTCCAGTTGAGAAACAAGTTTGGCATGGGATGGCCAACAAAAATGGTAAAAAGCAGATCTATGGAATCAGGTGCGTCTCCAGATGGGCTTCCCCGGTGGCTCAGCTGGTAAAGAATCCGCCTGTAATGCAGGAGACCACGGTTTGATTCCTGGGTTGGGAAGATCCCCTGGAGAAGGGTAACAGCTACCCACTCCAGTATGCTGGCCTGGAGAATTCCAGGGACTGTATAGTCTATGGGGTCACCAAGAGTCGGACACGACTGAGCAACTTTTATTTTCATAGCCAGGTGAGGCAGACAACTCAGGGAACACAGGACAAACCAGGAAAGTTATCAAGGAGACAGGGAATTAGCCTGACTTGAGACAATTATGCTCTCAGAGGCATAATCTCCACCAGGAGATTCTATGATCTTCTGCTGTCCTCTGGAGTTGTGTGTCCCAGAGGGAAGAAGTTGCAGGGTCCATCGTGGTGAACATGGAGGACCCTGTGTAGGTCAGCACTGATTAGCACTTGTTTACTTTAGATGACAGATCTTGAAATCCAGGCCCTGGAAATATCTCCTCAGTGAGACCCCCACTTTTCAGCCACCAGCAGTCTCTGCCAACAGTAAAGTCTCAAAGCCATGCCATATCCTGGCTACCTCCCTACAAGGCTCTCCCAAACTTCAACATCAGCACACAAGGGTCATTTCTGTTTCCCTAGATACTCTGTATTAGTTATCTGTAGCTGTGTAACAAATAAACCGTTTTCTCAACTCCAAAAGCAAATTTTTATGCATGTTACTTATATATAGGACAGTCTAAGTCTAGCATAACCCTGAATTCTGGATTTTTAAGTGAAGCATGTCACTTAATAAAGCAATCTATATAAACAAATAAATATGATTTCCTGCTGTTAGAGTTGTTTTACATAGTCAGTTAGTGGTCCAAATATCAAATATCAGTAACTTTATGTAGTTTAATCTAAAACAGATTTATGAATATTTTCATCTAAACAAATGATCCCAACAAATGAACAAATGGTGCTTCACCTAATAAGTGACCCTTATATATACCACAACTTCTATAGGTTTAAAAGAGAGAAAGAGAAATGAACAAAATATCCCTTTTCTGTAGATACTAGCATATGACAAGAGATGTGGCAATACTGAATATTTAATGAGCATTTCTGTTTGAGTCCTTTCGCACATAATATTTTATTAAATTTTTACAGTATTTAGTGTAGATAATGTTATGCCAACTTCTATATTTGAGAAGACTGGATCTCTGAGAGGTGAAATGACTTATTCTAACCTAGCTTCTAACCTAGCTCTACCTGTAGTTAGAATAATGCCTGTTGCTTCTTTTTGTAAATAAAGTTTTATTGAAACACACATAGTTTCCCTCACTTATGCATTTTCTATGATGGATTTTAGTACTTGAAAGTAAAGCCTGAGTAGTTGCTCCAGAGTGTGCACCCCAGAAAACTAAAAATACTCAGCCCTTTAGCCTGAGTTAGTCTTTTACAGAAAAATTTGCTGATCCTTGATTTAGAGAAAGATGACAAAGGAAATATAAATTATGTAAGGGAAGATGAAGTTGTGGAAGATATAGAACAAAGACTCGCTTTGCTAAAATCTGGCATTTCAGAGAACATAATCAGGGTCAACAGAACTCCAAGGCTAACCAAATATACACAGAAAATTTTAAAGCTAGAAATACCTTAGTTCCCCACCCCACCGTCAGAAGGGCTCATATTATTCCAAACAACCATTCTCTAAAGAAACTCCATCTTAGAGGATTTTTAAACTCCAGGAAATTTTTTCCTACAAATCTGAGGTGTTGATGGTAGAGGTTACCTGCAAAAGAAAAATTAAAATGCCACCAATCTCTCCAAATTGTTCCTGTTAAGAAGTAAATGAAATGGAGTCTAATGAACTTTGAGAAGAAAATGAAATAAGTCAAGAATTTTTATATCCAGCCAAGGGATCATGCATGAAGCAAAGACACTCAGCTACACAAGAAGGTATAGCACCTTCTACGTCATCCTGGAAGTTATGATCTGAAGGTACATTGGAAGTGACATTACAATAAGGAATTACTTATTGATAGATGAGACTATGATAGAGAAACTATGATTCAGGAAAAAGTGCTTTGAGTGTAGATCACTGTTGTAAACACTAAACACAGAGTTAATTTCAAAACATTTCAGTAAGAAAAATTGAAAATTCAGAATTAAAATGTCATACCAAATAAAGTATGTAATTTAAAAAGAATAAGCCACCTCAAGAAAAGCAAAACAAATCTGAGGACAAAAGAAACTAAGGAATAAATGCAATAATATCAGATATCAATTAATTATATACTAAAATAATAGTACTAACTAAAATCAAAAGAACTTCTTCCCAAGATGTGTATAAGAGACAGATCAGATACAGTCTCAGATGAGAATTTAAAATGATCAAAATATAGAATATGTATCTTTCTATGTGTAACTTTACAAAGATAGTTGAAAATATAATGAGATAGATGACTTTCTGGAAAACTGAAAATAACAAAAACTAACCCAGGAAGAATTAGAAAACTTCAGAAAGCCTACAGCTATGAGGAAAACATAAGAAAAGAATTTTCAACAAAATTATCTCCCCAAAACACCCATAGTGCAAGCAATTTTGCTAGCTTTTTGCAACTTTAAGAAACAGATAATTATTATTATATATAATTTGATCCAGAGCATACATAATAATGAAAAACTCTTCCATTCATGCAATAGAGATACTTCACATCCAGATTGAAAGCTGAAAATGAATGCCACAAAAAAAAAAAACTAGATATCTGAAATCATTCATAAAAATATAGGCAGTATTCTGTATCAAATACTAGCTGAAATATTTCAAAAACACAGTAAAAGAATCCCAGAGCTTTTATTAGGGATATAAGGAACACTTAATATTAATAATCTATTAATTCAATTTATCATATCACATTAAGATCCCAAAGTTGGAAGATATCATATGCATAAAATGATCTTTACAGAAACCAAATTAAATTTCATAAATTCAGTACCCATTTCCTGAAAAAAAAATACTTTAAGCATTCAAAGTCTGGAAGAATATCTCCTGAATACTCTAAAGACTATGTTTTCTAAACAACAGTCAGTATAATATGTAATCCATGTGTCCCAGATAGAATCCCATTCAAGTCAAGATTAGTGCAAGGACACCCCATCCAACCATTCCGACTTGGCGTTGTCCTGCATATTCTAGGCAACGTTATGAAATGGGAAAAATGAACACAAGTTATACAAATCAGAAAGAAGAAATATGGTCATTAATCATTGATAATCATTAATTTCATAAATCATTAGCTAATATATCTGGAATATCTTACATAATTAACTGAAAGAAAATACTCATAGCTTTAACCCAGTTCAGTTAACCAAATACAAAATCAGCCACCTAGACAAAGCTGGGTTACCGAATGAGCCAGCTTAGCACAAGCCACACTCAGAGGAAACGCAAAAACAACATCCAAAGAGAACTGGGAAAAAATATGTATCTAGTAAATGGTGCCTTTGAAAACATCAAAACAGTTTCACGTTATGTTCCACAAAGAAAAACTTTAAAATGTTCTTTAGGCATCTCTGGCCCAAATTTTCCATTTATTTACCTCACATATCTGCTGTCTCCAAGCTCTTGATGAAATTCCTCTACATTACCACAAAGTTCACTCAAAATTTCCTAACCTCCACTGTTTTCAGACAGAAAAGATAAATCAATCCTTTTTTTCCAAATTAATATCTATATTAAACACAATTCAAATCAAAATTTCCATTATTATTATTTTCCTAATTATCTCCATTATTATTATTATTTCATTTGGAAGATTTAAGTAAAAATTCCTAAGAAAATTTTGAAAAAGTAACATAAAATTGATTCTATTAAAAAACCATAGTGATAAAAATTGAGATAATCCACTGCTAGCATCCAGCCTGTAGTAGGTTTGAATAGCTAATTCTGAAGCAGATCTGTGTGTGTGTGTGTGTATAACCTTAATATACAGGAAAGAGTAATCAAAATCCAACTGTAAAGAGAATGATGAACCAATAGATGAAGTTAGAAAAGTGACAGAATTTAAAAAGAGAAGCCCAATCAACTCATCTTGAGCAGGTTCTATTTCAATTAAAGTTAAAAGCTAAATAAATAAAAAGGATTTCTGGGAAACAGAGACATATTCTGAAATTCTGAATGCATTAAAAGATTCCCTAAACATAAAAGTCAAAATAACATTTGTAATAAAAATTCTTAGTGCACCTTAGCATAACAAACTTTAAAACTTTACCAAATTTCATCAAAAACAAAATGAAAATGCAATACAAGAGGAAGGGTATTTGCTATAAACATATCATAAACAATATTAATTGTTATCTGGAACAATATTAAATATTAATTGCTGTGCTCTACTTAGTCATTCAGTCATGTCTGACTCTTTGCGACCCCATGGACTGTAGCCTGCCAGCCTCTTCTGTCCATGGGGATTCCCCAGGCAAGAACCCCCTGGGTGGGTTACCATGCCCTCCTCCAGGGGATCTTCCCAATCAAAGCAAAGAACCGAGGTCTCCTTCACTGCAGACAATTATTTAGCATCTGAGTCAATATTAATTAAATACATACAAACATCTCAAAAGAAAATATGGATGGAATACATAGGCAACTTAAAGTGAAAGTATATATAAGTGGCCAAATAAATAAAAGTCATCACTGGTTACTAGCAATTTAAAACAAAATGCTAAAGCAACAAGGAGCTGGCATTTGTCCTTGATTACCTTGGAGAAGTGTGACAGGCAGGCACCTCCCTTACTGGCTACTGGAGACTCTCAGAGGGAAAGGCCACCGTCAGCCCACAGTCCCAGCAGGTTGTACCATCAACAGCAATATCTGCTGAATGAAAGAAGAATAATTAAACTTCCAGAGAGAACATGTTCAGGAAGCTGAAAATATTTACTCATTTTTTTCTCAGTAATCTCAATCCTGCAAAAGTACCTCCAGGAATGATCATATATTCAGATAAAGATATATATATACAGGAATGTTTTTAGCAGCATTAGCTGTAATTTAAGCAAACAGAGATAATGAAAATATCTAATAGAATAAGCTGACATTTATATGACAATCTTTTAAAAATTATATTGCCTCTAAGTATTTAATGGTATAAGAAAATTATTAATGTGCTATTACTGAAAAAAAGAACAAAATGTATTTATATGTACATGTCTATATATACACACAATAAGTATTATAAAATATATATTTTGAATATACAATGTGAATATATTCAATATATGTGAAATTTAACTATGTGTATACACACACACATATATATATATGAAAAAAAAAAATATTAGTTTGCTCAGTCCAGCCAAGCCCTCCAAGGGGCACTCTGATTTTCATAGCTCAGTTTCTTTATTCCTCAACCTCACTGTAGAGAGATGAGCTAAAAGAAGTCAAGATCAGCTTATTTGATTTACATGTAGGGTAGCTAGATTTAGCAAATAAAAATACAGGATGCCCAGTTAAATTTGCATTTCAGACACACGATGGGTAAGTATGTCAAAGAGGCATACTTCTGCTAAAAAAATTTATTCATTGTGTGCCTGAGATTCAAACGTAACTGAGCATTCTGTATTTTATCTGGTACCCCTAACAGAGAATGACTGTTTAAAGAGTCAGGGGAAAAAAAGCTTGAAGACAGAGCAGAATGGGATGAAAATGAGGAGAATCCAAGGGACCAAGGTTTCCAGTCCTGTCTAGGGAGGTGGAAGGACAGAGGGCAAGGGAGGTCAAGAAGGAACATAGTCTGGGGTAGAGGACAGAGTGTGTGGCCTTACAGAGACAGAGATGAAGCGCCTACCGATGAGAGTCTTGACCATTCATTTTTGGATATCAGACCGGCGTCTCTTCTGAAAGAGACATCATACCAAACCAGGCCGCAAAATGGCCCAGCTAAGCACAAATGAGCTAAAAATGCAAAGTGAAAAGATTGACAGGATTAATTCAAGCATGCTCAGGAGATGGAGAGAGAGGACTTCTGTGGGTTTTGTCGGTTGTTGTTGCTGTTTTTTTTTTTTTTTCCTGCATTTGTCCAGATTTCCTGGAATAAGTATGATCAATTTTGCAAATAGGACAAACACGGAACTTGACCTCAACATGCAGAGGTCGGCTTCGCAGGGTGGATCCCACCAGAGAGAGAGGGCCCCCCTGGGCATCCTGGGTCATGATGCCAACTGCCAAACTGTCCCTGCTGGCCACAGGTGCTCCTAAGAGAACTGCCTTTCTGTCCATCAGAGTCTGAAACCAGAGTCTGAGGCTTATGGGTGTGAAGAAATGAGACCCCTGGAATGGTCACTACATATCATATCAGTCACTCCCACCCCTACCAAGCCCCTGAAGCTGTCCTTTGCAGAGTGGCCACACCACATTTCTGACCTTTGCTGAGGAAGAGCCCCCAAGATCAGACCTGGGGTAACTCCATCCATACGTGTTCCCTTGTCCAGCCTGCTGCTGACTTTTGCATACCTGGCCACATCTCAGCTCCATCTAACTCTCTTCTACCCTTTTCAGTGAAGGAAAGGCTTTGTGAGGCATGCTCCATGCACCAGACCTGGTACCAGAGCTTCACCTCCTTGAATCTTTAAACACGTAAGGCTATTAGCACTGAGACTCTGTAACTGACCAGCTCATTAGGTTCTGGAGCTGGGCTTCAAATCCTACCTTGATTAGCACTAACCACAGTACTGTCTACTGAGTTGACTGCTATAAAACATCTCCGGCAACTAGTTTTTGAACAAAAGAATGAAATCAATGTGTCCAGACAAGAGATGGGTGTTTTCCTGGCCACAGAAGCTGCAGTACTTTGGCCACCTGATGCTAAGAGTCGACTCTTTAGAAAAGACCCTGATGCTGGGAAAGATTGAGGGCAGGAGGAGAAGCAGGTGACAGAGGATACGATGGTTGGATGGCATCACCGACTCAACGGACATGAGTTTGAGCAAATTCCTAGAGATAGTGAAGGACAGGGAAGCTTGGTGCATTGCAGTCCATGGGGTCACAGAGTTGGACACGGTGAGCAACTAATCCTTTTCACGCCAGTATTCCATCTATATATGTACCACATCCTCTTTATCCATTCATCTGCTGATGGACACTTAGGTTGCTTCTATTCTTGGCAATCATAAATGATGCTGCTAGGACCATTAGGGTGCATGTATCTTTTTTTTTCTTTACTTTTTAAAATTTTTATTGGAGTATAGTTGCTTTACAACTGTGTGTTCGTTTCTGCTGTACAGAAAAGTGAATCAATTCTCTGTATACATATGTCCCCTTTTTTTGTATTTCCTTCCCATTTAGGTCACCACAGAGCACTGAGTCCCCTGTGCTACACAGTAGGTTCTCATTGGTTATGCATGTATCATTTTTTGTTTGTTTGTTTGCATGTGACTTTTCGAATCAGGTCTGGCAACAGTGGAAAAGAACCCTTTAGCCCTTGAAATCTCACTCCTCCCCCTAGTGGCCGGTCTGTGATCTACACAGGCAGTAACTGCCAGGACACCCTGGGTCTTTGTGACAACTGTCTCATGTCTACTCAAAATGGTTTTGTTTTTATTTTCATCTCATTTCATTTTCTTCTCTTGAAATACACCCTACCTCAGATAGCCCGATTGTCTTCTGCACCTGGTCAACCTTCTCCTGCTTCTGTAAAGCTGTCCCTGGCTCCCTGTGTAAAGGAGTCAGGCTTTCCTATATCCCACGGCCCCTGGTATGTGCTTCTGGGACCCTCTCACAATATCAGTGTTCAATTATTAAGGGCCTACTATGTGACAATCAGTTCTTTGCCACTGAACCCTCATGAGGCTCCAGGTCAAGGGTAAAGGACAGGAGTCCCAACCAGTCTGGCCTCATGCCTGGCCCTGGACATTTCCTCCAGGCACACTGGTCACCAGCTAGATGGTTACACCCTGCAGTTGTCTCAGTATATAAGCTGGTCTGAGCCCCCAAAGGTCCGTCTAGTCAAGGCTATGGTTTTTCCAGCAGTCTTGTATGGATGTGAGAATTGGACTATAAAGAAAGCTGAGCACCAAAGAATGGATGCTTTTGAACTGTGGTGTTGGAGAAGACTCGAGAGTCCCTTGGACTGCAAGGATATCCAACCAGTCCATCCTAAAGGAGATCATTCCTGGGTGTTCATTGGAGGGTCTGATGTTGAAGCTAAAACTCCAATACTTTGGCCATCTGATGCAAAGAGCTGACTCATTTGAAAAGACTCTGATGCTGGGAGGGATTGGGGGCAGGAGGAGAAGGGGACGACCGAGGATGAGATGGCTGGATGGCAGCACTGACTCGATGGACTTGAGTTTGGGTGGACTCCTGGAGTTGGTGATGGACAGGGAGGCCTGGCGTGCTGCAGCCCATGGGGTCGCAAAGAGTCGGATACGACTGAGCGACAGAACTGAATTGGGCCCCCAGGAGGAAGTGTGACACAAGTCTCAGTATATAAGCTGGTGCCCCACTTTGGCACCATGAACCTGGTCCATACCACGTGTCCCAGCACCTGGTACTAAGTTTGGAGTGTAGTAGGTATTCCCTAAAGGCTGAAGAATTAAAGAAAGAGCAAAAAGTGGAAGGAAGGGATGGATGGAGGAGGAGCCTGAGACTGAGCGTTTGGAACGTTTTTAGTAACCCCCCTCCCCTGCCCACCTCTGCTCCACCCTGGGGAGCAAGCCCCCTGGGCACCTAGCCTTGGCCCTGCAGGCTCCCAGGTGTGGAGAGCAGCACCGTGGAAGGGGACGGGGCTCTGAGTCCAGTTCCCTCCCACACCGGGGTCGCCACACTGCACGGAGGTGCCAACACGGCCATTAAGTCTCTTTGGACCTGCCTGTGCCCGAGCCAAATTCTCTGACAAAGAGACGAAATAAATCATCTTGGCAGAGAAGCTTTCCCATAACCGATAGGATGCTGGAGACCTGGAAAGTCATTCAAGGAAAATCTACCACTTTCCTTTCTCCTAAAAACATCGTTAGCCTTCATTTTAGTCAATGGGGAGTAGAAGGGGCAGTCATTTCAGGAAATCTGAGTGACGACTGTCTAATCCCATTTAGGGACACATTGAGCAATGACTTATAGATCATGAGAGATTTAAAATTCTTTGGTCAGTCTGGAGCTAAAGGCTTTTTATGGGGGAAAGAATGAGTAATTCAGTGTGGACCATCGAGCTTTTCCTAAGCTTTTATTCATGATTTGTTGGACTCAGATAACATAAATTTTGCAACCAATCTATTAACAACTTAAATTGGAACCTGGTTTCCCTGCTCTGCACGTAGCATTCAGGAACAAGTGTAAAAACCAAAGGATCAATAATTCCTATTTGGTATAGTATCTGAGGTAAGCAAACACGGCTGCGATATTTCTATTTATTGAATATCATGTCAACAAATTGCCATTTCAAGGATAATAAAACAAGTTACATTCAAAGTCAAGGTTGTTTATCTATACGAAGGGTGCACAGTATATTTCACTTTTTAAAAATTGCAGTCAGGTTCTTTATTTAAAATAATCCATGTTTTGATCCACTCTGCCAAGTAAAAATAATTTCCCATTGAATCTGTCAGCTGTCGAATTACATTACATTCTAGAAAATGGACAGCAGCTTCAGAAAGAAAAACACGGCGCTTGTTTTGTTTAGTTCCCCCTTCCCCCGTTTATTGAGTGAAGCATGAGGTTAGTTTATACAAGGTATTAACGTAAACATGGATGTTAAAAATATATAGCAAGAAAAGCAATGGCTAAATTTACCAGATGAGGAAGAAACATAGCTGCAAAATTATTTCCAACCTATAGTTCTCAAACACAGCGTGAAAAGCCTGAAAAAAATGAAATTTTAGTCATTAGAACCTGACAGCTTCCAGTCATAATATGCTGACATGTACAACCAGAATTAAGAGGTTCTACTGGTGGAATGAATGTTATTTTTTTTTTAAGGGAAATCATTTATTTCAGCTGCGTGAATCACAGCGTGACTGCAGATCACTGGACACTTATGAATGTCATCTTACAACTTTCTGAGGCTTTGTGTTTCTTCTTAAGTAGATTCCACTTACAGACGCTAATTACTGGCTGGATTGGAAGCACTTTCTGGGAGACAAAACAAAGTAGGTCTATCCAGAATGCAAAGAGGTGTCCAGGATCTTCGCAGAAGCACCGAGACCATTGGGACCCTGTCATTTGGGGCCTGGCTAAAGCGATTTTGAGTTTTCATTGATTCAACTTTTCCAGGAGGGATCACAGCCTCCTCCCATTCATCCATCATTGACAAGTACTTGCTGGGTGAACCACGCACCAGACACCATCCCTACAGCAACACAGAGAAGACCGGGACAAAGATTTCTCTCTCCTTCCTAAGGTGGGGGATAAAACACCCATGCAGACAAACTCTTGGCACTAAAGATGGTCAAAGTTGATGAGTAGAAGCCTCCCCTGGCATGAGCAAAAACACTGGGGTCAGGTCTGCTGCTGCTGCTGCTGCTGCTGCTAAGTCGCTTCAGTCACGTCCGACTCTGTGCGACCCCATAGACGGCAGCCCACCAGGCTCCCCCGTCCATGGGATTTCCAGGCAAGAACACTGGAGTGGGTTGCCATTTCCTTCTCCAATGCATGAAAGTGAAAAAGTGAAAGTGAAGTCGCTCAGTTGTGTCCAACTCCTAGAGACCCCATAGACTGCAGCCTACCAGGTTCCTCTGTCCATAGGATTTTCCAGGCAAGTGTACTGGAGTGGGTTGCCATTGCCTTCTCACCTGGGTTCAAATCCCAGAAACTTCAGAGAAAAGCTTGTGTGGCTCCAGCCAAGGAATGTAACCTTGCTGTGTCTCTCTTTCTCTGTCAAATTGTTACTGAAATCAAGCCACAGCATGAAGCCAAGCCAGCTTTGATCTTGGACTTCTAGCCTCCAGAACTTGGAGGAAATAAATATCTGTCGTTTAAGACCACTCTCCATTCCCAGCCCCACCAGTTAATGGTACTTAGTCACAGCAGCCTTAGCAAGCTAATATAGATTTTTAAAAGATTCTGTAGATACTTCTGCAGGGCCACACAGGTAAAGGATCTCTCAATTTCACTTGAAAAGGAAGGTGTTGGATGAAGTCTTCCCAGGGTGACTTTCTATGACAGATCAAATGATGTCCTGCAACTTGCCCTTCCCCCAGCAATGGGATTTCACAAGAAACAAGACAACAGATTAGCGAGAAAAGTGTGCTTTCTGTAGGTCAAGGATTCTAGGGTGGGGAAAAGGGGGAAGCTAAAGATTAAACCAGCCATCACAAACTAGCATCCCAACTTTGCCATGGGGATGACCAAGAGACTATTTCACAAACTGGAAATTTGCCTAAACCTACCCGATTCTAACTTAAAAAATAAGCCAATGACTCAGCCATATGGACTTCCATTCTATAGGGCACCATTCTGAAGCTCTGTATAGTGAAGAGAACGCCTTCCTAGCACCCCCTGCCCCTGAGCCTGTCACTGAACAGGTTCCTGACCTTAGAGATAGAAACTGATCAGAGACCAGACAACAAATTCAGGCAAGGCTTCATTGAGGCTCTTGCTACAGGAGTTGGGGGGTGGGGGGCAAAAACTAGTAACAGGCTCCCTAGCTTTGCTCTCTGAGAGGGACTAGCAGGGACCTTACATGAGGTAAGGGTAGGGGCTGAGTCCAAGGGTCAGGCTGGAGAGGTGGCTTAACTGGTCTGCCCACCCCTTTGGTGGTGGTGTGTGCAGGGGACGATTGCACCCTGCTTTTGCTCCCAGCTCTTCAAAAGTGGTAGTTTGGCAGCGGCGGAGGGCGGGGTGGTGGGGGTTGGTCTTTCGTGTATTATTGTCCATGATTTGCCCCAACTGCACGCATGCACAGTTATTTTTAGTCCCTTGCAGTTTCTTTTTATTTTTTGGCTCAGGAGGAGAGGTGTGTCCAGGCGCAAGCACTGCAGCAAAGGGCCCCAGCTTGTCTCCTGCCCACTTAAACAGAAGTAGGAAAACAATCGGGGTCACTCCACCCTGCATTGTGCAGTGAATGAAACCTTGCGGCATCCCCGAAGAGGTCTTTGACAAAGAGCCTTCGAGAGAGTTTGGAGACCCACAGCATGGAGCAGGAAGGGAGAATCAGGGGATGAGGAAACCAGTTTAGGGGAAGGCTCGGAGCAGGACAGGAGGACAGGGGATGGGGTCAGGTCTCCGGAATGAGGCTGCCGTTTGGAGTTCCTTAATTTGCATTCTTTCTAACAGTCTCCACCACAGAGCCCTGAGAGGCGGGTTAAGTCATTTATAGGGTGATTAATTTTCTTGCAAGGGATGTAGGCCTATTCCCGAAGGCCTCACATAATTCAAAACTAGCACAATTCAAGATTAATTCTCTGGAGGAGGAAATGTAAAGCAGGGTTCGCATTCTTTCGAAATCTGTGCATAAGCTGAGACTATTAGCACATGATATATCACAATTTCGGATTTGCCTGATTCAATTTCGCAGACACCACTACCAAAACACCCTGTCCATATTCTGGAGCCAGGGGAGCTGATTAGCAAAGGCAAAGAGAAACTGCATGTTTAAATGGACCGGAACCAATACACTCAAAAGCCAGACCACCTCTATAGGGAGGTTCCCATGGCCCAGACCCTGGCTAGGTCTTTCCCAAGGCAATTGAGAAGTGCTCAGCTCCCCTCGGACAAGTCGGGGTTTTCTGAAGACTTGTGATGAGACAGCACAACTTCATGGCCACAATTTCATCTCGGACTTTAGACAGACATGGGTTCAATTTCCGGTTCAACTGAAGAGTCTTGGGCATATATAACTCTTATGCCTCTTAGTCTCCCTGATGGTAAAACAGCAAAAATAATAATAGTCATAACATCTGATTCCCAGGGGTACCTCAGGGCTCAAGATAATGCATCTCAAACACACGCTTTTGTGCCTGGTACATGTATGCGCTCAGTAAGTATTACTTGGTATCACTATTCCTTTGGACCTCTACAACCTCTTCCCATTCCTGTCTGTTGACCGTATTTAGCATGCCCACTTCATCAGCAAAGAGCTGGGATGCCAGAGAAATAGAAGGTTAGGTCGGTTTTTGTAACTGTTAAGAGGACAGGAAGGAGAGAGGAACCAAAGTCTTTCTGGCTTCAGTGAGTTCACTCACACTTTCCTGTCCAAAAACATCAGGAGCAGACAGACCATCCCAGTGGTCTGAAACCACGGGGAGGATTGGGGCCCTGCAGCCACCACGAAAGTGAAAGTGAAAAGCCCTCAGTCGTGTCCAACTCTTTGCGACCCCACGGACTATAGAGTCCATGGAATTCTCCAGCCAGAACACTGGAGTGGCTGGCCTTTCCCTCCTCCAGGGGATCTTCCCAACCCAGGGATCGAACCCAGCTCTCCCGCATTGCAGGTGGATTCTTTACCAGCTGAGCCACCAGAGAAGCCCATACTTTCTCCCAAAGTTGGTACCAGCAGGACTGCTTAACACAGATGTGTTTCCTGGATGCTGCTGGCATCTGATAATGCTGGGACATTACGTGCTGTAAAAACAGAGCATCATTGCTTACCAGGGGCTTATAAAAATAATTGAGATCCAGCCTGGCCTCTGTCACTAGTAATTTATCGCATCGCTCCTCTTTTTGTTAATGTGGTTTACGTGAGTCAAACGCATTCTATGTAAATTAGGAAGCATGTTAGGCTTCAAGTTGAGAAGTGACAGGCATAGGTGTGAATACGATATTTTCAAATTTTTCAAATCCCAAATGGAGGCAGGTGATATATTTGTGATGGGAGCAGAGAGTGCTCGGAATGAGAAGGTGGGAGACCCTCCAGTGAGAGAAACCAAGGGGCAGGGTCCCAGTGGTCCCTGCTGCCTGCCCACGTAGCCTCAGCTGGCCGCTGAGTCCATCCCCACGCCCCCAAGGTGCATCTTCTGCCCTCACTGCCACTCGACTCACGCCAAAGGCATTTTGTCATAATGATTTTTAATCTCTTGGACAATATTATAAATTTCTTTAGGTTGGGGACTGCATGAAATCGTAATCACTTGTTCATTCAGATATTCAACAAATATGTAATATGCCTAATCAATATATATATTAACCAAATATATATATATATATATATATATATATATGGAGAAGGCAATGGCACCCCACTCCAGTACTCTTGCCTGTAAAATCCCATGGATGGAGGAGCCTGGTAGGCTGCAGTCCATGGGGTCACTAGGAGTCGGACACAACTGAGCGACTTCCCTTTCACTTTTCACTTTCATGCATTGGAGAAGGAAATGGCAACCCACTCCAGTGTTCTTGCCTGGAGAATCCCGGGGACTGGGGAGCCTGGTGGGCTTCTGTCTATGGGGTCGCACAGAGTCGGACACGACTGAAGCGACTTAGTAGCAGCATATATATATATATATATATATATATATAAATATCCTGGGCTCCAAATATATATCTTGGGCCCCAAAATCACTGCAGAGGGTGACTACAGCCATGAAATTTAAAAGTCACTTGTTCCTTGGAAGAAAAGCTATGACAAACCTAGACTGTGTATTAAAAAGAAGAGATATCCCTTTGCCAACAGAAGTCCATATAGTCAAAGCTATGGTTTTTCCAGCAGTCATGTATGGATGTGAGAGTTGGACCATAAGGAAGGCTGAATGCTAAAAAACTGATGCTTTTGAATTGTGGTGCTGAAGACTTGAGAGTCTCGTGGACAGCAAGGAAGTCAAACCAGTCAATTCTAAAGGAAATCAACTGTGAATATTCACTGGAAGGACTGATGCTGAAGCTCCAATACTTTGGCCACTTGATGCAAAGAGCCGGCTCATTGGCAAAGACCCGGATGCTGAGAAAGACTGAGGGCAGGAGGAGAATGGGGCGACAGAGGATGAGGTGGTTCGATAGGATCACCAACTCAGTCGATATGAATTTGAGTAAACTCTGGGAGACAGTTAAGGACAGAGGAGCCTGGTGCGCTGCGGTCCAGGGGTCACAAAGCATCAGACATGACTTAGCGACTGAACAACAACAACAATATGGATGTTTTGAGGGCTACAGTGGCAACAGATGGAGTGTATTTTGCCCTCCAGGAGTTGGGGAATGAGCATTTGGATTTAGGGAGGTGTCACCTTCCACCAGAGATAGCTTTTTGACAAACCTAAAGTATGATCCCAATATTTTGCTGCACTTGCATCCTGACTGTGTCTGGGGCTCCCTGGAACTTTTGGAGCTGTGAGAGTCAGATGTGAGACCTTTGGGTTTCAGACTCACTGAACTGATCCGCAGTCTGGGGGACCTTCAGGTAAATGTGCCAGATCTTAATGAGATCTGTTGTCCAGCCTATAGGTCACCTAGAAGCTGTTCACCTCACACTTCTGTACATTGTCCATCCCTCTCACCTCCTGTCTGGATAGTCAGGTAGCCCTTCATTAAGGTCTCAGTAGGTATATGCATGCCTGTTATTTATTCATTCATCATTTACTGCAAATCTGTACAGGACCTTCATTAGCTAACATTTTGCAATGCCTTTGAATTGCCAGACACTGTTCCATCCAGACTAACCTGCTTAATCCTTATAAAAACCCAAGGAGAACACCATGATTCTTCCCATGGGGCAGATGGGGAAGCCAAAGACAGATGGATTTTCACCTGCTACATAATAATTGACCACAAAGGGCAGCAAGATTGTTCATTCGTTCTTTAAGGAAATATTTAGCAAGAGTCTGCTGTTTCCTGGGTAGATCCTGTCCAAAGAAATTCAGACACAGAGATGACTAAGTCATAGGCCCTGCCTTCTCACCCTGACCTTCAAAGCCCAGCGTGATCTGATGCCTGCTCCACTCCAGCTGAGTCTTGCACCACTGGCCTCAGTCTGGAAGTTCTTGGAGGCGTCCAGCTTATTAGAAAAACCATCATGCCTCAAGAGGCCATTCCTCCGTTTATTTTGAGCACTTTTACATGCCAGGCAGGGCTTCCTAGATGGCGCTAGTGGTAAAGAATCCACCTCCTAATGCAGGAGATACAAGAGGCGTGGGTCTTGATCCCTGGGTCAGGAAGATCCCCTAGAGGACAAAATGGCAACCCACTCCAGTATTCTTGCCTGGAGAATCCCATGGACAGAGGAGCCTGGTGGGCAAGAGTCCATGGGGGTCACAAAGAGTGGGACTAGAGTGAGCATGAACACACACACACACTTGCCAGGCGCTGAGAGAGGCCACTAGCGATTTTTTCAAAAAGCATCCATGTAGATAAAGACAGAGTTGAATTGAATAATTCAGGGAATGTACAAGACATCTCCTGTGGAAATGGTCTTGCAGCTGGTCCTCCTGGAGGAGAAGCCTTAGAACTGGTCATGGAGGAGAGAAGGAGAGGTTTTTTTTTGTTTTTTTTTTTCCCCACTAATTCTCTTGCCCATTAATTCAGCATGTATCTATTGAGCATCTTCCATCCTTATCACGGAAGTCATAAAGGATCCAGAACGAAAGACACTGTCTCATCAAGAAATACAAGTATGTAATCATCTAAATGGGAAAAGAATTCAGAAAAGAATAGATATATGTATGTGCATAACTGAATCACTTTGATGAACACCTGAAACTAATACAACATTGTAAATCAATTCCAACCCAATAGAAAATTTAAAATAATTAAAAGATATACAGGTGCAAAATTCAGAGAATATTTAATTGACCAATTGGAAGGAACTGATCAGAAAAATAACAAGAGATTAGAGGAATCTCTCCTCATATTATATAGTGTGGATTCTTGGGGAAAGTTTTGCTGAGGAATTAAGGCTAGATTTGACCCTTGCAGGAGGTGACCATATCTGTTACCACCCAAACGAGGATGCTTTTAAGAACAAAAGATGGAGCCGTTGATAATTAATCCTGGCCAACAGCATGAGCTGTGTAGACTGTTCCAGGCAAACCAGGACAGGTCTTAGATTTAAATAAAGGTTAGATGGGGGCCTCACGAGAAGAGAGAGTAACCGGTGTGACAGCTTTGCAGCAGAAACGATTAACTGGAAATTATTGCAGAAATGAATACAGTTGTTTAAGTGTGATGCCAATAGGGCTTAATGAGTATTTGTCGAAGGAAGAAAAAAGACGGAGGATGGTTCGCTATATGATTGACCTTTGAAAAGGAATTCCACCAAAACCACTGGAGTTACTGAAGTCTCTTAAAATGTTTGACCTTGATTTTGTATCTTGGTTGCTCTTTGGCATAAGCACAAATAACACAAAGATTTTTGAGGATGGATTATGGTAGAGTTCAAAGGTTATGGGCTTAGATGCTGGTTTTCAACCACAGTCTCACCATTTGGGTTCAGAACTTCTGCTTCCTCAATTACAAAAAAAAAAAAGAGAGAGAGAGATAAGAATCCTTACCTCAAAAGATTATTGTGCAATTTAAATGAGATAATATTTTGATACATGCACATTCCTGGCACATAACTTCTATTAACATAACTTCACTCTTCTTCTCTCTTTACAAAAATCTAAGAGGCCCAAATATGCCGAAAATGATGTCGTACAACCTTAATTTCTACCTAAACTAACAACAGCCTCCAGATAAACATGAGGGAGTTTTACAAAGGAAACTCAAAACGACCAAAGGCACTCCAGCCAGGAGGGGGAAGGTGTCAGTTTATTAGTCGTGGAAACACAGCAAGCCTTCTAACAGCAAGAATGTGCATATTTTCACCAATGACTAAGGAGCCAAATAGATTTTTTCCAAGAAATTTGGATAATTTGACCATTTAAAGAGCCAAGTCAAACAGATTTTAATGGCATTTTAAGCCTCAGAAAATAAGGCTCCTTAATGTAGATGCTGACAGACCCTTAACTACAGCGAGATATCCAGCGTCACAGTAATAGCTTTAAGAGGAAGAGTAAGGCACCTATTTACATTTTGAGTACAAGTCTATTCCCTAAACACATGCACATTTGAATCAGATAAAAGACCAAGAGGCAGGCCAGGACTGACTGACAGGTGTTTAGAGTGACAGTGGGATGAACTGGGATCAATCTCTAAAACCACTATTAGTGACTGCTCCCCATTTAAAAAGCAAATGTTGTTATGACTGAATTCTACTTCCTGACTAGTAAGACCATTTTCTACTTTATACTTGCAGATGCTGTGCTGGAATAAGGATGCTATATAAATAAATAAATTCCCAACCAGGAATCCACAAAATAAGCTGATGTCCATTTGTAGGCTCTGCGCAGAGTCTGGTCTAACACAAAGGAGATGTGACTACATATTGCTTGGAAGAGAAAATGGAAAGAGGGCAGGAAGACACAGAGATGGAGACGAAAGGAGGAAGGGAAGAGGCAGACCAGAACCAAGTTCAAGATTTCAAAGACAACCCCAAAGATGGCCTGGCTTACCAGTTAATGCCCTGGGCCACTCACCAGTTACATATAGACCTGTCCCCATAGCCAAGACGACGCACACCAATCTTATCAAATAGCTAGGTTCAGATAGCACTTGACTGCTTCTTTTCTGTTCAGCTTTGCTGATGCACCAAGTCTGAACGTGATTCAGGATGTCACTGGTGAGGAAGGGCCCTCCTCTTTTCGGTGAAGGTCATGGCCATCTCCCCCCACCCCCACCCTGCCTCCCTGTCCCTGCCTTAGCCACTCCCATCCCCTCCCACCAGGCTTATGGCAAAGGTTCCCTACTTGTCTCTAGTCTTTCTCTCCAATTCAGGCTCCAGGGCTCCAGGCTCCCATCCCAGGCTGGGGCTCTTCCATCCAGACCGCACTCTCCCAGGCACCCAGCCCTTCCCAGATCCCGAGCCACATCCTGGCATCCCTGTGCCAAGCCCAAGCTCTGCCTCTGTCTTGAGAAGTGTCGATCTGAATCCCAAATGTGCCAGCCTTATTACCATCATCAACAGACTTCTTAATGAAGCTGCCAATACTGTCAATGGCATCCTTTTAATGACACTTCATAAAGAAAATGGATTCTACAAACGCTCTCTGACATTGCCATTTGGTTCCTCTGCTTTATGGCAGACTCCAAATGTTCTCTGAATAAAGAGCACGATGACAACAACGACAACAATAACAGTAACAGCAGTGGCGAATATTTCCCGAACTCTAGTCCTGAGTCAGGTCGTGTTCTAAGCACTTTATTTTTTGCTTTTTGTTTATTTACGGCTCTGCTGAGTCTTTGTTGCTGCACCCAGGCCTCTCTCTAGCTGTGGGGTGTGGGCTCCTCACTGTGGCGGCTTCCCCCGCGGTGGAACACAGGCTCTCATGTGCAGCCCAGGAGTCATGGCACCCGGGCTTCGTTGCTCCACAGCATATGGGATGTTCCAGAATCAGACTGAACCCATGCCTCCTCCTCTGGCAGGCAGATTCTTTACCACTGAGCCACCAGGGAAGCCCCTCCAAGTACTTTCAACATGAGGTGGAATCACTGGTCCACATCCATATGGATGTAATGCATTTCCAGCCAGGCACACTTACGAGTCAAGCCTTCCTTCACTGGATGTTATGAATTTGATTGGATTACTCTATGCCTGGCAGCGTACACATAATTTCTCTAATCTCTGCTACAAGCCTGCAAGGGCTTGGGCACCATCATCACTAGTTCCAGAAGAAGATATAATAGTAATAAGGCCCAGGAAGATCAAGGGACTTGGCCAAGGTCAGCCAGCTAGTGAGTGACTGGCAGAGTCAGAGTCAGAACCCACATCCTTGGAGAGTCACAGCCTTACTGGCTCCACTGTCTGCTCATCCAAAAAAATTTCTAGCGTGAGATGGATGGGCCCGGGGTGTCTCGGGGATGAGATGGCCAGAGAAGCTGGGCAAACAGCTGACTCCGAAAACAAACCACGCCACCGCCACATTTGGGACTTGATGTGTATTTCGTGGAGAAACCATGTCACAAGTGGCCTTTTCTCTCTCTGCTGCTCTTCGTTAGCACCTTAAGTCTGAGCAGACTCTTATGAACTTACCATCTTTATACAATCTGCTCTTCTGAGAAGAAAAGATACTTCAAAGTGTAAACAGGAACGTGAGTAACTCCTGAATGGAGGGCTGCTTGCTCATCATAACATCGCAGAATTCGACCACTACCATCACCATCAGAAATCTCCCTGAAGGATGAAGGTTTGCAGCGGGTCATGACACCGGCAGTGTCTTGCCCAGGCTTTGAAGACCAGCAGGTACTAGTTGAGGGTCTTCCTATGGTCCACCAACCATGTTATCTGAGATTTACCCAAGCTCTGTGAGCAAAGCCCTGTCTTCTCCTATGGAAAATGGGAGAACTGCACTTATTAGGAAGCTAAAACGAGATGTAGGGGTCAGTCATTCTGGACTCTGGGGCTGTGGCTAGTCACTGGGGTATTGGGGTGAGCTCTGGGCAGACAGCCTGGGTTCCACTCTCCTTTGGCAGGGCACTTGGAGAGTTACTTAATCATCTTTGGTTTCCTTATCTACACAGTAAAGGAAAGAACAGGTAACCTTAGGCCTGCTGTGAAAATGGAACGAAGGAGCATATTTAAGGAACTTCAGAGTCATAAGCTGATTGATTCCAGGATCTTCTGGGCTTCCTATTGTGGGCCTAGCATTGGATCATACACGTGGTTCAGACTGTACCTCTCCCGTCCGATTTTAATGAAAAGAATTCTGTTTGCAAAATCATATGTGTGTGTGGTGCTCAGCTGTGTCTGACTCTATGCAACCTCATGGACTGTAGCCCATCAGAGTCCTCTGTTTGTGGGATTCTCAGGCAAGAATACCGAATGGGCTGCTTGGAAAGACTGATGCTAAAGCTGAAACTCCAATACTTTGGCCACCTCATGTGAAAAGCTGACTCATTGGAAAAGACTCTGATGCTGGGAGGGATTGGGGGCAGGAGGAAAAGGAGATGACAGAGGATGAGATGGCTGATGGACATGAGTTTGGGTGAACTCCGGGAGTTGGTGATGGACAGGGAGGCCTAGCGTGCTGCAATTCATGGGGTTGCAAAGAGTTGGACACGACTGAGCGACTGAACTGAACTGATAGTAGATAATAGAGAGTAGAGAGGATTCTCTAAATTAGATTACAAATGCAAATGCAGTGGCCATGTCTGACTCTTACTATTTTCCTTATTTTTATATATTATTATTATTATATTATATATATTATTGAGATTTGATTATATTTTTATTAAATATATATATATAATTTAGTGTAATATGAATAACATGTATGCTATATATATATATTCTTTTTCAGATTCTTTTCCATTATCAATATAAGATACTAAATATAGTTCCTGTGCCATATAATCAGTCTTGTTTATCTATTTTATAATGAAAATAGTAGAGTATCTGTTAATCTGAAACTCCTAATTTATCCTCCCCGGGAGTTTCCTTTAGAATCAGCTAAGAAGTTAAAGAGGCACTTCCCAGAAAGAACCTGCCTGCCAACGCAGGAGACTAGAGATTCGGGTTTGATCCCTGGGTTGGGAAGATTCCCCTGGAGGAGGGCATGGCAACCCACTCCAGTATTCTGGCCCAGAGTATCCCATGGACAGAGGAGCCTGGCAGGCTACAGTCCATAGGACTGTACAGAGTTCAGCATGACTGAGGCGACTTAGCACGGCATGGCAGGAAGTTAAAGTTAAACAAAGCCCTCCAGTTTTCCAAATAAATTCATGCAGTACTTTTGAGGCATCTACTGTGTTCCTGAACCAAGGCCAGTCAGTGTGAGGGGCTGTGGAAGTGAGACAGACCTGTCCCCTTATAATAGAGCTGAGAGACAACAGTCGTGCCAAGCAATCAATCAGAGAGGGCTCCAAGATAAGACATAATCGAATGTTCTAGTAAACCTCGGGAGTGCCAAACTGTATGTATGGTTCAGGCAACACAGGGCAGCATTTCTCACCAGCAACCTGCAATTCTTCAGCATATAGGCCAGGCCAAGAGGTTTGAGTGGTTTATGAAGAATTCCCCATTTACCATATGCACTTCCTCAGACTGCTACTTCTTAATGCAGTGTTTTTCTTCCAACACCACTTCCAAGCTCTCCGAGTTGTATTGTACTAATAAGCAGTGATTTTGGAGTCTCTAAATGTTAGACTGTATAATGAAAAAGGGCAGGGAAGTGTTTTTAAACACCAATGAATTCCAGCATCTTGGGCTGCCAGAAGTCTGGTCTCAACCTCCGGTTTCCAGCCCAAGTGTCTGGGATTTGCACATGTCGGAAGCTGATGAATGGAGGTTGGGCCCTCCGACTTTCCTCTTAGGGTCCCGAGGAGTCTGGGCTGTCGGGAAGGCTGCCCACCTCGGAGACAGTCCACCTGGCTGAGTCCCTGGGCCTCGACTCTACTAGGGGCTGCCTGGAATTCCCACAAGCGGCCCCACCCTTCTCTCACTAAGGCTCAATTCTAGGGAAGGGAGTGGACTGTGGGTGCATTCCAAAAGGATAGAACCTTGCAGGACATTTGGGAACATTTACAGAAGGAAATTTCAGATAAGAAATGGTGTGAGATGCTAGTGGTGGTGGTCAAGTCACTATGTCACATCCGACTCTGTGACCCCATGGTGCCTAGGCCACCAGGCTCTTCTGCCCATGGGATGTCCCAGGCAGGCATACTGGCGTGGGTTGCCATTTCCTCCTCCAGGGGATCTTCTCCACCCAGGGATCAAACCCGCATCTCCTGCATTGCAGGCAGACTCTTTACCAACTGAGCCACTGGGGAATCTGTCAGACACTAAGAATTTTCACTCTAGGAGCAACCTATCACCCTTGACTTCATAGCCCTGACGTATCACCATGAACAATATTGCTACCACCAGCTGGATGACACTCTTTGTCCAGGCACTGCATGGTTAGTAATAAGCCTCATAGCATCGTTAGGGAAACTAAGGATTACTAAACCCTTTCACTTGTGAGAAATTGAGGCCTTGAAAGCATGACTCAGTTCAGTTCAGTTCAGTCGCTCAGTCGTGTCTGACTCTTTGCGACCCCGTGAACTGCAGCACGCCAGGCCTCCCTGTCCATCACCAACTCCCGGAGTTCACCCAAACTCATGTCCATGGAGGCGGTGATGTCATCCAGCCATCTCATCCTCTGTCGTCCCCTTCTCCTCCTGCCCCCAATCCCTCCCATCATCAGAGTCTTTTCCAGTGAGTCAACTCTTCGAATCAGGTGGCCAAAGTACTGGAGTTTCAGCTTTAGCATGAGTCCTTCCAAAGAACACCCAGGGCTGATCTCCTTTAGAATGGACTGGTTGGATCTCCTTGCAGTCCCAGGGACTCTCAAGAGTCTTCTCCAACACCACAGTTCAAAAGCATCAATTCTTCAGTGCTCAGCTTTCTTCACAGTCCAACTTTCACATCCATACATGACCACTGAAAGCATGACTCACTTGCCCAAAAAGTCGCTCATCTCTTAAGCAAGGGAACTAGCCTATGACCCTGTTTGTCTGGCTCCCTGAACTGGCTCACCAGGCTGTCCTGCCACTCAGGCAAATAACACACAGCTAAGCCACCTTGTATGCCACCTGCAAAAACTGCCTTGAAATCGGATCAGTGCCCAGCAACAGGATACGTCCTGATGAAAGCCGACAGGAGTCAGATGATGCTGACCCAATCACCTCTGCCTGGGAATAGTGCAGGGAACTGGAGGTGGGGCTACTGGGGTTGGAAGACATAATCACAGGGAGGAACTGATATTTCTGGAAAGCCACGTGAAGGGGCAAGAGTCCTCCTGGTAGATGAGGGAGGACTAGGAATTCAGGCAGAGGAAATAGATGAAGCTGAGATGGTGTGGAAGGCAGAAGAATGACCCAAACACATCCATGCTCTAAAGCCTGAAACCTATGAGCATGCTACAGAGCTTGGCAAAAGGAACTCTACAGATGGGATTAAGGATACAGACCTTAAAAGAGAGAGATCACTCTGGGTTATTCAGGTGAGCTCAGTGTAACCTCATGAATCCTTAAAAAGGGGAAGAGGGGAACCAAAGGGTTAGCCAAAGACACGTGATGATGAAAGACGAGACAGGAGAGATTCAAAGGAATGAAAGAATCATTAGCACAAATGGACAATGAAGCACAGGAATGCGTGACATCCCACAGGGAGAGCGGGGTGGTGAAAAAGCCAGAGAGCTCTGCTGAGGCCCTGAAGAACACACGATCTGAGGGGAAGCTGGGGAAAATGCACCGGAGAAGAATTAGCTGGGGCTCTTATCAACCAAAGCAAGAGTCACTTTTAAGGTATGGTTATCTGTAATCAAGGACACCCTGTGTGGTCAAGACTGATCTCTTCTCTTAATGCTGTCAGGATGAGAGAAGCAAGAAATGATGCATGTGAGCAGTTAGAGACAGACACATCTACATTTAGATGGAATAGATGAGACTTCCCTGGTGGGTCAGCTAGTAAAGAACCTGCCTGCCAATGCAAGAGACTCAAGAGATGTGGGTTTGATCCCTGGGTTGGGAGGATCCCTTGAAGAAGCTAATGGCAACCCACTCTGGAGTTCTTGCCTGGAAAATTCCATGGACAGAAGAGCCTGGCAGGCTACAGCTCATGGGGTCACAAAGAATCAGACACAACTGAATGTGCACACACACACACACACACACACACACACACACACTGATGAGAGCTGGGGAGAATTTTGAAAACAAAAACATTAATCAAGATTTTAAATAAATAGCATATTCCTGGACAAGAAAGTTAAATTACTATATTTCAATGTCAAGTGACCAATGAGTAAAAATAAAGAGACAGAGATGGAAACAGAGAAAGTGTAGGATAAAGTCATGGAAATATCCAAGAACAGTGTGGCTTCAGGTACAGCTGAATCCAGGAGCTCAATAAAATGACCTCAGTTCTCAGCCTTGCTGACTTTGAGTTTCACTCCTCACATTTTGACTTTCTCATCAGGCGGGCCCATTTCTTATAGTAACCCCTGGAAGGCCCAGAATTTCATTTGTCCAGTTCAGACAAAAGTCCCCAAATTGAGCCCCACTGGCTTGATTTGTGGCATGACTCCCAGAATGAATGACTGTGTCCAGGGAAATTTGCAACTTCAGAGTTCAGGCAGCTGGCCAGGCCTGAGGCATGTGACTCCTCGTGAAAACCAGGAGTCACTTCTAACCCGCTGCAGATGGAGAGTCGGGGAGGATGGCATGAGTCCCTGATTTGGTCATCACTTGCTCCATGAGACACCACCCAAACTTTGCAACTTACAAACATGAGCCCTCATTCATTCTGCTCCCAAACCTAAAGGCTGGGCTGCGTGGGGACTATCTGCTTCATCTGGGGTGGCTCAACGGGGACTGGAAGACCCATCAGTGTGATCAGTAAGTAGGTACCTGAGCTGGGACTGTCGGCCAGGGCCCTGTGCTTCCCTACAGAAGGCTTTCGTGGATTGTCTTGGGCTTAATGGCGTGGGGCCTGGGAGCCAAGGGCAAGGAGTCAAGAATCCAGGGCAGAAGCAGTTTCTCACTTAGATTTGAAAGGCCCAAAGCATCACTTCCACTGGACTCGAATGTAGAGGAAGCCGCTGAGGTCAGAGAGCGTCCATCTTCAATGCGTGAAACAGCCAGGCTTTTAGAGCCAATTTTATTCTATCAGGAGCCCCAAAGTTATATTGGGGGAAAGTTATCAGAAGAAGGAATGGATACTGGACAGGAAAAAAACAATAGAGACTTTTCACGCAGCTACATCCCCAGTGCCATTCTATATCGTTATTGAGCCTCTCGGAAACTTGTCACCCACCCCTGACAGCACAGACAGGGGTCAACACGATCGTACACACCTAGCCCCACTCAGTAGCTAAGGTTCCCTCGCTGTCCCCTGAGCTGATCAGAACACCCCAAAAACAAGATGACTTGTCCCCACCACACTGCAGTCCAAGCAGAGTCAACAGGGGCTGGAAGAGTGCTCGGGACGCTGAGCCTGTGGTATGCTCCACGGTGTAGCAGGACATGAATTAGCTGTTTTATGAGAAACTCAATTTCCTTATTACAGGGCAAACAGCCACTGTTCTATTCTAACTAACTAGACTGATTCAATTAACGGTGCTAAATACAGTTCCTACTTGAAAATAACTTCGGTTTACTGCTTCACAAACCTCATTACATTTGATTAAACAAAATACATAGTAATAGACAAAACATGTTGCAAACTTTTGGCCATGGCCCATTGACTAGGAGGCCTGTAGCTCTCGGCAGGGAGGAGGGATTACGGTGGTGGGCCTTGGAGTCAGACAGAGGGAGGTCGGAGCTCAGCTCTGCCTGCCAACAGCTCTGAACTCTGGGCCTACGCTCCTGGATCTCAGGTAGGAGAAGCATCATCGTTGTTTAGTCACTAAGTCATGTCCGATTCTTTGTGACCCCGTGAACTATAGCCTGACAGGCTCCTCTGTCCATGGGATTTCCCAGGCAAGAACACTGGAGTGGTTGCCATTTCCTTCTCCAGGGATCTTCCTAACCGAGAGCCCAGAGCTCAAGGCCACATCTCCTGTGCTGGCATGCAGATTCTTTACCACTGAGCCATCTGGGAGGCTCTAGGAAAAGCATGCTGCTGCTGTTGCTGAGTCACTTCAGTCGTGTCCAACTCTGTGCGACCCCAGAGACGGCAGCCCACCAGGCTCCCCCGGCCCTGGGATTCTCCAGGCAAGAACACTGGAGCGGGTTGCCATTTCCTTCTCCAATGCAGGAAAGTGAAAAGTGAAAGTGAAGTCGCTCAGTTGTATCCAACTCTTAGCGACCCCATGGACTGCAGCCCACCAGGCTTCTCTGTCCATGGGATTTTCCAGGCAAGAGTGCTGGAGTGGGGTGCCACCGCCTTCTCCGAGGAAAAGCATAAGAGAGAGGATCTATTTCTAAGAGCCATCATGAAGAGGAAACAAGACAAACACTTTGTTTTGAGCTGAATTATACCCCCCCCCACCCCCAGTGCCTGTGTTGAATCTCTAACCCCCATCAGGACTGTGTTTTGATTTGGAGGAGAGGTTAATAAAGGAGGTAATAAGGGTTAAATGAGGTCATAAGGGTGGGGCTCGAATCCGATAGAGCTGGTATCCTTGCAAAAAGAGGAAGAGACGCCAGACACCTCTCTCTCTCCCCCTCTTCTCTCTGTACTAGAAGAGTACTTTTTTTTTTATCTCCCCCTGTCTCTCCACAAGCACACAAAGGAAATGCCACATAAAGTTGCATTTGCAGTGAGAAGGCTCCATCTACAAGCTGGGAATTTGCCTGAATCCTGAGCATGGACTTCTCATCTCCAGGACTGTGAAGAAATAAACGCCGAGTGTTTATGCGTCCCAGTCCGTAGTGTTTGGTGAGGCAGCCTGAGTGGACTAAGACACACAGCCAGTGCTCGAAACAGCCCAGGACACAGATCAAGTATCTGATCAACTCTCTGGCAGGTGCTCTTCTCTAAGCGCACCATTTGCTGCATAAAGAGACTAGGACACTTCTGGAAAAACTTCTCCATAAGACATGCATATTAAAGAAGAGAGAAAGAACACCACCACCATTGCCAACAAAAGAAAAGAAGAAAAGCAACGTGAGCATTTTCACTGGCTTCTAGATTAGGAACCAGTTGAAGTCAGGGGTTGCTATATTCAGTTGAGTTTCCCCTTTACCCAGCACGAGACTCAGCTCATACTTAGTCAGTGAACGACTAACAACTGAAGAAAGGAATTCTACTAGGCAAGCAAAAAAAAAAAAAAAAGATTTCTTGCCCTACCTAGAGCTCAGGATAAATAACATCCCTCTCCTCAAGCAGAGAAAGGTGAAATACAACCAATTTAGCAGAAAACAAGGCAAAGGATGCCACAGAGGGCTTTCCAAGGCTCCAGGGACCCAGAGGAGGGAACCTTCAAGTTCTCCCTCAAAAGAACAGGAAAACCAAGTTGAAGGGCATTCTGAGTTACGCCTTAAAAAAATAGGTCAATAAAGTCAACCAGCCTTTCTGAAAATGCCCAGTAAAGGCTGGCAATCAGCTCAGTTCTGCAATTAGTTAACAAGAAAATTAAGAAATAAATAAATAACTACCCATAGTTCTTGCCCTGATTTTGTCTTTATTGTGGAAGCAAGAAATAATTGCAGAGAAAACAATTCCCAAGGGAAAAAATATGAGGTAGGTTTCCACCGCCAACCCAGGTCATCAAGGCACATACTCATGGGGCAGAGAGCAGCTTCTGCTGGGGCTCCGGGGAAGGGGCCCTGGACTGGTTCACAGGGATGTAAAGGTCCAAGTGCATGGATCAGTCAGGAAGACAGGGCAAAGGCAGAAGGTGGCAGTGGGACATTTCCTCACTTCAATACATGGCTGCATACCATGAGCCCGGAGCTGGGGGTTAATGAATAGGACTGAGTCAACCGTCAGGAAGGATCATGGTCTTAATTTCCCCCTCCTTCTCTGATAGGACTTCGTTCTTTTGCCTCTTGTTTTCTACTGGTCGTCCATCACTCTTCTCATCACCCGACCACCCTCTTCCCCACATGGATCATCACCTGCCTCCCTCCTTACCCTCCACTCACCTGCTACATTCTGTTCTGTCCACCCTGTGACCTAAACCTCTCCTTTCTGTGTATTTTCTGGGACACACTCTGGGCCACCATCACCTCACACCTGGGCCAGAGCAGCAGATGCCTCCCTGGACTCCAAGGTCACCCGAGTTGATGTCTGCAGTAGTTTTCCAGGGCTGCCATCCCAGAAGACCACAGACCCCAGGGCTTAAACAACAGAAGTTCATCCTCCCGGTTCTAGAGGCTACAAGTCTGAGATCCTGGTGTCGGTGGGACTGGTTTCCTCTGCGGCCTCTCTGCTGGGCTTGTAGACGGCCACCTTCTCCCTGTACCCTCATGTGCCTTTCCCCCTGCCAGTCTGGGTCCCGACCTCCTCTTCTCATAAAGACAGCAGTCATACTGGATTAGGACAAACCTCTATCACCTCTTTTGATCTTGTTTACCTTTTTTTAAAATTCTGCCCCCAAATACAGTTATATCCTGGAATACTGAGCATTAGAACTGTAACATATGAATTCAGAGGGGCGGCACAATTCAGCTATAGCAACCCGCCTCTAATTCGTTCCATTCCAGTCCTCTATGGAAGGTTACACCTAACATGCCCTTCTGACCATGACTCTCCCAGATCAAACAGCTTTCCTGTAGCCCCAGAGACTCAAGACAAGGTGGAAATGTCCCTGCAGGGCAGAGGGTGGAGTGGTACACCTCCTCTCACCTTCACCTCCAGACACTACGCTCAGCCTTCCCAAACCGCACCAAGCCATCTCACACCTACACGCCACTGCAGTTCTCCAGATCTTTGCATCTCTTCTCCAGTCCCTAACACCTCTTCCAGGAAGTCCCCCTTGTCCCACTCTGTCCTCCCAAGTCCATTAGATTATCCCCTTCTTCAGTTCAGTTCAGTTCAGTCGCTCAGCTGTGTCTGATTCTTTGCGACCCCATGAACCACAGCACGCCAGGCCTCCCTGTCCATCACCAACTCCCAGAATTTACCCAAACTCATGTCCATTGAGTCAGTGATGCCATCCAATCATCTCATCCTCTGTCGTCCCCTTCTCCTCCTGCCCTCAATCTTTCCCAGCATCAGGGTCTTTTCAAATGAGTCAGCTCTTCGCATCAGGTGGCCAAAGTGTTGGAGTTTCAGCTTCAACATCAGTCCTTCCAATGAACACCCAGGACTGATTTCCTTTAGAATGGACTGTTTGGATCTCCTTGCAGTCCAAGGGCCTCTCAAGAGTCTTCTCCAACACCACAGTTCAAAAGCATCAATTCTTCGGCGGCTCCTGCACCATGCAACATCCCCTTCTTAGACTCCCAGAAAGAATCTGCCTGCAATACAGGAGACCCAGTTTCAATCCCTGGGTCAGGAAGATCCTCTGGAGAAGAGAATGGCAAGATACTCCAGTATTCTTGCCTGGAGAATCCCATGGACAGAGGAGCCTGGTGGACTTACAGTCCATGGGTAGCAAAGAGTCGGTCACGAGTGAGTAACTAACACTTCACTTTATAGACTCCCGGAGTGCTCATTCTTTTCCACTGTCAAGGCCCAGATTACACCTGTGAGTTGTATCCCACTGACTTGCTGTTTTCTTCCCTGGTCTTTAAACGTGACCATGGCCGGTCAGTATCTTCTCACCGTGGAGCCACAGCACTGGGTGCTCAGGAAACGCTTCTTGACTCAGTAACTGAATGAATGTGCTGCCTCCTCTCCTGGGAGATTCCTTCCCGTGTTCCTCTCTATTCTCTGGACCTTTTTCAGAACCTGTTGGAGGGTTTGCCATGAGCTTTGGGGATGCAGTAGACCCTGGTGGGATGGAGTCAGGTTCAAAGGAGGCCAGAACTCTGGCAAGTGACAATACCCTCGCGATGCAGCTTATTTTTTTTTTTTTTTATGTTGATAGGTTTCTACTGCTCAATCAGTTTTCGAGGGCTTTTCATCATCTCTGTCAACTACAAACTGGCACTTGCCAAGGGCATTTGCCAGTGACCGAACAGCAATGCCAAGGGTATTTCTGCCTGACTCTGCGGAGATTGAACCCTGTGTGGCTGCAGTTTCTGACCTTCAGCACCCCCCGAGGGCAATTCAGGGAAGAGAGTGAGGCACTCTGTGCTCCAGGGAAACGGGTGGAACAGGTCCTTCGACGGCTAGATATTTTCAGGAACTGATTTCATGATCCCAATACTTGCATCTCCCCACATCTAGAAAAGCACTAAACCCCTTCATGGTGACATCAGCGCCTTGTGACTTGCAGAAACCCTTTGTAAAACAAGCGCTTGACTGAACTGAACTCCCCTTCACCAAAATCTTACTCATTGACCTTCCTCCACTGTTGTTTTGGAACAATCTCTCGGAGCTATACGAGGTGTTGTCTCCTGGGCTGGAGT
>SJYT01065045.1:307904-361874 GCA_006410635.1 Cephalophus harveyi | reverse complement strand
ACACACACACACACACACACACACTGACCCAGATCCCGGGACTGATCACCCGGAAGGCTCTGTCCTGGTCTTCTAACCTCGGGGAAGAGAGCTGGGCGTGGGGGTGGGGGTGAGTCTCAGGTTGCCGGGGGTGTGACATGCCCTGAATGGCCAGGCTAGTACCTCCACGTATGAATTGTGTTCTCTCAGTTTCTTGTCTGACAGAATGTCCTTTATATTCTGCTGTTTTTTTCCTGTCACAGAGAAAAAGAAAAAGAAGCAGGTGAATTCAGAGATTCACTTTGCTCTTCCCAGAAGGTCCAGTAGGGACTCAGTTTTTCCCATCTATAAAATGGGGGCAGTGATGATTCAGAACACAAAGGTTTGTTATGAGTATCTGGGAGGTAAATGACTTTAATAAAATAATTTACACTGGGTAAGTTCTTATTAAGAGCATTACTTTCAGTCTCGTAAATTCTCTCATCTCCAAAGGGATCCTGTTTCCTGAGGGGCAGAGGCCTGACCATTGCCTGATGCTCCATGACATATACAGACACTGGATGAGAACTCTCAGTCTGGGTGACTTCAACCTCTGACCCAGCCTGAGTCTGTGGACATCACTGAAAAAATATTTCATTCGGTGCTCCATCCGGATTAAGCTCTTTCCAGGTCCGCACGCACAGCGTGCTTTCTCCCGCCTCTGGGCCTCGGCTGCTCTTCTGCCTGGGTTATCTGGACTGTCTTGAGTCCCATCCCACTGCCCCGTTTATCTGGCCAACTCCTGCTCACCTCTCATACTCAGGCCTGACCTTTGCCTCCTCCAGGAAGCCTTCCTGGGGCTCCTCCCAGACACCCCTCAAAGCCTCTGTGTTGTTGCTTCCTGAACTCACGCGCCCCGGACTGTGAGTCCCGAGGGCAGGGACCTCCTCCTCCCTGTTCACGCGGCACCCCTAGTGCCCCGCACAGTGCCTGGTGCCCGGTGGCGGGGCGGAAGATGCCAGTGGCCTGAGTGATTCCATCTGGGGATGGGAGACCACGCGTAGGCAGAGGAAGCTTCCCAGGGGAAAGGCCAGGCGCGGCCAACTCACTCTTGAGCCCTTGGAACAGCAGGGCCTCCCCGTGGCCCTCCTTCAGCTGCTCCTGGAGCAGCCTGTAGCAGGCCCTGGGGCTGGCCAGGAGAAGCCGGAAGCCCTGGGGGCAGAAAGCCTGCGGTCAGAGGTTGGTTTGGACCCTGGGGCTCCCGGGGGGAAAGGCTCTGCCAAGGGTGTGGGGAGTGGGGGCTTAGACCGAGGCTGGCTGCTTCTCCCATGCCCGCTTCTGGGTGAGGGAGGAAGATTTGGGAAGGTCAGGCCGCCCCCTCCCCGGCAGAGGCAGAGCCGAGTCTGGGAGCCCGGGAAGGAGGCCCGTGGCTTCCTTCCGGCAGCCCCTCCAGACCACACCTTCTTCTGCACCGGAACGAAGCTCAGGAACTCGTCCACGTGGCCCACAGACAGCCAGTCAGAGTAGAGTCTCACCGGGGCCTGCACCTGCTGGGCACCCAGGAAGTCCTGTAGGGTCCGGTGCATTTCCTGGCTCTCCTTGCTGCCAACACAGGGGTGTCATGGGGAGACAGGCATGCTTTTAGGCTGCGGTGCTGGAGAAGACTCTTGAGAGTCCGTTGGACAGCAAGGTCAACCCAGTCAATCCTAGAGGAAATCAACCCTGAATATTCATTGGAAGGACTGACTCTGAAGCTGAAGCTCCAGTACTTTGGCCATCTGATGCCAAGAGCCAACTCACTGGAAAAAGACCCTGATGCTGGGCAAGATGAGGGCGGGAGGAGAAGGGGATGACAGAGGATGAGATGGTTGATTGGTATCATCGACTCAGTGGACATGAGTTTGAGCAAGCTCCGGGAGATGGTGAAGGACAGGGAAGTCAGGTGTGCTGCGGTTCAAGGGTCACAAAGAGCTGGACGTGACTGAGCAGCTACAGCAGTGGCGGGGAGCGGGGCGTCGCTGGCGGCTCAGCTGCTGAGGAGTCCGCCTGCAGCTCAGGAGACCGGGCTCAGTCCCTGGGTCGGGATGATCCCCTGGAGAAGGAAATGGCAATCCACTCCAGTATTCTTGCCTGGAGGATCCCATGGACAGAGGAGCCTGGTGGGTTACAGTCCACGGACTCACAAAGAGTTGGACACTTGTGACCGAGCGACTCACGCTTTCACTTCCATGGGGAGACGGGGGTGGGCGAGTCCACATGGGTGGGAGTTACCGAGGGAGTCTCTGAGGGCCTGGGACTTGGGGGAGCGGCCAGGATTCCTCAGGGAAGGGTTCAGACCCCGGGATGCCTTCTGTTACGTTCGTACCTCCTACCATCTGAGGAGTTTAGGAACTGTCACCCCGGTTTTACTGGGGACAGCCGAGGCATGGAGTCAGTGAAGGACGTAGGGCCGGTCCTCAGCCTCTGCAAGCGCTGCCTGCTGACTCAGCCTGGAGGCCGGGGTCGCGAGCAGCGTCGCCGTGGGTGTGGAGCTGGTCCCACCGAGTCAGCGCCCCCTTGCCAGCGGTGCGCCCTCGCGCACACCCCAACACCGTCCCGGCCTCCGTGCTCTCCCTGCCCCGACCTCCAGGTGCCTTCGGGACCCGGCCCTTCACTCTTCCTCTTGCTCACCGTCCCGGCCTCCATGCTCTCCCTTAGCCCCTCTGACCTTGAACCCACCGAGTCCATTCATGCCTCAGGGCCTTTGCCCATGATCTTTTCAAAAACCATTTATTTATTTGGCCGCACCGGGTCTTAGTTGTGGCTTGTGGATGCCTTAGTTGCAGCCCGCAAACTCTTAGCTGCTGCATATGGGGTCTAGTTCCCTGAGCAGGAATTGAACCCGAGCCCCCCTGCGTTGGGAGCTCAGAGTCTCAGCCGCTGGACCACCAGGGAAGGCCCTGCCCGGGAACTCTCTGCTCCAGCTCTCCGTGCGGCCACGCCCTGCCCGTCATCGGGCCTCGGGCCCCGCCCCAGAGAAGCCTCCTGGGTCTCCCTACCCTGCTTCCCTCTCCTCTTCTGCCCTACTTTTGTGCTTTCTTTACTGCTGGAAATTCTTACTTGTTAGCTTTTCTGTGGCGCGTCGTCCCCACTAGGACAGCGGCAAGGCTTGCCCGTCCTGCTCAGGGCCGCGCTCCCTGCCAGCTCCTGGCACAGGGCCCACGCAAGGCAGGTGCCAGGCCAGCGCTCACCGGCCGAGGCGTGCAGGTGGCCGAGCTCGGAACTGGGCTCCCCACTGGGTGCTCTTTGCTGTGTGCTTTGGGTCCCCACAGTCCCTCCAGTTTGTTGAGCCCTCTTTTTTTTTCTGCACTGAGAAGCACGCACGGTCTTCATTTCCCAGCCAGGGATCCACCCCACGCCCCCGTGTCGGAAGCGTGGAGTCTTAACCCACGGGACCCCAGGGGTGTCCCCGCTGAGCCCTCCTGGCCAGGAGCCAGCAGGGAAGCCCTCTGCTGCACCCCACTCCCCTGCGCCCCTGAGTCCGTCCCCCTCCCCGCCTCCTCTCCTCACCTGGGGTAGCCGCTGTCCCCAATGAGAATCCTGCCCAGCGGGTACGCCTTCCCCCTGACTGTCACTGGGGGGCTCACTTCCAGGTTCCCAAAGGAGTCGAGGTCAGTCACACTGCCCGTCTGGGGCCCGCGAGTCACGTAGCCGAAATCTGGACCCTGGGGTGGGAGGAGCAGGGGCCAAGAGTTAGAGAGCCCAGGGTCTCGGGGACGAGAGCGTGGGGCCCAGGTTTAAAGATGAGCTTGGGCACAGAAGAAACCCTTCGGCCACTGGTTCAGAGCAGGTCCCGTTACTGTCCGGGGGATCCTGAAGGAAGGCTGAGTCAGCGGGCCAGAGAGGGGGTTTATGCGTCTCTGAGGGGCGCGTTCTAAGCCTTGCGTGTGTGCCTGCTCAGTTCCTCAGCTGTGTCCCACTCTTTGTGACCCCATGGAGCCTGTCAGGCTCCTCTGTCCACGGGATTTCCCAAGGAAGAATCCTGGAGTGGGTCCCCATCTCCTCTGCAGGGGATCTTCCTGACCCACGCCTCCTGTGTGTCCTGCACTGGCAGGTGGGTTCTTTACCCCGGGCGCGGGGAAGCCCACTTGACAAGCTTTAACTCGGGTGTGAGAATGAGCCTGCCTGGGACCACCTCTGTCCTCAGGGCAGGAACTGCGGTCAGGAGGACTGCGACTCGAGCAGTCTCCACAGCAGGCGCTCCTGGCCCACGGGCGCGCCCCGGCCCGGCGCTGCAGCGGGCCTCCCCACGCGGCTGCGCCCCCGCCCCGTGAGAAGACCGCGGGGGCGGCGCCCCTCCCACCCCACGCTGGCTTCCGGCTGCCGCTGCCAGCCAGCGGCTCTGAGCTCCGAGGTCTGAGTCAGCCTCACGGGACTGGAATCAAGGGCGGCAGGCTGGCTCCTTCTGGAGGCTCTGGGAGAGACCCATTTCCTTTCCTTTTTCAGCGTCTAGTGGCCAGCTGGCTGGCGGCTCTTCTGCCATATTCAGTGCCCATCACTCCAGTCTCTGTTGCTGACATCAGAAGTGTTTTCCCATCCCGACCCCGCTTCCCCCCTTTCATGAGGAGCCTTGCGATGGCATAGAGTCCTCCCAGATCATCCAGGAGAATCCGCATCGCAAGATCCCTGACTTAATCTCATTTGCAAAGCCCCTGTTGCCGTGTAAGACGGCATCTGCTTCTGGGGTTAGCGCCCCTCTGGGAGGCCTTCCTCAGTCCGCCTTCTGCGCCTCCTGACCCTGTGCGTCTGTGCTGTGCCTGGTCGCTCACTCCTGTCTGACTCTCTGTGGCCCCGTGGACTGTAGCCCCCAGGCTCCTCTGCCTGTGGGGATTCTCCAGGCAAGAATACTGGAGTGGGTAGCCTACCCCTTCTCCAGGGATCTTCCTGACCCAGGAATCGAATCGGGGTCTCCTGCATTGCAGGCGGATTCTTTACCAGCTGAGCTACCAGGGGAGCCCGCCTCTAACTTCACTTCCTACCAATTGACGGTTTGTACCCTGGGGCTTCACGGGGGCCACGGACGCCCTGAAACTTGACGCCAAATAGTGGGCTTGGGAGCAATTTTTGTGGGAAGATGAGTAGTCTCAAGCGGGTCTGTGACTCCACAGGTCTAAAACCCGTTATTTCCAAATCCTCCCTTTCTCTCTAAACCCTTGCCAACCTGACCTCCTCCCCTGCTGGGCCCCCAAAACCACCCCCTTGAGCTCCTCTGGTGGCCGGGTAGTTAAGCGTCCACCTTGCAACCAAGAGACCAGGCTTCAGTCCCTGGTCCGGGAAGGTCCCGCTTGCCACAGGACACCGAAGCCCGCGCCCCCAGCCACCGAGCCTGTGCCCGAGACCCAAGCTGCAATCACTGAAGCCCGAGCGCCCAGAGGCTGTGCCCTGAAACGAGAGGAGTCACTTCCGGTGAGAAGCCCGCCCCACAGCTGGAGGAAGGCTGTGCGCAGCGGGAAGCCCCCACAGCAGACACCAGCCAGCCAGGAGTCAGCATGGAAAAGACGCCCCTCGGGGTCTCTGTGGCCACAGTCGGCTCAGCGCGCAATGCCTGGGCGCCCCTGTCCCTGAGCGGGGCCTGGGCTGGCTGGTCACCCCCGGCCTTCCCACGCTCTCTGCACCTGGCGTTTGGGACACCGTGTGCCCCTGGTCTCCCTCCCTTTGCTCCCTCCGAGTCTCCTGTGAGCTGGGGGTCGGGGGGGCACAGACCTGGTCCTCCTTCACTCCCTCCCCTGGTGGTCTCGCCTGGCCTCAGGAAATACCATCCACGTGCTGCCCGTGACCAGGCTCACAGCGCGGTCTGCACGTCCCTCCCAAATGCCGTGAGTGCGTCCCCGGCCGGCCTGACGCCCCGCTCGGAGGCTGACCAAACATCTCACACTTGCCCCAATCAGAACTGCTGACCCTGCTCCCCACTCCCTCGTTCCCTGCCTGTCCCGCGTCCTCCCCTCCCAGGGGGTGGCGCCTGCACCCCATGAGGGTCAAGGCCTGGAGTCCCGCCTTGTCAGTCCCGCACAGTGTCAGGAAGCCCTGTTCGTTCTGCCCTCAAAGCGATTCCCGAGGGACTTCCCTGGTGGCCCAGGGGCTGAGACTCCTCACTCCCAGCTGGTCAGGGACCTAGCCCCCACACGCTGCAACTAAAGTTCCTACAGATGAAACTAAGGCCTGGTGCAGGCAGATCAGCAAGTAAATATTAAAAATAAAATCACTTCCCAAAGCCGGCTGCTTCTCCACTCCCCTCGCCCCATCATCTGTCACCAGGTACAGCGGTGACCTCGTCCCCAATCCTCCCACCCCACCCTTTCTCGCTGCGGTCCATTCTCAATGGGCAACCAGGGACTGCCTTTAACAGCACCAATCAGATCATAGTCATCCTCTGCTGAAGACTCTGCAACGATTCCCCAGAGTCTCAGATTCTGAAGAAATGGCCTCACAGTGGCCAGGAAGCCCCAGGACCCGTCTCCCCCAGCGACATCCATTCCCGCCACGTGCCTGCCTCCCTACCTCTCTGCCTCTTGCTCACTCGGCACCCCCCTTCCGGCCTCCTCATCACTCCGTGGACATGCCAGGCACGTCCTGCCTCCGGACCTTCGCACTGGCTTTCCCGCTGCCCAGAACCCTCTTCACCCCGACATCGGTAGAGGCAACTCCTTGACCTCTGTGGAGCTTTTGCTCCGGTGCCAGCTTCTCGACGAGGCCGCCCCTGACCATTCCATTCAGCGTCGCCATCTAACCCCCAGCACTCTGCTGCTGGCAGCCCCGTGACTCCGCTTTCTTCTTCTGGAGTACTTGACTTCACCTCCCAACATATAATGTAATTTATTTATTCATTAGGCTTACCGTTCTGGCCTTCCCTGGGGGTCCAGTGCTTAAGAACCCGCCTGCCAGTGCGGGGCACACAGGTTCGATCCCTGGCTGGGAACTAGATCCCACGTGCTGCAGAGCGACCGAGGGCGTGTGCCCCAGCAGCTGAGCCCACACACCCGAGTGCCCACTCTGCAACCAGGGAGAGCCCGTGCAGCCAAGGATAAGCAAATCAAAAGCCTCATCGTCGCTGTCCCACTGCCCAGAGCCCTCTTCTCCCAGACACCCACAGAGTCAGCTCCGTCACCTCTTTGGACCGTTCGCTCCACTGTTAGCTTCTCAACGAGGCCTCCCCTGACTGTTTCATTTGTCTGTCTCTCTGAGCCAGAATGACAACCCCGTGAGGGTAGGGGCCTCGGCATTGCTCAGCAATGGACCCCTACTGCCTGGAACAGGGCTGGACACAGAGGACGTCCTCAAAGAATGTGTGATGAAGGGTGACAAATTCACCCTAGCCACTGCCCTGGTTGTCGCCACGAGATGAAAGGTTCAAAGGCTGCAGGCTGGGGTTTCTGCAGAAGGGGGTCCCCCAGAGCGGGGTGTGCAGGAGGGGGTCCCCCAGAGCGGGAGGTATGCAGGAGGTGCCTGGACGGGGGTACTTGCCATCAGTCCCAGCACAGACTTAGAGGGTGTCCAGGTTCTCCTCCAGTCTTTCTGGTCAGTCAAAGATAAAGGTCTCAGAGCGGTGGGACAAATCCACCCTTAACACCCACTCACCTCCTGTCTTAACAAACAGAGCACAACCTCGACTCTGAGCTTTTGCGTACCTTTGTGTGAAGCTGGATTTAACAGCATTCTGTTTTCATCCCGTTTAGCTTCAAGGTTAAACGCTTCTATTTATGGCAAGCGCCCCTGGCTCTCCATTTACTGGTTTAAAGTTTACTGACGTCGCCTTGTAGGAGGAACAGCCCCCGCGTGTCAGGCTGCGCGCCAAGTGCCCAGTGAGCAGTGATGGCACCATGGCCCAGCCCCTGCCTGCATGGCGCTTCCAGCTTATCTGTGAGGCAGAGGGTGGGAAGCAAGCAGGCTGGTGATGTATAACAGAGACTCCAGGGGGAACAGGCAGGTAGAGAATACCAGGGCCGTGGGTGGGCCCTTCTGCCTCAGGCTGGCCTCCCTGGGGGCACAGAGGCTGAGACCTGGAGGTGGAGGAGCAGCCAGACCCTGAACTGGGGCAAGCACCGCAGGCAGCGGAAACAGCAGGTGCAAAGGCCCCGGGGTGAGCACAAGCTGGGCACATGTGAAGACCAGGAAGGAGGCCAGTGGGGCTGCAGACAGTGAGGCGCAGGGAAGTGGCCCAGGGCTGGAGACCCAGATGGCGCTGTAGCCTGGCGAGGAGGTTGATTCTCAGCCCAATTCTTTTTATAAAATTTAGTTTTATTCATTTATTTGGCCGCATCAGGTCTTAACGCCCTGACCAGGCGAGGGGGAGTCTTAGTTCCCCAACAAGACTTTGAACCTGCATCTCCTGCATTGCACGGAGGATTCTTAATCACTGAGCCACCGGGGAAGTCCCTGAAAAAGCCTGAAGGTGTCAGTCAGTCAGCCCGGTCTGACTCTTTGCGACGACCCCATAGACTGTAGCCCACCAGACTCCTCTGTCTGCAGAATTCTCCAGGCAAGAATACTGGACTGGGTAGCCATTCCCAGGGATCGAACCTACATCTGCTGCATGGCAGATGGATTCTTCACCATCTGACCCACCAGGAAAGCCCAGGGAAGTCCCTATTCCCCTATCCCCAATCCTTTTCCTGAGTGATTTGAATCAAGATACCCCAGACATGGTGGCTCAGACGGTAAAAAGTCCACCTGCAATGCAGGAGACCTGGGTTCAATCCCTGGGTTGGGAAGATCCCCTGGAGGAGGGCATGGCAACCCACTCCAGTATTCTTGCCTGGAGAATCCCATGGACAGAGGAGTCTGGCGGGCTGTAGTCTGTGNTAAGATCACGGCATCTGGTCCCATCACTTCATGGCAAATAGATGGGGAAACAGGGGAAACAGTGTTCAGACCTTATTTTCTTGGGCTTCAAAATCACTGCAGATGGTGACTGCAGCCATGAAATTAAAAGACACTTGCTCCTTGGAAGAAAAGCTATGACCAACCTAGACAGCATATTGAAAAGCAGAGACATTACTTTGCCAACAAAGGTCCATCTGGTCAAAGCTATGGGTTTTCCAGTAGTTATGTATGGATGTGAGAGTTGGACTATAAAGAAAGCTGAACACCGGAGAATTGATGCTTTTGAACTGTGGTGTTGGAGAAGACTCTTGAGAGTCCCTTTGGCTGCAAGGAGATCCAACCAGTCCATCCTAAAGGAAATCAGTCCTGAATACTCATTGGAAGGACTGATGCTGAAGCTGAAATTCCAATACTTTGGCCACCTCATGCGAAGAACTGACTCATTTGAAAAGACCTTGATGCTAGGAAACATTGAAGATGGGAGGAGAAGGGGGTGACAGAGGATGAGACGGTTGGATGGCATCACCGACTCGATGGACATGAATTTGACCAAGCTCCCGGCGTTGGTGAACAGGGAAGCCAGGTGTGGTGCAGTCCATGGGGATGTAAAGAGTCGGACACGACTGAGTGACTGAAGTGAACCGAAAGGCAGAGACGTCGTGACCCCAACTAAATCCCTGCGCCGGCAGCACGCAGCACAGGAGAGCCAGCAAGCTAAACTCAGGTCTCCTTTCAAAGCCTCCCGCGTGGGCAGGGTCAGCGCCTTGCCCTTGGGGGAACGGAACGCTGCTTGGACAGCCGTTCACCGCAGCGCAGCTTGCACCTCACACTCCTTCCTCTGTGTTCTCTGGGTGCCTGAGGTCAGGGGGCTGTCAGGGCTCAGAGCACAGGCCTGGGGCTCTCTGAGAAAGCAGGGGCAGGGTGCTCATGGCCTGCTTTGAGTTCCAACTTAACTGTCTTTTTGTGTGATCTCGAGAAAGCCGCTTCACCTTTTAAGCCTCAGTTTCTTCATCTATAAAATGGGCCTAGTAATAGCACCTATTATGAGAGGCTGTCAGACAAATTACATGAGCTCATGTAGGCATTCAGCACTGTGAGTGCCACAGGACGTGAGCCCCAAAATGTAACCCTTATTATAGTTTTTATCGTTTTTATTATTCTGTGCTGAGTTTGCAGGAAGGTACCCAGTTAGTCAAGCATGACTCAATGATACGCTCTCACCTGACCCCCTAAACACATGTGGAGACCTTGGCTGATAAAGTCACGCCGAGGAAATGACCACTCTGGTCCTGAACACCCTGCATGTCCCAAGGGGAGCCCCTGAAAGTCACACTCCCACCCGAAAGACAGAGCCCCCAGCTGGGTGCTGAGGAAGGTCCTGGTCCGGGCCCTACCCCCACCTTGCAGAAGAGCGCCTGTTTTCCTTCTGGCTACACCACGGGGCGTGAGGGATCTTGGTTCCCTGGCCGGGGATTGGACCTGTGCCCCGTACGATGCAAGTGCAGAGCCCTCCCCGCTGGGCGCCAGCGAGGCCCCGAGGGCATCTGCAGTGGCGCAAGAGCGCCCACACCCGACCAAATGCTCAGCAGGGTTTCCTGAGGGACAGCTCGAGCTCATAGCCAGGAAGGGCTTTGGGAAAGGCAAACCCAGGTCTCATCACATAACAGAAATATCCCAGCCAGAGGCTTTCTGAAGATTCAGTGGCTAAGACTCCGTGCTTCCAACACATGGAGTGTGGGTTTGATCCCTGGTCAGGGAACTAAGATCCCCCATGTCAAGCCGTGCAGCTGAAAGAGAAATGAAAATAAAATAGTAACTTTAAAAAGGGCTTCCCTGGCGGCTCAGCGGTAAAGACCCGCATGCCGAGACAGGAGACTTGGGTTCAGTCCCTGGGTCAGGAAGATCCCCTGGGGGAGGGAATGGCGGCCCGCGCCAGTGTTGTGGCCTGGAGAACCCCATGGACAGAGGAGCCTGGCAGGCTACAGTCCAGGGGGTTGCAAAGAGTTGGACACGGCTGAGCACGCACACACACAGAGAAATACAAACTTAAAAACAAAGATAACGACGGATAAGACAGATAATTAAAAAAAAACTGCCCCTCCACCCGTGCGACTCTTTACCAACTGGGCCACAAGGGAAGCCACAAATGCATAGTCATAATAATAACAGCGCTGCTGAGTTGGAGCCTGGAGGCAGAGGTAACCCTGTCCCGAAAGAGGGCGGGGAAGGCCCCAGCTGAGCCCCTGGTACAGAGACGGGAGGGTGCATATGGGATCCGGTGCACAATTGGCTTGCATCCCAGCCGGCAGGCGTGACGTTGGCCATAAAGCACTAATAGGCTGAACCATCTTGGAGGCTCAAACTGCCACTCTCCGAGATGGAAAATGGCGGCGCTCCAGCCGCTTCCAGCTGGCCCCAACACAGGCGGAGCGACAGGGAGGCCGAGAGGGTGTTATCTGGGGTGCGCGCGTGTCAGCTGCTTCAGGCACGTCCGACTCTGCGCCCCGCGGACTGTAGCCCGCCAGGCTCCTCTGTCCATGGGATTCTCCAGGCAAGAGTACTGGAGTGGGTGCCATTTCCTCCTCCAGGGGATCTTCCTGACCCAGGGATCCTTGTGACCCAGGGATCCAACCCGAGTCTTCTGCATTGCAGTCAGATTCTTTACCGTCTGAGCCACCGGGAGGCCACATTTGGGGGTGAGAAAGGAGTGCTGATCCATTGTGGCGGACGTGGGGCAACTGGATCGGGAGGCAGCTGAGAGGGGGAGACGGGCCCTCGGAAGACGCTGGAGCAGGGCCGTGGCCTGGCCTGGAGGCCGAGCCCGGGGTGGCCTGCCTGGAGGCAGGGCCGCTGGAGCGGCCGCTGGAGCCCCAGCCCCCGAGCTTCGCAGCATTTGTTCAGTTTCCTGAGGTCGTCTGAGAGTTTTCAAGCAGGAAGGAGGTCATCTCGGTGACATGGCTAGCAGGCCGTTTAAATGTCAGTAGGGTCACTTTCCTGAGCCTCCCCTGTCTGCGGGGACACTGGGAGGCTCTTAACTCCTCGCCTGGCCGAGGAAGGGTGGCCAGCGGGGTGCGGGCCAAGCCCGTGAGCCGGGGCCCCGTGTCCCCTGACCCTCGGGGCGTGCCTCCCACGCACCCAGCCCGCCTGCCCCGAGGGCACGCACCTGCATCCACCGGTCGTCCACGCTCTCCTCCTGCGCACAGACGGTCAGCTTGCACCTGGCTTTCTTGGCCAGCGTGGTCAGTGACGTCAGGAAGTCCTCGTTTTCAAATAACCTAGAAAGATCAGGGAGAAAGAAAAAGTCCTCGGGGCCCCTGATTCTGCACCCAGCGGCCTTGGCTGGGCTCTGAGGAGGCGGGCTGGACTAAGGGCGGAGCAGGCGCAGGAGCCGAGGCTGGGACACAGGATGGGACCCCCGAGGTGGGGGCCTCGAGACCCCTGGAGCCCGATGGAGACCCTCGCTCGCCCGTCTGTCTGCTCTGAGCACGCTGTTTCCCTGAACTCTGCTGACAACCCAGGAGGAACCAGCGGGCCCCCTTCCAGCGAGCAGAAGGCAGAGCAGGGGGTGAGAGTCAAGCTCGCGCCACGTGCCTTCGGGTCCAGGCCGTGCTGGCTTCCAGGCTGCGTCCTGACCACCAGGTTACACTCGCAGCCCTCCTCCCCACAAGCGGCAGGAAGGGGCGGGGGAAGCCCCCTCCCCCCAGGCCCCGCGTGGTTATCAGGGGCTCCCTGGCCGTGGGATGGACGCCCAGGGCCCCCTGTCGCGTGCCCTGCCCCAGTGTGGAGATCGCGAGCTCAGAGGTTGGTCAGGAATGGGCGTTGGAAATGAGGGCCGCCCTCATGAGAGCCCGGAGGCCTCGCCCGGAGGACCAGAGCTCTCATTTTCCGGGTCTGGCGAAGTCCAAAGGCCCCCAGGCACTAAAGTCACCCTCAAGATGCTTGGGGCCGGACAGTGACAGGGAAACAGCGCAAATGACGACTTCCCTGCCCTCTTACGGTGCCAAACAAGCCCCGCCCTCAGCCGGCGCAGCGGGAGCACCCCTGCCCCATCCAGGCCTCCAGGCACGAGGCGCTCCGCTCCGGGGTCCTGCTCCAGGGTCTCCCTGGGGGTGTGTGTGTGTGTCTGGGCCCCGCCCCGGCCCTCCAGGGCCCCTCACCTGCACACGTACACCTCCTTCGGGGGCTGGGTGTTGGGGGTCATGATCCAGGGGGCCACACGGAAGACCACCCTGTCCTGGAAAAGCAGGCTTTGGGGGAGCTCCTGCGGTGGGGGAGGGGGAGAGAGGGGCTGTGAGAGCAGCCAGGCACACAGGGAGCCCCTCCCCAGTTGGGCCGGGGCCTGGAAGCCCAGCACCCCCTGCCCCCGCCCCCGGGCCTACCGGGTTGGACGCGTCCAGCAGGGAGAGGTGGAGGGAAACGAGCCCTGGGAAGCTGGCGTCGGGGAAGGCCAGGCCCTCCACGTAGAAGCGCGTGCTGCGCTGGCCGCCCGGGAGCTCCAGCAGGTGAGACGGGCGCTCCGGCCCCAGGACCGCGCTGTACCGGGAGGGCTGCCGGCCCCCTGGGAGCGAGCGGGGGGTCAGCGCTGCGTCCCTCTCTGAGGAGCCTGAGCCCCTCCTCAGGGGGAGAGGGCTGAGCCTCAGCCGCGACATCACCAGATGGAGGCCTAGGACCCGTGTGACGGGGGTGCCTGAGTCCCACCCAGTGCTACAGAAAGCCCAGCATACGTGCTAGTCCGTTCTTTCTCTCGTCCACTCCCTGCCTTTCACCTGCTCGCAGCTGACCCCGAAGGATCAGGGAGACAGCCTTTGTCCTTGGCCCCAGGGAGCGCAGGGTCTACTGGATAAGTGCGTCCAAGCTAAGTCACTCCAGGCGGGTCTGACTCTTTGCAACCTTATGGACCCCAGCCCAGCAGGCTTCTCAGTCCATGAGATTCTCCTGGCAAGAATACTGGAGTGGGCTGCCGTGCCCTCCTGTAGGGGATCTTCCCCATCCAGGGATCGAACCCGTGTCTTTTGTGTCTCCTGCATCGGCAGGCGGGTTCTTCACCACCAGCGCCACAGCAGGGAGAAGAAAAGACAGTCAAAATTTCAGATAGCAGTGAGTGCTGGAGAGTCAGGGAGGGCTTCCTGGAGAGGGTGATGCCTCCACAGAGGCAAGGAGTTGGTTTGTGGCCAAACCAGTGTCAGTCTAACCCCTGAGGTCTGAATGGAAGTCAGTCAGGTCGGGCTGCTCCTCGGAACAGCCCACATAGGCCCCCCACCCGTACAGGCAAGAAGCCACCGTCCTGTCCTGCTTCTGAGGCCGGCCCCTCCCCTCTGGCCTCTCTCTGCTACCTGTTCACCCTCGGTGAACCTCGCCTGCCGCTCTCAGCACGCTGGCCTCCCTGCGTCCTCGAGCCCGCGGGCACAGCACACCTCAGGGCCTTTGCATCCGCGGTGCCCCCGCCCCAGAGTGCCCTTCCCCTGATGTTCCTCCATCTCCCAGTGCTCAGCGACCTTCTGGGGGGCCTCCCCGACCGCCCTCTCCCCCTCCCCTGCTGCATCCTTCTGTGCAGCATTTAACGCCTTCTGGGGCTGCAGACAATGATTTTTCACGTATCATCACCCCCATCCCGCCGAGGGCAGAGACTTTGCTAAATTCTTTGCTCTGTTCCCTGTGCCTAGAGCCGACCTAGCGCAGGGTGGCAGGGGCCCCTGAGCCACCGAGAAGCTGCTGATGCTTCTGATCAGCAGATTGTTGAACAAATGACTACATGTTACGGGTATTATGTGCAGTCAGTTTGGATTCAACAACCCCTGTGGAAACTTCTCCGGCAGCCCCGTGGGTAAGACGCCACACCCCCACCGCAGGTGGAGAGAGTTCAGTCCCTGCTTGGGGAGCAAGGGTCTTGTGTGCCACAGGACGTGGCCAAAAAAAAAAAAAAAAAAAAACGGAAAACAAAAGCCCCAATTACTTTAAAAAACAAGAACAAAACAGCTCCTGCAAATGAGTCTTCTGTGTGTGTTTGTCCATGTGTGTGAGAGAGAGAAGAGCCGGACACACACGATCAGCTTCGGCAGTGCTTGGGAGGGACGGCGGGCCCTTCTCTGCGCTCGCCCGGCACCAGACCCCGTCTGTTGCCTGCGTCTTGTCTGCGCCCTTTCTGTGCCCATCCGTTCAGAGAGGCCCTCCAGCTCGCTCCCTGCTGCTTCCTCGATTCTTAGAACTGGCACGGGGGTGGTGCTCGGGAATTTTCCCTGAGGAGGGTGCGGAGAGGCTGAGTCCCTTTGGCGGGGGGCCAGTGAGGAGACAGACAGAGATGACTCACCATTGTCTTGAAACACCCTGACTTTGTCCATCTCAGATTTGGCCACGTGGAGCACCAGCTGGTGCTTGCTGAAAAAGTCCCCGGGGGTCTTGGTGCTCAGGGTCACCAGGGATAGGTCCTCCAGGTCTGGAAAGAGAAGGGCGTGGCTGAGACGTCAGCCCCTGAGACCACCCTCCCCCCAAGACCACCCTTCATCTGGTCACCTGGCTTTATTTTCTTTACGCTCTCAGAGATGACTCACCATTGTCTTGAAACACCCTGACTTTGTCCATCTCAGATTTGGCCACGTGGAGCACCAGCTGGTGCTTGCTGAAAAAGTCCCCGGGGGTCTTGGTGCTCAGGGTCACCAGGGATAGGTCCTCCAGGTCTGGAAAGAGAAGGGCGTGGCTGAGACGTCAGCCCCTGAGACCACCCTCCCCCCAAGACCACCCTTCATCTGGTCACCTGGCTTTATTTTCTTTACGCTCTTTCCAGTTTTTAAGTGACAGTTTTCATTTTAGAATTAAAGCGAGTCAGGGTTTGGACATGCCCTCTCCCACCAGGATGAGCTTAGGATGTTAGCTTGGAGAGGCAGAAACCACATCTGTCGTGCTTGTTGCTCTGTTCCCAGCTCTGAGAAGCGTCCAGACCAATGCCTAGCACAGGCAGACGCTCAGCAATTGTTGTGGACTGAACGAGTGGAGAAGTTTCTCCCCGGGGCCGCGAGGGGGATGGACCGGCCTGAATGGTGGCTGACAAAGACGCGGGGAGGAGAGCCGGACAGGAGCCGCGTGGGTAAGGGCGCTGGAGTGGGCGGGCCGTGAGCCCCGGGTCTGTGTGAGCTCGGGGAGTCGTTTCCTCTCCCCACGCCTCTGCTTCCTTGTCAGCACGCAGGGCTAGGCACAGAGCCCGCGCGGAAAGGGTGCAGTCACAGGCGCAAAGCCCAAATTATGGCACCTTGCATCCTGGGAGGGTCCATACAGGTACATGTGTGCCAGGTGCTGTGGAGACGCTGCTCCCTGGCATCAGGACACGCCAACTGCTCGCAACTTCAAACTGCATCCATCTAGGCCATTCTAGCAACTCCCGCAGGAAGGCAGAGCTGCTGCCCTGGCCAAATGACCTCACTCCCTGGGCGCCCCCCTCCAGGGCAGCTGGGCCGTGCGCCTCCCCTCCTGGCCACCACTCAGAGGTGTGCCAGCAGGGCTCCTAAACCTGCCCTGGTGCCAGGAGGCCCAGGCTCAAATCCTGAGCCACACACTTACTGGTTGTGTGACCCAGAGCAAATTGCTTAACTTCCTGTACCTCGGTTAACCCATCTGTAAAGTGGGGATGAGAACCATACATACTTCTGAAGATCAATTGAGTTAATGGTTCTGAACTGGTTGGAGCAGCGCCCGGCCTGGCCGGGGCTCAGAGCTGCTCTGACCTGAGTTTGGGGCTCTAGTCAGGCTTCTGTTTTAAATTATTTGGGGCCCCAGGCTTGACTTGAGAGCGGAAGTTCGAGTTAGGCAACAGGCTAGGGATGGAAATGGGGCCCTGGAGGAGGCGCCGGGCGCTCCCAGCCCTCCCCTGACTGCTGTGTGACCTTGGCGGGTCACTTGCCCTCTCAGGACCCTTGTCCATTCCTTCACCCGTGTGCTAACAAGAGCAGGCTTCCAATAAGCCTGATTTCTGAGGACTGTTGCCAGGCTCAGGACGAAAGACTTTACAAAAACACAAGAACCCCATCTCCACTAGATCCTGGGGGTCTTTACCGTTGTCGTCAAGCTGCTCGTCCTGGTAGTCCACGGCGGAAGAGTCGGGGTTGTCTCTGTCACAGTTCACCAGCAGGATGGCGCCCTGCCCACGGGGGCCCCAGGTCCAGGCCCTCTGTGGACCCAGCAGAGACGGGCACACTTAGGAGCACGTGTGCCCCTCCCGCTCTTGGGGAAGCCTGCCACCTTGCCTGGCACCTCGCAGTCTCGCGTGGTTTACACGTCTCGCTCCCACATCAGGTAGCGCTTTGGTCCCGAGAGTGGACTTTTGCCTCCCCCCAAAGTCATAAGCAAATTCAGTTCATCCATTTTAAAAAAGAAACCCAAGGAGCCCTGGTGGTTCAGTGGTTAAGACTTTGCCTTCCGGTGCCCGGGGTGTGGGTTTGATCCCTTGAGGAGGGGCTAAGACCCCACATGCCTCGCAGCCAAAAAGGTCAAAACGTTAAACAGAAGCAATACTGTAACACACTCAGTAAAGACTTTAAAAAGGTCCATATAAAAAAAAATCTTTAAAAATTAAAAAAAAATGAAGATAGGAGGCCAAGACAGGAAAATTGATTTCAACAGCTTTTAAAAACTGCTGGACTGGCGAACCAAGCTGAGCCAGACGCCTGTGTCAAGATTCAGATCTAAATAGTTCCTCTTCCGAGAACTCTTAATTAACTCTTTCAGGAAAGTGTGGGCCGTATTCTTAGCAGCTGGTTGCTATCTCTGCGAAGATGAAAGCAAATGGAGCGCCCCTCCCATCAAGAATCTAAACAGTGAGGACATCTTCTGTTTGTAGCAGAGCGTTCTGCCCCGGGGGATGACTGCAATTTGGGAAAGACAGAAGGCCAGATTCCACTCCCAGAGCGGCAATTCTCCCCTTCACTACTGACCGATCCCACAAGGGGACCTTAACTTTTGACAGGTCCTGTCATCCTTAAGTGCACACCAGCATATGGGGATTGCTGATGGTCCAGTGAATCGGTCTTGTCATTTTCACTGCCTGGGGCAGGGAAACTAAGATCTTGCAAGCTGTGCAGCTTGACCAAAAAAAAAATATTAATTAGCTAATTAAAGTCCAGATCAGCATAAAAATGTGCAGGCAGCTTTGGGGCTTCAGGGACACCACGAGGTTTATCCTGAGGTTTAAGGCAACTCGTCACCTGTGTACCCGTCACCCTACATTTCTGCAGCATACCAGATGTGTATAAGAGACAGCTTCTCCAGGGGATCTTCCTGACCCAGGGATTGAACCCGCACCTCTTGTGTCTCCTGCGTTGGCAGGTGAGTTCATGATTACTGGGAAGTCCCAGGTGCGGGATCTTAATTCTCCAGCTGGGGATTGAACCTAGGACCCCTGCAGTGGACGTGTGGAGTCCTAGCTGCTGGGCCATGAGGGAGTTCTCCACAGCCTAGATTTCTGGGCAGGGTCCTGACCTGCCTGCAAATTTTCTCTGCTGTGCATGAACTGGGTGAATCTAGTTTTCGGTTTGTGGGATGACTCATTCTCTGAATGTACAATCATGAAAATCTAGTTTTGTAGACTTGATGGGGCCTATATAAACCAAAGTAATAATGGTATTGGCGATTTTAATTTTCTTTTTCTGCCTAAACTTGTGTTTCTTGGCCTGTTAACGTGGATATATGAAGCAGATGGTGAACAGGGAGGCCTGGCGTGCTGCGATTCATGGGGTCGCAAAGAGTCGGACACGACTGAGCGTCTGAACTGAACTGATGAAGCACGCTGCTGTTCATCCCATCACCACCAGGGGGCGCATGAGGCGAGCCCAGCGAAGTCAGGAGGCCATTCAGGGCCCGGTGGAGGTCAAGCTGCGCGTACCTGGTCCTTCACGCTTCCCGTGGGCTTCATCTTGCCAGTGCGGCTGATGTCTGCACTCAAGGAGATTTCTGAAATCCCAGCAAAGGAGAGGAGAGGGTTGGTGAGGATACCAGACCAGGGCTGGGGCACTTGGTCTGGCCCCCGACGGACAGTCTTTGCCCAGGAGACTTACCTGCACGGTTTTTTTGCTTCCCCTTCAGAGGAGACACAGGTGTAAGACTCCCCATGTCCCCCGAGAAGTCTGGCTGCAATTGAGGCAGAAGAGCAGGGGCTCCTGACCGCAGGCATCCTCCTTGGGTGGGAGGCCACGCCACAAGATGCCAGCCAGACCCTGCGTGTCTGCCCCATGCGCCCCCACCCCAGGGCTGCAGAAAGAGTTCCCAGCCACCCCAGCGGGTGTGTAGGCAAAGCTCCTGCAAGGACACCCTGCCCCTCACAGAGGCCTTTGGCCCACCTTCAGCCCCCAGTGAGCTCGCAGCAGGGGGCACGGTGGTTGCTTCCGTCCCACCTGACTTTCCGATCTGTGTGCCATGGGACAAATCACAGCCTCAGACACATCTGCTCTGTCCACACGGCAGAGGTGAGAAAGCATATGCCTTCCCCCCACCAGAAAACTCGGCAACGCGACCATTCATTCCAGTGATAACCGTGCGGTGACCTTATGAGGTCACAGGATGAGACTGGCCTGGATGACCTTGTGAACACACGCACGGCCGTGTGTCAATGTTGGGCCAGAGCGCACAGCACTCGGTGGCCGAACGTCCTGGCTCCCTGGCTAACCAGCTGTGTGATCTTGGGCAAGTCTCTTTACCTCTTGTACCTCAGTTTCCTCACCTGTAAAATGGGATAAGGATAGTGGCAATTTCATTGGACTGTTGTAAGGTTTAAATGTAAAGTCTTGGCATTCTGTCCAGCATAGAGTAAGTGCTAAATAATAATAATAAAATTATTAAAATGTGTTTTAGTGAAATAATGAATGGAATTTATTTATATTCATATTTATTAATGAAATAAATAAGTGACATTTATTATGAAATAAATAAATGAAACCTTCCTATGCTGTTCATATATTTAATGTACATTTAAATAATGCTGGTATTATGATATTATTGTCCAGTATGAAGCAAGTTCAAACATACTTTATTTGAAGCATACTAAATAAATATGAGTATAGATCACTGATATCACAAAAATGGTGAAGGTGGGGTGTAAATCATTTGGGGGATACTGGTCTATATTATTGTATAAGACAGTATCATCATCTATTTTTCTCATAAATATTTGAGGTTTCAAAAAGGTATAGAGACTCATATGTCAAAAATCCACATGCCAATTCCTAAGCTGAGAAATAAAATACTGAGATGTGATTGAATCTCCCTGCAAACGCCCCATCTCCAGCTCTGTTTGGGTTCACTGACTGGGGAAGGAATGTTTATGAACTACCAGATGTACGGCTGTCTAGAAATTTTTCTTTTCTCCACTTGGTCTCAGGTAAGCGTCGGGGAGTAGTCTCTCCTGCTCGGGGTGTGTGGAGGGGAGGGGGCTGAGCTCCGAGCTGCTGGGCAACACTTACCGACCCCAGTGATATAGAGCAGGGCTTCAGCCGGGGTGGGCGCGGGTCCATGGTATGAAATCTGAATCTGCGGAACAGGAGCGAACCACGAATGACGTCCTGAGTCACTCAGCAGACACCAAACGGCCTGCTACGTGCCGGCTCAGAGCAGGGTGCCGGGGAGACAAGGAAGGGGCTCCCAGCCTATTGGGAACGCCCCGGCACGTGGCGCTGGAGGGGCAGCAACATCCCCAAGTGACTGTGATGCGTAGAAGGGCATCCTTCGGGAGCCAGGGCCCAGGGCTTGGTCTGCCTGCCTGGTGTCGGGGAGGCACCCTTTGAGGGGGTCCAGGAGGGTTGGGGGTGTGATGGGAGAGGCGTGAGAGGGAGGCTGGGGTGAGAGCCGCGGGGAATGCTGGCCAGCAGGTGCAGGGAGGAGGCCCGAGGAAGCAGACTGGGAAAGGCTGGGCCCCAGCCTCCAGGGATTGGGGAGCAGGGGCTTTGAGCGGGGCTGGCCTCTTCAGGGCAGGTGCCGTTGAGATCGAGAAACACCAGCCCCCATCTCCCAAGGCTCCAAGTCCAGGGAGAACCCATCCGATGGGCCCCGTCTGGCCGAGCATCAGGAACCACGCTTCCAAGCAAGAAGGTGGAGGGGAGTTCCCCAGAGCAAAGCCCAAGAGCTGCCCCCAGAGGAAGTGGCACTCCCGGGGGCCACACTGAGGTGTCTGGACCTGCCCTGTAGATGGCGGGCCCCCAGAGAAACGTCGCAGCTGCCGTCACCTTGCGTCTAAACCGTGGCGTCCACCTCCTGACCGGTCGCCCTGCCTAGATCTAATTGACTCTCACTGCAGCCAGTGGGTCTTACCAATGTACCCTTACGGTCTCGCTGCTCCTGCATGAAAGGCTCCCATTGGCTTCCTGTTGCCCCAAGAGAAAGAGGCCCCGGGTGCCAACCCTCTGACACTGGCTCCCTCTCTCCCCCTCCTTTCTCTCCATACAAGCCTTTTCAGCTTCCCCGACACACATCTCACCCAGAGTGCGCACTCGGGCCACATCCTCTATGTTGAGCTCTAGCTTCCCTTTACCCCTGTTAATAGGTCATTCATAGCACCCTTCAGCTTGCTGCTTCTTCCAGGAAGCTTCCCCTGATCACTCACTCGCTGAGCAGCTTTGATGCCCAAGGTCTGTGTTCCTACAACAAGAAACAACTCTCTGCCCCCGGGGAGAGACTGCTTGACCTCCCCTGCTGGGAACAAGTGGTTATTGGCCCAGATCTGTGTGTGAGAACCTCCGGAGGGCCCTGATTATCCATCTATAGTCAATATGAGTACAGTGGGTTAAACGGTGATTCCCCAAAAGATATGTCCACGTCCTAATCCCTGGATCCTGTGAATGTGACCCCATTTGGGGGGGAAAAAAAGATGTTTGCAGATGTAATTAAGGACCTTGAGATCATCCTGTGTTATCCAGACAGGCCTTGAGCCCAGTGACAAGTGTCCTGCCAAGGAGGCAGAGAGAGGCTGAGGAGGAGGTACGGGCTCCGGGGGCAGAGACTGGAGCCATGTGGCCATCAGTCCCGGGAGCCGACAGCCAGCAGCAGCTGGAAGAGGCAAAGAACTGATTCCAAAGAACACGGTCCTGCTGACACCTTGATTTCAGGCCTCTGTCCTCCAGAAATGTGAGAGAATATGTTTCTGTTGCTTTAAAATTGCGGTCCTGTGTCACAGCAGCCTAAGAAGCTAAATGCAAGGCCAAGGACCAGTTTACCGGGGCTGCCGGACTGTGCGCTTCCCAGCGGACACCACCGCTTCCGGTCGTTCGTCTTGTCTGACTCTCTCGCCCATGGGCTGTAAGCACCTCAGGGGCTGCGATCTCACCTTCTTGCTCATTAAAATCTTCAGGGTCTGACAGTGCCCGGCACAGAGAAGGCGATTATTAAACGTTCGCTGGATGAATAAATTTAATCAAAACTCTGACCTCCGTAAGCCCCCGACATCTCGATGTGAGGATGCTACGGCTGGAACAAGCTGTCATGAGCCGTGCCGGAGACAAGCAGGTTCTGAGAGTGGGGAGGCCGCGGCTCGACGCCGGACAGGCCGACCTGTTAGGACCTGCTGACCCCGGACGGGCCGAGGGGCCGACCTGTTAGGACCTGCTGACCCCGGACGGGCCGAGGGGCTGGCCTGGCGGGATCTGCTGACCCCTCGACGGGCCGAGGGGCCGGCCTGGCGGGACCTGCTAACCCCGGACAGGAGGGGTGGGCCTGGTGGAACCTGCTGACCCCCGACGGGCCGAGGGGTGGGCCTGTCGGGACCTGCTGACCCCCAACGGGCCGAGGGGCCGGCCTGGCGGGACCTGCTGACCCCGGATGGGAGGGGCGGGCCTGTTGGGACCTGCTGACCCCCGACGGGCCGAGGGGCGGGCCTGGCGGGACCTGCTGGCTGCCCCGCCTCCCGGCCCCGCGCTGCCCTCACCTGCTGGTCCCCTATGCTCTCGCTGGCCGCTCTCAGCTTCAGGCTCACGTCCAGCCCGGGCTCCGGGGGCCACTGGGACGAGCCTGTGGGACTCTTCTTGGCTGGAGGCCTGTGGGCGACCTTCACGACCACTCCTGGGGATGCGGTGATGCTGAAGGATGTGGAGCCCTTGGGGGCAGAGCTGTGGAGGAGACAGACGGGGAGGACAGACGGACGCGGTGAGGCGGGGCCCAGCCCACTGCGGCCGGCCCCCGGGCTCCTCCTTTCCCGCCAGTGCAGACAGCACCAGGCAGCCAGACTGACCCTGACCGGTGGTAATAAGGGGGTTTTCAGGAGGCCGCGGGCTTCCCCGGGGGCGCGGTGGTAAAGAACATGCCTACCAACGCTGGAGACGTAAGAGAAGCAAGGTCGGTCCCTGGGTCGGGAAGATACCCTGGAGGAGGGCGTGGCAACCCCCTCCAGTATTCCTGCCTGGAGAACCCCATGGACAGAGGGGCCTGGCGGGCTGCAGTCCACGGGGCCACAGAGAGTCGGACACTGCTGAGCGACTTAGCACGCACGCATGCCCGCAGGAGACAGTGAGGAGCAGAAAGGAAAGCCCTGACCCGGAGGACTGATTCTTGAAAGGGGCACACCAAGGCACATGCACGGGTGTGTGCGGAGAGTGAGGCGCACACCCAGAGGTTTGCACACAGACATGCACACACGGGGCTGTGCACACGTGCAGAATCACACGCGCTTCTGTTTCTGGAGTCGTGGCAGGCAGTGCTCCAGCAAAGCAGCTGGCTCGTGGTGAGAGTGCACTCCTGTCTGAGCACTCATCCAGCTTCGCCATGTGGCTGCTCTGGGCAGCTGGCTCGTGGTGAGAGTACAGTCTGGTTTGAACACTCATCCAGCTTCGCCATGTGGCTGCTCTGGGCAGCTGGCTCGTGGTGAGAGTACAGTCTGGTTTGAACACTCATCCAGCTTCGTTATGTGGCTGCTCTGGGCAGCTGGCTCGTGGTGAGAGTGCACTCCTGTTTAAACACTCATCCAGCTTCGCCATGTGGCTGCTTTGGTCTAGCTGTGGCACTCGGGCTCAGGAGGCTCAGCATATGGGACTTTAGTTCCCAGACCAGGGATCAAACTTGCGTCCCCTGCATTGCAAGGCGGATTCTTAACCACTGGATCACCAGGGAAGTTCTTAGAATATACTCTTTGATGCATTGCTGAGATATGGAAAGTAACAGAAGTTGTCAATGATTCCCCTCTCTATGTGCACATACACACTGTGTACACCCACAGACAAACACATTTCATTGTGGTTAAGAATACCAAAGACAAACAGATCTTAAAGGTTTCCAGAAAGAAGAAAAGTCTGGTCACCCATAAAGGAATAATGATTAGATTGAAAGTAGACTTCTCGACAGCAGTAATAAAATCCAGAAGACAGTTAAATAACATCTTCAAAGTATCTTGAAAAAATAACCATTAACTTTTATTTGTGTACATAAAGTTGTATTTTAATAAAAACGTTTTCAGATGAAGAAGAACTGGCATTTTAATTTAAAACCAATGCATTATCACCGAAGCAACTTCTAAAGATACACTTTAAGAAGTATGCCTTAAGAAGAAGATATCAAATGTTAGTAGCATCTGGATGCAAGGAAGAATGGTGAGCAAATAAAATGGTAAACACTTTGGTTAATCTAAAGAGTATTGTCTGTATTTTAAAAGTTTATAAAAATATCAAAATTGTGACCTTAAGAAAAAAAATGGCAGGATGTAAATTGGGAGGGGTAATGACAGTTAAAATATTCTGAGGTGCTTGATTGAAGAGAGGATTAAGATAGTGTTTAATCCACGGTGGCTCAGATGGTAAAGAATCTGCTTGCCATGTGGGAGCCCAGGTTTCATCCCTGAGTCAGGAAGATCCCCTGGAGGAGGGCATGGCAACCCACTCCAGTCCTCTTGCCTGGAGAACCCCACGGACAGAGGAGCAGGCCACGGGGCGGCAAAGAGTCGGACACGACTGAGCAACTTTCACTCTCAACATTTTATTATTAAAATGTAAAGGTATTCACCAAAAGAATAGAAATCGAGTCCATAAATTTCCATACATGGGGAAAATGCAATAATTTTTCAAGAGAACAGGAAAACTTCCTTCAAAAAGGCAAGTACAGAGAAAAAGTCAACATAGAAGATGAACAACGGAAGGCAACTGGTAAAAGCAAGCTTCCTCTCCCGGGAAGAGCTGGGACGGCGCTGCCTGCCTCACGGGGGGCTGACGGGGCTGTGCGCCAAGCGCGATGTGCGTGTCGCCGCGACCGTGTGAGCCAGCGGGGCTGGAGCCCCGGGCTCGAGGTCTCCCCGACGGGCAGACTGCCCCGGCGCAGGGCGGCCCGGATGACGGCGGGCCTCCTCCCCCCTCAGTCCTCACCCTCTCGGCCTCCTGCCAGCCTCCGTGTCCCCGGGAGGCCCTAGATGCTTCCTGCGGTTTGCTGCCCCGCTTCAGGAGTCAAGCGACACTCGAGGAAATGTGCCAAACTGTCCTCTGGGCACTGTTCTAGAAGCACAGATGCTCACCTGTGGTGGCGGAAGCCGGAGGCTGGCACCGCGCCCATCGACAACGGCAACGACCCGGCCGTGCCCACCACGAGCAGCTTAGACCACCCTGCTTAGCTAGAGCCTGGCACGGGGCTTGGCTACAATAGGGGTTCAATTAGCATTTGTCGAAGGAATCAGTGAACAAAAGAACAACCACCGTGGCAGGTCCAGCACCGTAGTAAGTACGCAACAAACATTTGCTAGGTTTTCACACTTAGTCCCTGCAAGCACCTTACAAAGTGGGTATAATCCCCATTTCACAGGTGAAGAAACTGAGGCTCAGCTGCCCAGGGCATCTCAGCTAACCAATAGCAGGGCCAGGCCTCCGCCTCCACCGCTCCATGCCAGAACCTGTCTCATCACTCCCCCGCTATTGCACACCCACGGAGGGAGGGTGTGCAATAACTTCCTTAACTGAGCAGCGCAGGGCAGCTCAGCGCAAGGGGAACCGGGCCGGGGCCGCGAGATCCGGAGGCCAGACTCGTTCCCGGGTCCACGCACGGTGTGGCCTTGGGTGGGTCACAGGCCCTCTCCGCGCTTCACGGCCGCAAGCGTGAGAGGATGTGGTCCTGCCTGCCCTACCAGGTTTCCTGTGCGGTGAGGCCCTGGGGAAGCCCCGCTCGTGTGTGGCGGTGAGCCGCCGCCTTGAGCCAGGGGGAGTCCCGGGGCCATTCGGATCTCGGCCCTTCGGCTCCTCCCCGGCAGTGGCCGCCGCTTGAGCCAAGCCCCTCGTGTGGCAGCAGAAGCCGTTCATCCACAGCCCGGGAGCTGCCCGCGGCCCCAGAACGCCCCCTGCTCACCTGTAGACATCCAGCTGCGTCTCGGTGCCCAGCACACACACGGCCTGGGTGGGCTGCCCCGGGGCCACGTGGACCACCGTGCCCCAGGCCATCGCTGGCCCGTGCGCCCCTGCGGCTGCAGGAGGCCCCGGGGCTGCTGCTTATATCCGCCCAGCGCCCAGTGGAGGCCGTGAGTCAGCGCCTGCGGTCTGTGGCTCAGCCCCTCCTCCCCGGGGCCAGCGGTGTCTCCTCGGCCCCTCCTCTGTCCTGGAGCTGCCCCCAGGCCCGGGACCCGGTTTGGCATTGATGCCAGGACTGGTGGCAGGCTGGCTCGGTCAGCGTCCTGGCAAGAGCTGAGGGTTTCGGAAGCCTGCGAGCTGGGGTGCGGGTCTGAGGTCTCATCCCCCCGCCCCATCCCCTCCTGGAGCCATGGACACCTGGGTCCATCCAGACAGGGTATCAGAGAGGAGAAGGCGAGGCTGAGGTCACAGACCGGGCTGCACCTTCAAAGAGGGACCAGGGAAGACAAACAGCGCGTCTGAATGCACGTATGAGGAGTCTGGGAAAATGAGGCGGATGAACCTGCTTGCAGGGCGGGGATAGAGCCGCGCGCGCAGAGGGCCGACTTGTGGACGCAGCGGAGGAAGGGGCGCGGGGGACGAGCTGAGAGAGCAAGGCTGGCGCACACGCGGCCGTGTGTCAGGCAGACGGCGAGTGGAAGCTGCGGCACACCGCGGGGAGCGCGGCTCGGCGCTCTGCGATGGCCCGGGCGCGGGGCCAGGGGCGGGCAGGAAGAGGCTCCGGAGGGAAGGGGGTGCAGCCGATGCTCCTCACTGTACCGCAGACACTAACACAAACTTGCAAAGCCATTGTACCCTGGCTAAAAATAAACAGTGAAACACAAGGGACCAAAGAAAAAAGGCCTGGCCAGGTTTGGGATAAGTCCGCCCAGGCTGGTCGCCCCCGCGACGGCTGTCTGCTGGGCCTTCTCCTGGCTGTGTGGGGCATCCTTCCCTGGCCTTTGCGTGGAAACTCCCTCAGGCAAGCCTGTGCGGGGGCTTCCACTGTGATTCCCTCATTTCACCCTCGCAGAGGCTCTCTGGGGTCGGCACCATTATCATTCCCACTTTCCAGAGGAAGAAACCGACTCACAGAGAGATTTCACAGCCAGAAAGTGGCAGAGCCAGGGTGTGAGCCAAAGGCACCCCGCCTGGGCCAGCATTTACTGCCTGCCCGTCCTGGTGAGGGGCGGCGGGACGGGCCCCAGAGCCGCCGCCCAGAGGAGGCGTGCCCGGGGATCTGGAGTCAGCAGAGTCTTTACTGGGGCTTATGGGTCTGCAGGGGTGTCTGGTTTCTGCTGAACCGTGGGGTGAGTCGGTTATGCATATACACGTCTCCACTCCTTTTTAGAGTCTATTCCCGCGTCGGTCATTACAGAGTACTAAGTCGAGCTCCCTGTATACGAAGTAGGTTCTACTACATGTAGGTTCTTATCATCAGTAGTTACCCGTTTCACCTCCAGTCATGCGCCCGCGTCAATTCCGGTCTCCCTCCCGCCTCCCTTGGTAACCATGTTTGTTTCCTACATCTGTGACTTATCTCTGTCTTGAAAATACATTCGTTTGTACCATTTTTTAAGAGTCTGCATATAAGTGATATCATATATTTGTCTTGCCGTGTCTGACTTTGCTCATGATGACAGTCTCTAGGTCCACCATGTCACTGCAGATGGCATTATTTCATCCTTTTTTATGGCTGAGTAATATTCCATTGTGTATACATATATATATACACACACCACATCCTCTCTCCTGCTCTCTCGGTGGCCATTTCGCTTACTTCCGTGTCCTTGCTATCGTAAACAGTGCTGCAACAAACGTTAGGGTGCACATATCTTTTCGAATTACGGTTTTCTGGCAGCTCTATTTTCAGTTTTATTTTAAGGAACCTCCATAATATTCTCCATAGCGGCTGAACCAATTTATATTCCCACCGACAGTGTAGGAGACTTTCCTTTGCTCCACACCCTCTCCAGCGTTTATTCTTTGCAGACTTCTTGATTATAACCATTGTGACTGGTGTGAGGTGATACTTGTGTAGTTTTGATTTGCATTTCTCTAATAATGAGCGCTGCTGAACATCTTTTCATGTGCCTTTTGACCATCTGTATAGTTTGGAGAAATGTCTATTTAACATATATGGAAGTTTTTTGGTTTATTTCCTCTGGCTTTGAAGCAAAGCATTTGCTTCATTAATTAAGAGCAGGACTGTGGGATTAGTCAGGCCCGAGTTCCAAGCCTGCTTCCTGCCAGCGGCCCCATGAAGTAGGTCCTATTGTGATGCCCCCGTAACAGATGGGACCATCAAGGCTTTAACACGTGAATTGGGGGTCAATCAGTTCAGTTCAGTAGCTCAGTTGTGTCTCATTCTTTGTGACCCCACAGACAGCAGCACACCAGGCCGCCCTGTCCATCACCAACTTCTGGAGCTTGCTCAAACTCATGTCCATCGAGTTGCTGATGCCATCCAACCATCTCATCCTCTGTCATTCCCTTCTCCTCCCGCCTTCAATCTTTCCCAGCATCAGGGTCTTTTCTAGTGAAAAGATTCTTCGCATCAGGTGGACAAAGTATTGGAGTCTCAGCTTCAGCATTAGTCCTTACAATGAATATTCAGGACTGATTCTTTTAGGATTGACTGGTTTGATCTCCTTGCAGTCCAAGGGGCTCTCAAGAGTCTTCTCCAACACCACAGTTCAAAAGCATCAATTCTTCATTGCTCAGCTTTCTTCACAGTCCAACTCTCACATCTATACATGACCACTGGAAAAACCATAGCTTTGACTAGACGGACCTCTGTTGGCAAAGTGTCTCTGCTTTTTAATATGCTATCTAGGTTGGTCATAGCTTTTCTTCCAAGGAGCAAGCGTCTTTTAATTTCATGGCTGCAGTCACCATCTGCAGTAATTTTGGAGCCCAAGAAAATCTCACTGTTTCCATTGTTTCCCCACCTATTCACCATGAAGTGATGGGACCGGATGCCATGATCTTAGTTTTTTGAATGTTGAGTTTTAAATCAGCTTTTTCACTCTCCTATTTCACCTTCATCAACAGGCTCTTTAGTTCTTCTTCACTTTCTGCCATAAGAGTGGTGCTATCTGTGCATCTGAGGTGATTGATATTTCTCCCGGCAATCTTGATTCCAGATTGTGCTTCTTCCAGCCTGGCGTTTCTCATGATGTACTCTGCATAGAAGTTAAATAAGCAGGGTGACAATATACAGCCTTGACGGACTCCATTCCCAATTTGGAACCAGCCTGTTGTTCCATGTCCAGTTCTAACTGTTGCTTCCTGACCTGCATACAGATTTCTCAAGAGGTTGGTTAGGTGGTCTGGTATTCCCATCTCTTTCAGAATTTTCCACAGCCTGCTGTGATCCACAGTCAAAGTCTTTGGTGTAGTCAATAAAGCAGAAGTAGATGTTTTTCTGGAACTCTCTTGCTTTTTCCATGATCCAGTGGATGCTGGCAATTTGATCTCTGGTTCCTCTGCCTTTTCTAAAACCAGCTTGAACATCTGGAAGTTCACGGTTCACGTATTGTTGAAGCCTGGCTTGGAGAATTTTGAGCATTACTTTACTAGCATGTGAGATGAGTGCAATTGTGCGGTAGTTTGAGCATTCTTTGGCATTGCCTTTCTTTGGGATTGGAATGAAAACGGATCTTTTCCAGTCCTGTGGCCACTGCTGAGTTTTCCAAATTTGCTGGCATATTGAGTGCAGCACTTTCACAGCATCATCTTTTAGGATTTGAAATAGCTCCACTGGGATTCTGTCACCTCCACCAGCTTTGTTCTTGGGTAGAGTGTTCTATAAATGCCAGTTCAATTCTGTTGTGGAGGTTTTTAATTCTCCTGAATTTTTTTTCATCTAGTTGTCCTCTCAAGTGTGGAGAGAGGAGTGTCAAAGTCTCCAGTTATTATTGTGAATTTGTCTCTCTTTCCCTTCAGTTCTATCAGCTCTTCGCACCTCTTGCAGCGCTTGTTTGGAGCATGCACATGTAGGATCGCTGTTTTCCGGTGGACTGACTCTTTTGTCATTATCTTGGGTCCCCCTCTGCTCCTGGTAAACTCTCTGCTCTTACGTCTGCATGGTGCAGCCACGCTCAGTCGCTCAGTCGTGTCTGACTCTTTGTGATCCATGGACTGCATCCCGCCAGGCTCCTTTGTCCACAGGATTTTAGAGGCAAGAATGCTGGAGTGGATGGCCATTTCCTCCTCCAGGAGACCTTCCCAACCCAGAGACTGAACCCAAGTCTCCTTCATTGGACAGACAGATTCTTCACCACTGAGCCACCTGGGAAGCCGAGTCTACATCACCTGATATTAATAAAGCTATTTCCGGCTTTCTTTTGCTTAGTATTTGCATGGTAATCTTCTCCATTCTTTCGTTTTTCAACCTACTTATTTTTATATGTTTGAAGTAAGTTTCTGGTAGACAGTATATAGTTTTAAAGTTTATTCTCCTAATCTTTGTCTTTTATTTGGTACCTTTAGAACATTAAAATTTAATGTTATTATTGATATATCAGGGCTGAAGTTTGTCATTTTATTATTTATTTGCTTCTGTTTTGTTTTCCCTGCCTTCATGAGGGTTACTTCAATATTTTTGAGGATTTCATTATTTCGATTTATCTATAGCACTTCTGAGTTCATCTCTTGTCATAGGAGATGATGGTGGGGATTCTGGTCTCAGCCGGTACCATCCTGGTCAGGAGACACAAGCGTGCCTTGTTATCACTCTGCACCCGCGGCCCCGTGTGTGGACGGGAGGTCACGACGGTCCTGCCTCCTCCACTGGCCTCCTGTAAAATAAAGGAGCAAGAAAACAGCAGCTAGATGTGTTTTGGGGGCAGGAACCCGAAACATAAAGTGATTCTCCCCTGGCCATAGAAGAACCACCGGGCCTGTGGTTACTATGACAACAGAGGGCTCCAAGTCCCTGTCATTTGGAGGGTAATCATTCATCTGAATTCAAGATATGCCTTCAAGGTAATTCTTTCATTTGCCTTGAGTCTGGAATCCTCTACGGGACTGAGACTAACTTTTTTCCTCTAATTGGTTTGCTGCCTGGTTGAATCCCAAATGCTGTCTTCTCTTCTCTGGTTTTTAGCTATTTACATTTCATACACTTGGGTAATGCAGATCTCAGGCGTCTGTCTGGACTGCCAGGGATCTGAACAGGGGTGTGGACCCAGGCAGGCTCAGAGCCCAGGCTGTCTTCCCTCCACCACTGCCTGGACTGGCTAGTAAGGGCTCAGATCCACTTCCCTGTTTGTGGGGGGGAGGCATCCCCGCTTTGGCAGGGATTCATTCAAAGGGCCAATTCCTTTCATCTTTGGGGAAAGCAACCAGCTCATTATTTGAGAGTTTAAAGTAGGCATTTCCTCCCACCCCCACGGTCGAGGTTCTGTCTGTAGCTGCTGGAGGAAACTCAAAATGCCTCCAGGCTGGAGCTTTGTATCCTGTGGATGGATACTCCCCAGAGAAGAGTTCATATTTCACATGGTAGGGTTACTGAGTTCCACAGTCTCCTTTTAAAAACATTTATGGGACATTTCCCCCTTCTTACTACGTGGCCGATAATAACAAGCCTGCCGGGGGGGGAAAAGGCTAGTTGGAGGAAACACAAATAGAAATACTCCCTGATTCCATCAATCACCTTTGCTGTTTGGTTGCTGTTGTGTCCAACTCTTTGCAGCCCCATTCCTGGCACATGATTTTATTTCCTTCTATATTTTATATACAGAACTTAAAATTTCATATCTTATGGATTCTTTTCTGTTCTTATATATATATATATTTTTAAATTTCCAGTCCTTATCCCAAAGGTAATATTTTTTTAAGTAGAAAGAGAAATTCCTCCTCATTCACGTCTCCTTGTTCCACTCTCCACTGGTAACCTCTGTTATCAGTTAAGCGTGGATTCTTCTAGAGCATTATAAATGATTGGATTAAGGCCAAAACTAATGTTGCACAACTTTTTTCACTTTACAGGACACCGACAACTTTCTATCTTGTACATTTAAATCTGTTTTTTCCCTCTTTTTTCGTACATTTAAAATTTAAAAAATGTGTTCAAAGTAAGTCATGCCCAATTAAAACCATTTCCATAGGTTATGATTACTACAACCACCCCGACTAATCCATTTAGTCACTTCACAGGTCACTTCCTTTTGTAGCCAGAGATTTTTCACTTAACTCAAAGCTATTCATCCTATTGTAAAGACCTTGCCGGTTTCATGTGGTGGTGGTTTCATATAATCCATCAAACAAAGGACCATAATTTTCCTGCCCATTCCCAAATGCCTTTACATTTTGAGCAAGCATGATTCTCGTTTTTTGTTATTCAGTTCAGTTCAGTTCTTCTGCATAGAAGTTAAATAAGCAGGGTGACAATATACAGCCTTGACGGACTCCTTTTCCTTTCTCAAGAGGCAGGTCAGGTGGTCTGGTATTCCCATCTCTTTCAGAATTTTCCACAGTTTATTGTGATCCACACAGTCAAAGGCTTTGGCATAGTCAATAAAGCAGAAGTAGATGTTTTTCTGGAATTCTTTTGCTTTTTCCATGATCCAGCGGATGTTGGCAATTTGATCTCTGGTTTTTGTTATTACGAATCAAAAAAATAGACATTTATCTCTGAATAGGATCACTCCCTGTTTATTTTTGGAAGACAGCATTCCTACTGTTTAAGCTGTTTTCCGAAGGGTAACGTGCGACGGCGCCTCTGTAAGCTGCCGCAGGAAAGCCCGCTTCTCCCTGGCCTCCCCGCCATGCGCTTCTGCTTTCATTCCTGCCGTATGGGCGGCTGCATTTCGTGTCTAGGTCCTAGTGAGACTGAGGGGTGCTCCGGATGCTTGTCCCCTCGCTTGTCTGCCCTTCATGCTCTGGTTTTAGAGCACTTTTGATCAGGCAGGAGCTTAGGGAGGGCAAGGGCCAGAGCCAGGAGCCGGGGCCCTGTGGGCAAGCTGTCGCCTCCCGAATCCAGAGCTTTGCTCTTTCTGGACAGACGGTGATTGTCTTTCTCCAGGAGCAGCTTGAACGTTGAAACTGGAGCTGCGTTAAAATAACACTGCCATGCAAACTTGAACTAGAGCCGGTTTAAAATAACACCGACACCTCACGTTCCTCCCAGCCAGGCTTGTGGGGCCAGCTTGCCTGGGATTCGTTTGTTCAGTGGTTTGACTCCCAGCCGGGAAGCCGGCAGGCGGGGCCGGGGACGGTCGTGGGGTCTGGGCGCAGCCTGCCTGCCTGGGGACCGGCTTCTCCCGCGCTCCCTCCTGGTTGCTCCAGACCTCACTGTGCGGCCCGCTCACCAGGGAGGGAGGGCAGCAGCTGGCTCCTGTGGTGTCCGGGGCTCAGAAGCCTTCGCGGAGGAGGATGAGCCTGGCTGCCGCCTGTGCTTGCGTCCGGGGCTCCCGTCCCGTCTCTCGCTGAGCGGGGCCCCCAGCGGCTGCGGCGTGTCCCTGTGCACGGCTCTCACTCCAGTATCAGACACTCGCTGCGCGCCAGGGCCTCTTCCCCTGTTGAAGAGGGAAACCTTCGCTCTTTCTGGGATGTCCTGCTTTCAACTGTGATATCCTAACAACGCTTTCTTGACTGCCTTTGTGCAGAGAATTTTCCAGTACTGTGTGTGCCCAACTAACAGCCTTGACTAGCAAGTCCTGGGCTCCGGGCAGGCTCCAGGTGAACCCTTGACACACCTCGCCTCAAGTGATCCTCAGGTCAACCCCAGGAGGAAGGGGCTGTCACCCTTGTTCTGTAGGCAAATAAACTGAGGCTCGAAGAGGTGAAAGGGCTCAAGCAAGATCATGTGCTGGTGGTAACGGAAATCAGGATCGGAACCCATATCGAGCTGATGGCAAAGCCTTAACCATAAGGCTCTACTGGCCAATTAAGAGGGAAAATTAAAGACCCCAGGCCCGCAGGTCTACTGACTGCGATTCATTCAAAGACATCAGCTGAGCGCACTTCTGCACCTGGTATTGTGCCGGGTGTTAGGGACTCAGGGAACGAAGGGTCCTGCCTTCAAGGAGCAGCAAACAGATGTCAGAGACACAGACCCAACAGGAGGCCTCTCTCAGAATGTGTACATATGGCTTCCCCAGCGGCTCAGCGGCCGAGAGTCCGGCTGTGACGCAGGAGCCGGGGGTTGGACCCCCGGGTAAGGAAGATCCCCTGGAGGAAGGCATGGAAACCCACTCCCGTATTCTTGCCTTGAGAGTCCCCTGACAGAGGAGCCTGGTGGGCTACAGTCCATGGGGTCTCAGAGAGTCAGAGCCGACTGCCGCTCCCAAGCAGACATATGCACACTGCGTGCACAGGAGAGGAACTGCAGGGAGTCGGCTCGCGCGCCTGGGAGCTGCGGGCAGGCAGGAAGGAGCCCAGGGAGGGGCACGTGCCGCGGCCTGGGTCTGGAGGCAGCCCACTAGGAGAGTGCCCTCTTCACTGGAGGATGGTAGCCTCTAGTCTGTGAAGGAGAGAAGGAAACGGCAAGAACCCACTCCCGTATTCTTGCCTAGAGAATCCCATGGACAAAGGAGCCTGGTGGGCCGCCGTCCATAGGGTCATACAAGAGTTGGGCGCGACTGAAGCGACTTAGTAGCAGCAGCAGCAGCAGTCCATTAAGGCCTTCAACCGACTGGATGAGGCCCACCCACATTACAGAGGGTGATCTGCAATATTAATCTCATCTAAAAACACCTGCGCAGCGGCATCCGGACTGATGTGTGACCAGATATCTGGGTGCCATGGCTTAGCTAAGTTGACACATAAAATTAACCACCATAGACCATGTAATTTAAGATAGGTGTTCCATTTTATCTCCTTTATCTTTAAAAAAAACTTTGTTGAGCAGCAGTTGGCAAATATAATTGTGAACATTTAAAGTGTTCAGCATGATGATTGATATGTGTATGCACTGTAGAAGGATTACCAAGATCAAGATAATTAGCACATTCATCATTTCACACAGTTAATGTGTGACAATCTGTGTATATGCTGTGTGGGAGCATCCTCACAGTCCATTCTCACAACCTCAAAGCGTGCAATACTGTGTTATTAAGCACCGTCACCACGCTGTACATTAGATCCTCGGACATCGTTCTTACAACTGAAAATTTGTACTCAAATCACTCTATTTTGATTTAACAGAGTTAATCGCTCTGTTTTGATTTTAGCTTAGATCACTCTACTATTTTCTCCTCACCCAATCTCTGGCCACCAGCATTCTAGTCTCCATTTCTGTGAACCAGAGTTTGTTTCTATTTTTTAGATTTCACATATGTGTGGTGCCATACAGCGTTCAGGACAGGCGTTCTCTCTGTTACTTCTTTAAGCTTTTTATTTGAAATAGAAGATTCACAGGAAGTTGCAAAGGTATTACAGAGAAGCCCCATTTACTCTTAAACAAGTTTGCCCCACATCTTGTAAAAATATACTACCCAAACCAGGACACTGACGTGGGTCCAGTCTCCGTGTATTCGGTGTCATTTTATGACGCAGTAGATTACGCTAGCTATCAGCTAGACTTTTCCTTCACTGCAGAGACACCCCTTGGCGCTATCTCTTCAGCCACGCCCACCTCTCCACCTTCCCAAACCCCTGGCGACAGCTGTATGTTCCCCATCATCATAATTTTGTCATTTTGAGAATATGACAGGTAGTCGTTTTTATTGTACACTGGCGTTTAGCTGATTAAAGGACAAAGTATAGCTGATTAAGAACAGCTGTTCTTAATGCTTATGGGGTCACTTTCTCTTTTGAGCATTTAGAGGAACCGACAGAGATGCCCTTAGCATCCCTTCATTTTTGAAGGGGGAAACCGAGGCTTGGGGCAGAGCCGTACCTGGCCTGAGGTCATGGCTGAGGTGGTGCAGAACCGAGACAGGAGTGTTTTCCTGGCTGCCTGTGAGCAGCCTCCATCTCTGGCAGGGGCCCGGGGCAGTGTTCGTAGCTTTGGTTTCCCCAGAAGGAGACGCCGAGACAAGAGTTTGAGTGCAAGTCTTGATTTGGGAGGCGCCGCACCCACTGGAGAGCAGCGGGAAAGTGAGGCCGGGAGGGAAGTCAGGGAAGGTGTGTCAGTGAGCCAGTTTCCATGGTTGCCACCTGTGGCTGCCGGGAGCTGGGCCCGCTGGGGAGCCTGGGAAGCGGAGTGGAGCCCCGAGCGAGCCCACCTGGGGCACCGATGCGCTGGCTCCCATTGGCCTTGGTTAAGGGCACTCCTGGGGGGCGAGTCCCCTGCACCCCGGGTCCAGTACCCAGAGGATACCTCGGGCAGAGAGCAGGTGCCGGCGCTCGGGGGCGGGAGCTCTGTGGGCTGGTCGGCAGGGGATGGCGGGCATGGGTAGCTCCTGTCAGAGCAGGTAGGGGTGTCTGCCCCCTTCAAGGAGCAGAGGACACAGGGGACGCTCCGCCCCACACGCGCGTGGAAGGTTCTGCCTGCAGCGCGACGGTTCACAGGCGGCTGCGGACACTCCCTCCAGCGGCCCTTCCCTCCTCTCCCGTCCCTCCCACCCGGAGACAGGCAAGGCTTTCTGACCACTGCTCCCCACCCACACGCGCTCAGAAACTCTTCCAGAGAGAGGTGCCCCGTGATTACAGGCTGGTCGCCCACGTGTGGGCACCCTCCTCTTCCCTGGGCTTCAGAGCAGCTGGACTCCTAGCTGCCCGCCCTCAGCTGCCCTTCCCAAGGTTGGCAAGTCCCCTGCCATCTGCTGCCGGAGGTGGGGATCTGCCCTGGTTCCGCGTGGGCCGTGTGCATGAACTTGAGCCACGCGCGCGTGTTTTCTGCAGCTGCCACTATCTATGTGCACTTCTGCAAATGGCAAAATGTATCACGTATTCAGAGGAGGGTGTAACATGCAGCCATTTTAAGGAGTAACAGCAGAGTGAGCGTCATGTCAACCCCACCCAGGCTGGGGAATAAAGAGTCTTTCAGTTCAGTTCAGTTGCTCAGTTGTGTCTGACTCTCTGCGATCCCATGAATCGCAGCACACCAGGCCTCCCTGTCCATCACCATCTCCCGGAGTTCACTCAGACTCACGTCCATCGAGTCTGTGACGCCATCCAACCATCTCATCCTCGGTCGTCCCCTTCTCCTCCGGCCCGCAATCCCTCCCAGCATCAGAGTCTTTTCCAATGAGTCAACTCTTCGCATGAGGTGGCCAAAGTACTGGAGTTTCAGCTTTAGCATCATTCCTTCCAAAGACATCCCAGGGTTGATCTCCTTCAGAATGGACTGGTTGGATCTCCTTGCAGTCCAAGGGACTCTCAAGAGTCTTCTCCAACACCACACTTCAAAAGCATCAATTCTTCGGCGCTCAGCCTTCTTCACAGTCCAACTCTCACATCCATACATGACCACAGGAAAAACCATAGCCTTGACTAGACGGACCTTTGTTGGCAAAGTAATGTCTCTGATTTTCAACTTGCTGTCTAGGTTGGTCATAACTTTCCTTCCAAGGAGTAAGGGTCTTTTAATTTCATGGCTGCAATTATCATCTGCAGTGAGTTTGGAGCCCCCCAAAATAAAGACTTTAGCAGCCTTGAAACTGTGTGAGCACACCTTCCTCCCCGCTTATACCTTATAGACTGCTTTGGATTTTTACATAGGAAATCATTCTTTCCAAACCTTCAACCTTTTATTTCTTTCTCTTGCCTTACTATACTGCAAGAGCTTTCTGTTGAATGCTGAATAAAACCTTTCAGCTGTTCTGTACCTAGAAGGAACGGTCTCGGCATTTCATCGTTAAGGACAGCTTTTGAGGTGGGCTTCTTGTAGATCGGTGGTTGTCAAGCTCTACCAGCACTAGAGGCGCCTGGAAGGCTTATTAAAACCCAGGCTTCTCCCCGACCCCAGCCCCCAGGGTTTCGGATTCAGTAAGCCTGGATGAGGCCTGAAGATTTCCATCTCAGGCAAGTTCCCTGGCCATGCTAATGCCCTCTGAGAACCACTCTGGTAGAAATTCTTTATCGGGTTAAGGAAGTTCCTTTCTATTCTTAAAGTTTTATTTTAAAATCATAAATGGAAGTTTTTTTCAGCTTTTTTTCTAATTTATTGAGACAACTGTGTCTTTTCTTCTCTGCTCTATTAATCTACCAAACTGGTTTTCTGAGATGACGCTCGCGTCCTCGGGACCCGTTTGATTTGCTCTGATGGTGTGGAATCTGATCCCTACCCTCCTGTTTGAATGTAGCTGCTAGTTTTACTGGAGTTTGCTTTCTCTTCTGAGCTCCCTGCCGTGTCTGTAGGTCCCCTCTCGTGCTGCTCCCGTCAATCACAGACAGCCCTGCTGCTGCTGCTGCTGAGCCGCGTCAGTCGTGTCCAACTCTGTGCGACCCCAGAGACGGCAGCCCACCAGGCTCCCCGTCCCTGGGATTCTCCAGGCAAGAGCACTGGAGTGGGCTGCCATTTCCTTCTCCAATGCATGAAAGTGAGAAGTGAAAGTGAAGTCGCTCAGTCGTGTCCGACTCCCAGCGACCCCATGGACTGCAGCCCACCAGGCTCCTCTGTCCTTGGATTTTCCAGGCAAGAGAACTGGAGTGGGGTGCCATCGCCTTCTCCAAGCCAGTGCTTGGCTTGGGCTTAATACTAAAAATACAGAAGTCATTAGAGTCACTATTTTGCCCTTATAACTGAGCTTATCCTGCCGTGTTGTCCCTGCCTGTCGGCCTGGCCTCTCTGCTAACCTGTGAGCCTCCTAAGGGAGGGTTCGCACCTGCTCACTCACTGCTTCGTCCTCAGAACCTGCCGCTGAGCTGGATACAGAGCTGGGTTAGCTGTGCTTATTGGGAGCAGCGTGGAGTGGGGTCACAGGGAGGCTTCAAAGGAGGGCGTGTATGTACACACGGCTGATTCTCAGGCTGCCCTGGCGGCTCGGTGGTAAAGAACCCGCGGCTGGACAGGAGAGGAGGTTTGACCCCTGGGTCGGGAAGATCCCCTGGAGAAGGAAATGACAACGCCCTGCGGGATTCTTGCCTGGGAAACCCCATGGACCGGGGAGCCTGGTGGGCTACAGTCTGTGGAGTTGTAAAGAGTGGGACTCAACTTAGCAACCAAGCAACAGTTGCTGATACCCATTGTTGCACAGCAGAGACTTACACAGCGCTGTAGTCATAGTCCAACAAAAATGTAATAATGCAGATTAAATAGAATAAAACGAGGGTCACATAGCCGTGCACTAAGAAACCAGCAACTATGGTAAGGCGTTCATCCTGTGGGGGCTGAGGGGGACAGAAAGGAAGGAATAAGCTTTGGTTGGATGCTTACTGTCTGCCAGGAGCTGGCCCAGTCCTCAAACCATCCAAAAGGTCAGCGCTGGTCACAGTTTACAGATGAGCAGACAGAAGCCCCGCCCAGGCAGTCTCTCACCAGAGCGGTGAGGGAGCTGAGGACACTGATGCTGCCCCAGCCTTTGAAAAACGTGCGCGTGTGGCAGGAATCATTTCACACGCCGCCTGCCTTCTAATAATAAGCAGATACCCAGCTCTGGTCCCTTCTTGCACGGGCTGCTAGGAAGCTCAGAGTCTAATTATGAGCCTAAGCAAAAGGGCTAGTTCAATCCTCATGGCCACAGATATGCTTGTTCTTCCCCACGGCCTTTATGTCTGAGATCGTCTCCTGCTTTGACGTCTTTTTTTTTTCTCTACTTTTTAGTCACCTTTTTGCTGAACATTTCCTTATTCTAAGTAGGCTGGAACTCCTTGAGAAATGTGTCTAGGGGATAGAAAATGAAAAATGGGCAATAAGTGGCCTTCCCTGGTGGCTCAGTGGTAAAGAATCCGCCTGTCCATGCAGGAGATGCGGCTTCAGTCCCTGGCCTGGGAAGATCCCACATGCCGTGGAGCAACTAAGCCCGTGAGCCGCAGCTACTGAGCCTGTGCTCCAGAGCCCGAAAGAGGCAACGACCGAGCCCAGTCTGCGCGCCCGAGAACGCGCCGCGACGAGGGGCCATGCACTGCCCCTGGAGAGAGCCCTGCTCCCGGAGGAAAGGCCTGCACGCAGCGACGGCCCGGCACAGCCAGCATACCACAGCCAGCACACAGAAAGGAACTGTCTGCAGAGTAGGCAGCGAGCACACTGAGTGAGCTCACACGAACGCTCCTTCCTGAATGACGCCCTGTCCATGCCCGCTCAGGTCTCTGCTCGCCCAGGCCCTGGGAACCGCCTGGGGCAGCTATCGTTTCTGTGATGAAGATGTTTCAGATTGAGATAATTAACACTGAGATGCTGTTCCTCAGGATGCTGAGACTCATTTAGAGACCCAGGAAGTGTTCCAAAAAGAAATTACGGAGCTAGCTTTGCTGTTGGCCTTAAACCCTTCAAAGACAGCTCACTCCAGGGAGTTACTGATTGCGCTCTCTTTGCATCTGCTGGTTCCCGACACACACACACACACACACACACACACACACACACAGAGCTGATGAGCGCTGACAACACTCTTGGGGTTTCCAAGCATGTGTTCCTCTCTAGGAATTCCAAGGGTGACTCCTGGCCCCTGAGATCGTATCAGCAACCACCTCAGGTCCTTGCTACCCACCTAACAAAGTGTGGGGAAGCAGAAGTTTCAGCTCTGGTGCCCAGAACTGATGGGACGGACTTGGAGTAACAGAGTTCAGCTCCTCTTCCATTCTGAGCCTCGTGAAAACCTGCCCAGTGCTGGGTTTGGCTTCAGCTTGTAAGGGAGTGACCGCTAGCACATCGTGGTGGGCAGACGGGAGACGCCACCACCCGCCCTCCAGGGAGCAGCCGGTGCTTATACCTATGGCGTTTCTCGTTTATTTTTTATTTAATTGAAGGATAATTGCTTTACTTGGTTGCTTTGGTTTCTGCCATACCTGTTGTCTTAATGAAGGCTTTGCTGACCCAACTTCTTATGGTAGTTCAGCTTCCCTGGCAGCTCAGCTGGAAAAGACTCCACCTGCAATGCAGGAGACCCGGTTCCATTCCCAGGTCGGGAAGATCCCCTGGAGAAGGGATAGGCTACCCACGCCAGTATTCTTGGGCTTCCCTTGTGGCTCAGCTGGTAAAGAATCCGCCCACAATGCGGGAGACGTGGGTTCGATTCCTGGGTTGGGAAGGTCCTCTGGAGAAGGGAACAGCTACCCACTCCAGTATTCTGGGCTGAGAATTCCATGGACAGTCCATGGGTCACAAAGAGTCAGGCATGACTGAGAGACTTTCACTTCACTTTCAACATCTTATGTGTCCAGCTTAACCTAAAAAACATTTATCATCAGGAAAAAAATAAAGCAGGCGAGGGGCTTCGCTGGTGGTCTGGTGGTGAAGACCCCGCGTTCCCGATGTGGGGCCCCAGCTTAGACTCCTGGTCAGGGAGCTAGATCCCACGCGCTGCAACTAAGACCCTGCACAGCTAAAAGGCAGGCAAGAGGCTCCGAAGGTGGCGGTGCAGACAAATCACGGCTTCAGAGATCAACACCCCTGCCTGTTTCGCTTGCTCAGGCAACTGACTTCGGTTACAGCCTCCCTGTCCCACGGCTGAGTGTGCCAGGCCCTCTGCCAGGCTCCTGCTCAGGCTGCCACTCTGCTCACAGCAGCGCCTTGATGCGGGCACTGTCACTGTGCCCGTTCTACCAGGAGGAGAGTAACGTTCAGAGAGCTTAAGTAATGTTTGAGGTCTCAGACCCGCAGGGGCAGAGCTGGAGAGCACGCCCTGGCCGCCTGGCCCCAGAGCCCAGGCTCCGGATGATGCCGCAGTCCTCGTGGGCACACAGTCGGTGCTCACCAGGCATCCACGGGACTAAACGAGGGCAGGCTGGGGAAGCAGTTCCGGCTCCTCCCCACCGGCAGAGCTCTCCCGTGCTGGCAGATGAGCTCAAGCTGCTTCCACGCTGGCGCAGAGCTGGCTTCGCGGCTGCAGGCAGGGGAGCAGGAACCATAGGGACGCGTCCCCGTGCACCTCTGGCCGCCCCTAAAGCCCTCCCTGAGGCTGTTCCTCCACTTCCCTTGCAGAGACCCTTGACTCTTTCATCTCTCGCCAGGAAATCCCACTCTCAGGGGCCCTCGCTCAGCAGGCAGGACCCAGGACCCCCGCGTGGATGGGGCTGGGGGTGGTGAGGGGCAGAGAGGAGCCTGCGGGGTGGCCCGCGCCGTCTGACCGCGGAGAGGAAGACTCGTCTGCATCCTGAAGGGAGGACACGAGGGGATTAGGGATGAGGCTCGAGCTGAAGACAGACGGCCGGGCCCCGGCAGGCCCCTCTGGGAACCAGGTTTCTCTCCTGGTCCAGCCTCCTTCTCCTCCGGGTTCAGGGCGGCTAGGAGACGACAGGGAAGCCCTCTCCTGGTCTGTAGGGCGAACCCAGCACTGGAGGTGGTTGCCCAGCCAACGGCCGCATTTCCCAGCGTCCCCTGAGCCACGCGATGCTGAGTCCTCACCCCTGGAGAGGAGGCAGGGGTGGCGCGGCTCCCGGCGGTTCAGCGGCGGGCATGACTCTCCAGCCTCTCCCTTCTCCTCCGGAGGCTCGCGGTCAGGGCCCAGAGTGGAGCTAATAGAGCCTCCGTCAGCCTGGGCCCCCGAGTGGCGGCGTGGAGCGGTCCCCCACGGCCCCCGGATATGTATTCACCATTCGGACCCGAAGCGCCCTGGACTGTCGGCCTGAGCAGGAAGGGCGCGCACAGAGCGTCAGGCCCGTCACACACTTCGTAGGCTCTCTGTTAGAGCAGCTGGCCTCGCTGGACCCACGCTGCTGCTGCTGCTGCTGCTGAGTCGCTTCAGTCGTGTCTGACTCTGTGCGACCCCATGGACTGTAGCCCACCAGGCTCCTCCGTCCATGGGATTCTCCAGGCAAGAACACTGGAGTGGGATGCCATTTCCTTCTCCAATGCATGAAAGTGGAAAGTGAAGGTGAAGTCGCTCAGTCGTGTCCGACTCTTCGCGACCCCATGGACTGCAGCCCACCAGGCTCCTCCGTCCATGGGGTTTTCCAGGCAAGAGGACTGGAGTGGGTGCCGTTGCCTTCTCTGCCCTGGACCCATACTTGCTCCCAAACCACTCCTGTGCCTCTTTCCTCCCTGGCGTCACCATTCTTAGCGCAGTTAGTAAAGCTAAACACCGTGTAGCCATTTTTTTCTAGACAGACTCGGGGATGCGTGCACCAGGAAACAGCACCAAGCACGGCCAGGGCCGCGGTGGCTGCCGCAGCAACGTGGGAAGAGTCTGAGACACGCTGGCAGGAAAATCTCACTCACAGAGTAGAATGCTATTCAGCAGTGAAGAGGAATGGATTACAGTGGCCGGGCTGTGTGTCAGAACTGCCTGGGAAGCTCATAATATACAGACGCCTGGGCCGAGAGACTTGGTCTCGGGAGGCATGGCTGGAGGGGTTGGTGGCCCAGGAACCTGCGGTTTTAATCATTCTTCCAGGAAATCTTGTGCAACTTGTTTAAGAACCTCTGGCCCAGCAAGAAAATTTGAATGCGGCGGGAGCTGCCTGGTTATTGGAATGCCATCACAGCCCAGGTGGCTGCCAGTAGAAGGAAGCCGTGTGGGAGCTGAGTCGCTCAGCCGTGTCCAGCTCTGTGCAACCCCATGGACTGTAGCCCACCAGGCTCCTCTGTCCATGGGATTCTCTAGGCAAGAATACTAGAGAGGGTTTCCAGTTCCTTCTCCAGGGGACCTTCCAGACTCAGCGATGGAACCAACGACTCTCACGCCCCCTGCACTGGCAGGCAGGTTCCTTACCACTAGTGCCACCTGGGAGGCTTCAAAGAAGACTGGAGTGGGTTGCCGTGCCCTCCTCCACGGGATCTTCCTGACCCAGGGACTGAACCTGGGTCTCCTGCACCGCAGGCGGATTCTCTACTGCTGAGCCACCGAGAAGGCCCAGAAGGGGCCAGGGCCCCCCGAGACTGCTGGCTGCAGATGAGGGGAGGGGTACTGGGTCAGGGGAGGGGCAGCGATGCCCAGGAGGACGGTATGGTGGGCGGGGGTTGCAGACTCTCCATCCTGGCTGCGGGCGGCATCATCGGGCCTCTCTTGGCAACACCCCAACCTCCAGACGGAGTCTCCAAGGGGGAGGAAGACTCTGCCAGGTTTTGAAAGCCTTCCAGGTGATTCCAATTTGAGAACCACAAGAATGTCTGGTTAAGAACCAGGAGCCAGAGGTCACCCACTCAGGCTCGAACTTGTCTCCCCCACAAACCTGTCATAGCTCCGTGACCCGGGCAGGTTTCATCATTCGCGCCTCAGTGTCCTTGTCTATAAAGTGAGACTAATAACTGCAGCTTCACGCTAGCCTGTCGGGAAGAGCAGACAAGATGATGTGTGTAAGCAGCCTGGCGCTCACCCAGCGCGGCCCACGCTCCCCGTCACTCCACCATAGGGGGTGGGCATGACGGTGACCTTGTAGGAAAGGACAGCTCCGTGGACTCTGCCCGGTCGTCCAGAATTCCTGTCCAGCCACCCTCCCCTGGAGCCTCAGCCATCCCGCCCGATGCTCCCGTCCTGCGGGGCTGCAGGGGAAAGGTCAGAAGACCACAGCGCTGGGCAACCTCCTGCCAGGGCCCCACAGTTACTCCTTCCTGATTCTGAACGCAGCGTGAGTCAGGCGGGCCCGGGGCCACCCAGGTCAGTCCCTACGAGAAAGACAGGCTCCCCTCCTGTCTGGGCGGGAGCCTCCTCCGGGTCACCCTCGGGCTGCTGAGTCCAGCAGGCTGTGACCTGGGAGTTGCCAGGAAGCCTTCCCTTCCTTCCTCCCAGCTCCGACCTCTGGGTCTCCAAGGGTCTGTGCCCTCTATTAGAACGCAGACATTGGGAGCATATACACAGCGGTCACGTGGAGAGGGCCTGGGGGGTGTTATATAACAGTCATCATTTGTCAGTATATTACATGCCGGGCACGACTAAGCACCTCATATAACCCCACACAAGCTCGGTGAGGCAGACAGTTTCCACGCCCATTTTACGGAGGAGGAAAGAGAGACTCAGAGAGGCGACGTGTACCACTGAGGAGGGCCAGTTCAGCATCAGGCCATCCGACTCTGGGGCACGTGGCCCTTCCGCTGCGCGTGATGCTTTGTGCGGGGCTGCGGTGTGCGGGGGCTGCGGTGTGCGGGGGCTGCAGTGTGCGGGGGCTGCGGTGTGCAGGGTGTGCAGGCGGAGCGCCTGGGCGAGCTCCGTCCTCTCTGCCCTGAGTCAGGTCCTGGGGGGAGCGGAGAGGGGCAGGCCGCTTCAGACTGGGCGCAGCAAGGCTGCAGGAACGCGGGCCCCTCCTCCTCCTCCAGGCCTCCACCCCGCGGGGCTGCGGGTGCTCCTAGCTCCGTCCTCTCTGCCCTGAGTCAGGTCCTGGGGGGAGCGGAGAGGGGCAGGCCGCTTCAGACTGGGCGCAGCAAGGCTGCAGGAACGCGGGCCCCTCCTCCTCCTCCAGGCCTCCACCCCGCGGGGCTGCAGGTGCTCCCCCGCCCCAGGCCTCTGCAGGCTCCCCGCTCACCCGCTGCTCCAGGCCTCCCTCCGGTGTCAGCTCAAACACAGCCCCTATCCCTCCGAGGCAGGCCGCCTCCCGTTACTCTCCGCCCTCGCTGCCGCCACTCCATGGCACTCATTACAGCTTCTAGCTATTTGTGCTTTTTCTCGCTGCCTCCCTAGACACGAGCTCCTGAAGGTAGAGATTGTGTCTGGCAAACAGTAGACGCGCGTTGAATATTTTTGGAATGAACGAATGAGGCGTTAACAGAGGCTTTGAACCAGCTTTTGCTAGGATGTAACAGCTGGCCCAGTCAAGCCACCTTCAGGCTCCCTTGGGACCTCCGTCCTCACTCCCAGGGTCAAGCTGACCCCGCGTTGAAGGAGCCACGGTACAGGTGGGGGAGGGGAAGGAGTTGCTCCGCAAGAACTCAGGCCTCGCTCTGGTCTCCCCGGGGCTTTCCAGGGACCAAACGGTGCACCGCAGGCAGCCGTCTGGGGTGGCAATGTGGAGGGGAGCCTCGCCCCAGGCTTGATGAGGCAGCCCGCGGTGCTCTCGGAGCCACCCAGCCTGCATCCATTGGACCCCAGGTCTCAGGCCGGTGTCGAGGGTCAGGACTCAATGCGAGTCCTGGAGGAAGAGTTCACGGACAGCATCTCTCTCCTGCTGACTCCATGACACCTGTCAAGAGGCCAAGCTGGATTTTGGAGGGGGCAGTTGTGGTCCAGATTGTGGAGATCAGAAGGTCCAGTCTGGTTGTGGTGGCCAGAATAACTGCCCCCTAAGGGGGTCTACATCCAAATTCCCAGAACCTATGAACATGTTACCTTACACGGCAAAGGGGAATCAAGGCCACAGGTGGAATTAAGGTTGTGAATCAGCTGACCCAGAGACGCCGGAGAAGCCTGGCTTATCCAGCTGGGCCGGATCACAAGGGTCCCAGGAAGTGGAAGAGGCAGAGGAGTTGGGGGAACGTGTGATGCTGCAACACAGGCCCTGCAGCCGGAGGAAGGGGCCGCCAGCCAAGGCGCGCAGGAGGCCCCGGGAGCTGGGAGACAGGAGAGAAGCGAGGCCCCTGGGAGCTGGGAGATGGAGAGAAGCGAGTCCCCGCCCGGGCTGCCCGGAGAGAGGAAGGGGCCAGCAGCCAAGGCGCGCAGGAGGCCCCTGGGAGCTGGGAGATGGAGAGAAGCGAGGCCCCGCCCGGGCTGCCCGGAGAGAGGAAGGGGCCAGCAGCCAAGGCGCGCAGGAGGCCCCTGGGAGCTGGGAGATGGAGAGAAGCGAGGCCCCGCCCGGGCTGCCTGGAGAGAGGAAGGGGCCAGCAGCCAAGGCGCGCAGGAGGCCCCGGGAGCTGGGAGACAGGAGAGAAGCGAGTCCCCACCCGGGCTGCCCGGAGAAACGGCACCCTCCAGACTTCTACCTCCAGAACTGTAAGACTGTAAATCTGCTTTGGGCCACTGAGCTGGTGGCAGTTTGCTACAGTAGTGGAGGGAACACACGCACTGGCTGTACTGTGGCTCTGCGGACAGACGAGCGGGGCCTGCAGGGGCCCCGGTGAGGACTGATTCTGCTTCCTCTGCCATCGAGGCGAGGTTCCTGGGCTACAGGAGCCTTCCTGAAGCACAGGAGTCACGCTTGTGCCACGAGAAGTGTCTCAGACTTGTGGCTGGGACCACAGCGGCCTCACGAAGAGGACCTCGTGGTCAGTCTGGGGCGAGAAATGCCTGCTTGGGAACCCATCTGAGTTCTTCCGATTTTAGGCACTTAGCATCTGGAGGCATGTACCTCCACTGAAACCCTTTCAAAAAATACAGTTTTCTCAACACTCTCATTGGTCTCAGCTTCCCTTGGAAGTGGGCTTATTCTGTTGGAATCTGGTCATGTGAAGGGCAGTGGGAGTCTATTTCAGAGATTCTAGGTAAACGGTGGCCAGGAGGGATGCTAGGGGGAGGCTGTGGGATCTTCGTTAACCACCCGGAAACCACCCAGCCTTGGGGCTGAGTGAGTTGTTCTGAGGACTGCATCTCTAGAGAGAACCTGGGGGTTCGCGGGGAGGAGCACAGAGAGCGACCTCCCGGGGCTCCAGAGCAAGCCCACGGGGCCTTCATGGGGTGGCCACGGCCCCCCCGTGGACAGGAAGCAGGGTGTCACTCAGGGCACATGCAAGCTTCCCCAAGGCCCACACCCTGGCTTCCCATTGCCACACTCACAATGCAACTTTCCGGCCACAGCCCAGACCCTCGCCCTGCCATGCTTACTCGGTCCTGGCAGCCTGGCATTTGACCCCTGGGCTCGCATTTTCACATGGTATCATTGCAACTGGCCATGGTGACCCATGGGATGAGTCCCGTGGCCAAGATGGAACAACCTCACAGTCTTAACCAAAGTTTGGGCTGCTCAGCCTCAAATTCCTGGAGGCCTAGGCAAGCAGATGCTTCAGCTGCAAGAAAGCTGCTCTAGAGGGAGCCGAATGAGATTCACGCTGTTCGTGTTTCTGTCGATTTATTAGCCAGTGACGGAAGCACAGCTAGACCCACATAGAGCACCCATGGAACGGACATACACCTGGAGAAAGCAGCCCGCCCCTTTCCCTGCCCACCTGAGCTCAGACTGGCCCATCCCCAGAGCCCTCCCGTCTTGAGTGGTCTCGGTGGGTTTGGCCCCACCAGGGCCCCTCTCCTGAGGCAAAGCAGGACATGGAACGTTGACCTGGGGTCAACAGAAAGCCCAGGGCTGATTCTACCAGGGGTCTCCCCTCCTGCAGAGAGGCCCAGGGCCACTAAAGCATCTTATGTCTTACGAAAGACGTTCTTCACGCTTGTACCTAGTCTTCCCAGTCTCCGGGAATTCCCCAGATAGTTTCATCTCCAAGACACTCCAGGAGGGTTTAGGACCAAGCCAGATGATGAGATGTTCCTCAGGCTAAGTAAGGAGTCGCTAACGTTGCTTCAACATACGTCTAGAAGCACGTACTATGCTGGGCGGTAGACAAGGGAGATTTCAACGGCTGGTCAAAGGCTTGCGAGCTGGAATGCTGGTCCCACCTCAATCTAACAGCCCTCTGCTCCTTCACCGCGGGTGAGGCTCTGGGCTAAATCTCAGACCAAAGCAGGATCGCGGGTCCTTCCTTCACAAGGACAGAGACACACAGGCCAAGAGGGCAGAGGAGAGGCGTGGACGTTTCTAGACTCCAGAGGGAATGAGGCTCCACACAGAGGATTTGGGGGTGGAGAGGGTGGTGATTGGAGGAGTCTCCGTGGGTCATGCTGATCTGCAAGACAGACCACAAGAAACGAGGTCCTTCTTGGGAAGCCAAGGGGTCAAGTCTGAGAACCGCACGGGCGGCAGGCGAGGCGTGTGAGCACTGGGAGGAAAAGGCTTCCGAGCGGGGGCTCCATCCGGAGGCTTGGGGTCTCTTGACACGGTTCGGGGGCCTGTTTCAGCCTCCATCGCCCAGGTGGACGGCCCACCCCAGGGGTCAAGGGTGGAGGGGCCGGCTCAGGGCTCCATGTGCCACCACTTGAAGGAGAAGGGCTGGCGGCGCACGTTGGTGCCGCAGTGCACCTCGCCGTGCAGCATGTGGTACGGGGTGAAGTCGTCGATGAAGGTGCAGCGGAGGCCCAGCGGCTCCAGCAGGGCCCGCACCTCCTCCTCCAGGCAGCAGCGGCCGTTGATGACAGGCCCGAAGGGCTTGGGGATGCCCAGGTGGCTGCCCAGCACCAGCATGTTCACCTGCAAAGGGGGCGCCCAGGTCAGGGGCAGCAGCGCCCCCCTCCCCCCCCCCAGCACCTTCTCTGTGCTCAGCAGGACCTGGTGCTGTCTTGGAAGCAGCCTGGCAAACAGCCACACGCCCCTTCAGGGAGCGAGGGAGGGACGGGGTCTGGCAAGAACCCTAGCCAGCTGTGCACGTGCAGAGCTCACGGTGAGAGCTTCTCTCTCTGGCGGCTGCCCTCCTTGTTGGTAGGCTGTGGAGCTGCCATATCTGTGCTGTGGAATCCCGAACTCCCAGGCCACAGCTGATGGGACCAGGGTAGATGTGTAACCCGACCGGGCCAATCAGAGTCCCTCCTCGGGTGGTGCCACTGCCGCGGTGGGAGAGCTGGCTCTCTCTCTCCCTGTGTCTGCACTTCTGTGTGGCCATATTAATGTCTGTCCCCAGGGACAGAGAGGCTAGGGAAGCCGAGCAAAGGGAAGCCAAGCAGAGGAGGCGGCAGTGGGGTGGGGGAGGAGGGGTGAGCGAGGTCGCCGTGGAAACAGGAGCTGGTTCCAGGCCCTCCTAAGGCCCCCCACAGCGGCCCCCCCCCGCCACGGGCCTTCCCGGGGTCCTTATGCTAAATCTTCGGCTCTGGCCAAAACCCACTTTGGTGGCCTTCTGTTTCCTACAAACACAAGAATCTGGAGCGCTGCACACGCTTCTGGGGGCGCGGACCTTATTGCAAGGCCTCCTTGGAGACGCAGGAAGGAAAGGGAGTGATAAGAGGCTGTGCAAGTGGGGAAACCAAAGAGGGCAACCAGTCAGGAAGGGGAAGGAGAAGGAGGGATGAAGCAAGGGTGGTGTGGACAGGCTGCCCGCAAGCCTCTGCTGATGGGCGAGTCTGGTTCCTCCAAGCAAGGGAGGTGGGGAGGGCTTGAGCGGGAGGGGAAAGAGGCAGGAGGGAGCTGGCTGACTGACGGCCGCGCTGCTTGAAGGGTGGGCCTCAGAGAGCGCCCGGGGGTTCACTGTTAGAAAGGCAGCGAGTCTCAGGCCCCTGTGGGATCAGAACCCCTGGGGTGGAGCCCCGAGGTCCCAGTGTTCCAGATGCAAGTTCAAGTTTCAGAGACACCAGAGGCAAAGCCCCCAAGCTCAATCAAAGGCCACTTCTTCCATGGAGCCCTCTTGGGTTTCCAGGCCTACCTCTCAGGCTGGAAGTGGTTTCACCTCTGAACTGGCACATCACTTTATCACACAAAGTAGATCTTTGGGACAAATCCTCAGAGAGGTGGAACGAGTTTCTCCCCGACCAGATCTGACTGACAGCTCCGTGGGAGCAGGGAGCAGCCTGAGGCACCTCCGCATCTCACACGGGGTATGCGGCGGGTGGGTGAGTGTCCGGGAGCTGGCGGAAAGGGCTGTCTGACCTTCCGGTGGGCTGCACGCACGGCCTCACGCAATCTTTCGCTCACTGCACAGATACCGAGTGGGTCACCGGGAGGAGAGAAGGGCCTTCCCAGACGGCCCCAGAGTGCGGGCCTGGCCAGTGAGCATTTCATGGTGACTGTGACAACCAGTCGAGAAGAGGTCCTTCTGCTGGGACCGTGGGACCTCTGAGTCTCTGTGCCCCTAGCCCCGGCCCCTCAACCCCAAACACAGAGACAGTGGGCATTGGCCCCCGGGGGAGTGGAGGCTTGGCACCTAATCTGACAAAACCCAAAGTCCTGGCTGACGGCCTCACCAAGTCCGGGAAGAAGGCCACGGCCTTCCTCCTCTCCATCTTGAAGAGCTGCGGGATGTCCACGATGTCCCGCTCAGCCAGGCCCAGCTCCCGTGAGAGCTGGCTCTCTCTCTCCCTGTGTCTGCACTTCTGTGTGGCCATATTAATGTCTGTCCCCAGGGACAGAGAGGCTAGGGAAGCCGAGCAAAGGGAAGCCAAGCAGAGGAGGCGGCAGTGGGGTGGGGGAGGAGGGGTGAGCGAGGTCGCCGTGGAAACAGGAGCTGGTTCCAGGCCCTCCTAAGGCCCCCCACAGCGGCCCCCCCCCGCCACGGGCCTTCCCGGGGTCCTTATGCTAAATCTTCGGCTCTGGCCAAAACCCACTTTGGTGGCCTTCTGTTTCCTACAAACACAAGAATCTGGAGCGCTGCACACGCTTCTGGGGGCGCGGACCTTATTGCAAGGCCTCCTTGGAGACGCAGGAAGGAAAGGGAGTGATAAGAGGCTGTGCAAGTGGGGAAACCAAAGAGGGCAACCAGTCAGGAAGGGGAAGGAGAAGGAGGGATGAAGCAAGGGTGGTGTGGACAGGCTGTCCGCAAGCCTCTGCTGATGGGCGAGTCTGGTTCCTCCAAGCAAGGGAGGTGGGGAGGGCTTGAGCGGGAGGGGAAAGAGGCAGGAGGGAGCTGGCTGACTGACGGCCGCGCTGCTTGAAGGGTGGGCCTCAGAGAGCGCCCGGGGGTTCACTGTTAGAAAGGCAGCGAGTCTCAGGCCCCTGTGGGATCAGAACCCCTGGGGTGGGGCCCCGAGGTCCCAGTGTTCCAGATGCAAGTTCAAGTTTCAGAGACACCAGAGGCAAAGCCCCCAAGCTCAATCAAAGGCCACTTCTTCCATGGAGCCCTCTTGGGTTTCCAGGCCTACCTCTCAGGCTGGAAGTGGTTTCACCTCTGAACTGGCACATCACTTTATCACACAAAGTAGATCTTTGGGACAAATCCTCAGAGAGGTGGAACGAGTTTCTCCCCGACCAGATCTGACTGACAGCTCCGTGGGAGCAGGGAGCAGCCTGAGGCACCTCCGCATCTCACACCGGGTATGCGGCGGGTGGGTGAGTGTCCGGGAGCTGGCGGAAAGGGCTGTCTGACCTTCCGGTGGGCTGCACGCACGGCCTCACGCAATCTTTCGCTCACTGCACAGATACCGAGTGGGTCACCGGGAGGAGAGAAGGGCCTTCCCAGACGGCCCCAGAGTGCGGGCCTGGCCAGTGAGCATTTCATGGTGACTGTGACAACCAGTCGAGAAGAGGTCCTTCTGCTGGGACCGTGGGACCTCTGAGTCTCTGTGCCCCTAGCCCCGGCCCCTCAACCCCAAACACAGAGACAGTGGGCATTGGCCCCCGGGGGAGTGGAGGCTTGGCACCTAATCTGACAAAACCCAAAGTCCTGGCTGACGGCCTCACCAAGTCCGGGAAGAAGGCCACGGCCTTCCTCCTCTCCATCTTGAAGAGCTGCGGGATGTCCACGATGTCCCGCTCAGCCAGGCCCAGCTCCCGTTTCAGCACCTCCCGGTTCCAGTCGATGCAGCTCTGGGGAGGGGGAGCGGGGAGTCAGGGAGGCCTTGCAGGTGTGGGGGGCGGGGGGCAGGGAGGCCCCATGGGGGCACGTCTGGTTAAGGACCGACAAGATGCCCAAGTGCCCACAGGTCAGTCCTCCACTCGAACCTCCTCCTGGTGCGCCTTCATCAGAACACGCCTGCTTGGGTCCCCCCACCACAGCCTCACCCCCGGGAGGGCGCACGGGAGCGTGGCTCAGGGTGCCCGTCCTCCACCCGCTTCCTTCTCCAGAGCCTCACTCCTCTGGGATCGCCTTCAGTCAAAGCACCAGACACCGCGGACTCCCATATTTCTACCTCCCAGCCACTATCCCACGGACAGAGGAGCCTGGCGGGCGTCAGTCCACAGGGGAGCAAGGAGCCGGACCTGACTCACACAGGAGCCACTTTACAAAGCCCAACGCCTTCCCTCGGCTCAGACGCGCAGGTACAACCAGACACTCGGGTGTCTGACGGGCACATCAGATGTGAGGAGTCCAAAGACAGACTTTCATTTCTACCCGCCCCTCCACGCCATCCCTTCCGCATCCTTCCGCTCTGGAAATGAATCGCGGCTCAGGCCCAGATGCACTGACATGTATGCTCTGCCATACCTAGCTAGCGGGAGCTTGCCTACGGCACAGGGAGATCAGCCAGGGGCTCTGGTGACTTAGAAAGCTGGGTAGGGGGTGCGGGAGGGCAAGGAGGGGTGTTATACGACTGACGCACTTCCTCCTAAAGCAGAAGCTAACACCCCATTATAAAGCAACCAGGTTCCCGGGTGGCTCAGTGGGTAAAAAAGGCCCGCCCCCAGTGCACGAGGTGCAGGAGAGGGGGGTTCCACCCCTGGGTCGGGATCCCCTGCAGGGCCTGGCAGCCGCTCCAGTACTCTTGCCCGGAGAATCCCATGGACAGAGGAGCCTGGCGGGCTACAGTCCACGGGGTCGCAAAGGGTCGGACACGGCTGAGCGCCTAACCACGCGCACACTCCAGTGAGAGAGAAAAGCCTGCCGTCATTCTCGACGCCGCCCCTCCTCTCACTCTGCCTCCTGGTCAGCAAGTCCCGCGGGCTCCTCCATCCGCTTCCATAACGCGCCCGCTCTGACCCCGCCCCCCACGCGGGTGGAGCGCCGTCCCCCGCGGCCTGGCCTGCCGGCTTCCTCCGCCGCGCGGTGACCACGACAAGGCTCCCGCCTCGCAGGAGTGGCCCGCGGCGAGCTCCAGCCCTGCAAGCCAGCCCACGTGGGCGCCCGAGGCCCCCACCCGCTGCGCACCGCCAGTGGCTAAGCGCAGGGGCAGAAGGCGGACGGTGTCTCCAAGCCGACCTGACTGGCTCGCCGCTCGCCCCGCTTTGCTGAGCCTGACCGGGGCAGCAGGCCGTCAAGGACCCGCCCGCCCTGCCTTCCCCCAACCAGCCC
>SJYT01065045.1:255544-307822 GCA_006410635.1 Cephalophus harveyi | reverse complement strand
GAACATCTATTGGGAGCTTGGAGCCTGTGCTCAGGAACAGATGTGTATACGAGACATCCCCCAACCAGCCCGCCCTGCCTCCTCCACTCGCTTCCTCCCTGCCCCCTGCAGGCATGGTCCCTAATTCAGTCCCTGAGAGGGTCACCCCGGCCCGGGCGTGTGCTTCTCGGAGGGCCCTGCGCTGGATGCTGTCTGTTCTTCTGGACCCATTGCCCCCTTCTTCCCTGCGCTGCGTCCTGGGGGGCTGACCCTTGGGAACCAGGGGCTCCTGTACCGCAGGCTTCCCGCTGGGCTCAGCCCGAGGGGGCGGTGGCAGAAGGTGGGGGCGCTGCCGGGAGAGTGTACTTGGGGTCACGGCAGGTTGGCTGTGCACTCCCAGCTCCTGTCTTACAACCTCTTTTTTAAAATTTATTTAATTGGGGGCTAATTACAATATTGTGGCCGTGTTTGGAGCGACCCCTCCAGGCTCCAGTAACATGCTCCTTGGCCAATTCCTCCAGGCCTGGGGGAGGTGAGAGCTCCCCTCTTCCTACCCTGGGGATGCGGAATAGGCCCTGCTGATTTCCTCAGACCCGCCCTGAGCCTCTGTAAACATCCCCTTTACTGAACCGCTCTCTGGTTATCCACTTGAAGTGCCCTTGCTTCCTGCTGGGACCTACAGTCACTACCCCCACCCCTTGCCGTAATAGAAGACAGATCCTCAGCCCAGCCGCAGGGAGATCATTCCAAAGCCTAAGTCAGATCGAGTCCTGTCCTGCACTCGGATCCCCAGACGGCCTCCAGTCGCGCTCAGAGTCACAGCCAAAGCCCCAGCGCTGCCCTGCGGGGCCCTGGGTGGCCCTGTCTCTCCTCATTCCTCTGGGGCCCCCAGCTTCATCCTTAAACGCTCCAGGCCTCTTCCTTCTGCCTCAGGGCCATCGTCTGTGCTGTTCCCTCTGCCTGGAATGCTTGTCCTCGCGTGCACCTGGCTTGGCCTCTCATTTCTCTCGAGTGAAAGCCGGGATTTAGAGACTCTCTGTCTGGGCCTGTCACCACCACCCCCACCCCTCCCCCCCACAGCGAGCTGTGCTGAACCGTGAGCCTCAGACCTCTGTCCACAACCCCGTCCCCAGCCATGCCTACCCCCACGCCTGGCCCGCAGCCCTGGTACCTGCACAAACTTATTGTAGCTGATGAGGCTTCCGTTGGAGAGGACCTGGCTGATGGAGACAGTGTTGACCTGCTGGTTGCCTGTGAAGGAGAGGGGCAGGGTGGGAGCAGCCCAGCAGAGGCCAGGCTCACAGGCGAGAGGCTTGTGAGTCGGCAGCTCCCTGGCGTTTCCTCCTGGCCTCTGAGCAAGCCTGGGTGTGCGAGGACGGCAGGGGCGGGCTGCTGCCGTGCATGAGCCTGAGGCCTTCATCCGAGCACATCAGAAGGGGTGATGCTCCTTATTGGAAATGTAAGCCCCCACCCCTACTGGGCATTGGATGATGATCACTCTTTTTTGGCTAGTGGTGGGGCGTGGAGCTGGGTCACCCCCACCTGCCCACCAGGACCCGCCCTGATGGACACTGCTGAACCCTGTTCCTGACCTCCAAGAGGTGACTGCAGGGCAAAGGGGCTCCCCCAGACCATCCCTCCTGCTGGCCTGATGAAGTGCTCGTGGAGACAGGCAGGACAGGGGAGGTCAGAGCCAGTATCTTGCGAAGCTCACAGCTGCCATTTACTAATCTCTTACCCTGCACAGGCCCCGAGTCCAGGGCTCTACACTCAACACCTCAACACCTCATTTAGTCCTCACAGCAACCCCACAAGGCATGCATTTACACCCCCACTTTACAGATGAGGAAACTGAGGCTCAGAGAAGTAAGATTTGCCCCAGGTTTTGCAGCTGGGAAATGGGGGTGCTGGTGATTCAGACCCAAGCCAAGTGCTCATGAAGGGCTGAAACCTCGACCAAGGGCTGGACCCACCTGCCCATGTGCAGGCTTGGGTCCCCCCACCCCGGTCAGAGTAGAGACGCGGGTCCACGGCATCCCCACTGAGGCCACCGGGCCAGCGACTTCCCCTTGCTGAGCCCCACACCCTCGTGTAAAGCAGATGAGTCACCCTCACAGGCCCTCCTGAGGTCAGATGGGGTCAGAGCCTGGAGCACGCAGCCCGGGGCCTGGCACACAGTGGGGGACCACCGAGGTGCCGGGCCTCCGTGGCCGCTGCGCAGCTATCAGCTCTCTGGGGCCACCCGGTGGTTACATGTGGCCCGACAGCTGTGGATCCCCTCGCTGCTCAGCTCAGCCTCTCTCTGGGCCCTGCTCACTGCAAACCCCTGCTTCTAAGGAAGATGAAGATGGCTTTCCCTCTGCCTGGTACATGAAATTTGGATTTGAGAATTTTCCAGGTTTGATCTGAGCTCAAGGAGTCTGTTCACAGGCCCGATGAGAGAGAGGGGGATGAGGGCAATTGTATTTCTTCCATTTTACAGCTGGGGCTCCAGGCGGATGGGAAATAGATATGGGAAGTTACACTTGGGAGCTTTTAGGTTCTGTGAATGCTTTTCTCTTGGAGGGAGGTTTGGTCCAGGGCAGGAATGTTCCTGAGCCCGGGCTGCAAGCTCCCAATAGATGTTCCACTGATCAGTCAGATTTCACTCACAAAACATAAATTATTCAGACTTTCAAGACAGCGAGGGGCAGAGCATCGAATCCCCTCGGTGCAGAGGCCCCTGTATGACTGCGCTGGTCACACGCCCCAGAGTGGACTGCGTCTCTGCTGTGCCCACGGCCAGCCCCCACTGTCTGCCGTGGCGCTCCCGGCCAGCTCTGCCCCCGCCTTGGACAGCGGGGCCTGCTGAGCCAAGGGGTCTCAGACCTGGGGGCCAGGCCACCTTCCAGCAAGATGCCCCTCTCTCTAGCCGTGATGCGGCAAGGGGGGGCAGGAAAGCGGTGATGAGGGGCACAGCACCCACCGACAACCCCTTGGAACAGGAGGGCATCCCCGTGGCCCCACTTCTGCTTTTCCTGGAAGAGCTTGAAGCAGGCGCTGGGGCTGGCCAGGAGCATCCGGAAGCCCTGTGTGCAGAGAACAGACAGCTGAGCCCCTGGCCTCCGCTCGGCTCAGCCCCGGGCCCAGAGCTGGCCCTGCGTCCTCACCTTCCCGTCAGCGGCAGGGACGAAGCTGAGAAACTCGTCCACGTGGCCGACCGCCAGCCAGTCCACGAAGATCTCCACGGGCGGCTGCACCTTCTGGGCGTGCAGGAAGTCCCGGACCACCTGGGCGACCCGGCGGCCCCTTGACCTGGGGCCCAAGGGGCCAAAGAGAGTTAGCTGAAGAGAACACACGCAGAGACAGAAGGCGAGGGCTCAAGATTTGGCAGCGTCTGTAAAAAGCTTGCGCTGCCTTTGTAATCAGGAAAGATGATAAACACATATACATTTGAGTTACACTCAAGGTGAGTTCTCTACGAGGCAGACACAGGCAGGTCAGTCACAGCTTACCATCCCGGTCTCCTCATCCAGGCAAATCCTCAGGGCCACCCTCAGACCCCATCCTCGTGTTCTCCAAGTGGCAGATGTCACCCGCATATTCAACCCGCGGCTGGGCGGTTCTTTCTAGAGTTTAACTGACGTCTCTCTCGCTGCAGCCTCAGCTTCCCACGCATCAGCAGGGAGAGAGGGTGATCTTGTCTCACAGCCCCAGCATTTTATTTTCGTGAACTCAAGCCCCCCTTTTCTCTTGTCTTCTGAAAAAGTATCGAATGGCATGGCGCAAACGTCCTCTGTCTGTGAGATCATGTGCTTGAGGACAGGTGGTCCCCTTCAAAGCTTCTGGTTTCACGTGTTATCTGATCACAAGTCTGTTCTAACCACTTTGCTGAATTTGGTTGGCTCTGTCTTGGTCTATTCCCATAGCAGATACCGTCGTCACGCGACTCCGTGGGTCTTCCACCAGCTCCCCTCTGTCGTGTTACTCCCCTTCTTGGCGTCACTCACTGCTGTCTCTGTTTTCATGCCCTGTACCTCCCTTTCGCTCTCAGGGAAAGATCTGATATTAGTCATTTGCATCACAGTGTGAACAAGCCTTGATTTAAATGCAATTTCTCCTGGGACTGTTGAGTCTTAAAACCGTTTTCTCCTATAATTATTCACTGGTATCAACATGGATTTATTTTCTGAATCGGAAGACCCAAGTCTAGTCATAACGTGGCCTCCGGTGTGACTCCGGGCGCCTCGCCCTCTCTGGGCCCACGTGTGAAACGAGCGTGTTGGACTGAATGAGCTCTTGGGGCCTGCTTGCCCTGGGCGTCTCAGACCCCTTGAGACGAGTGTGGACGACGTCTGAGGGGCAGCCCTCTGCCCCCAGCAGCACCGCGGCCTGGACTGCCATTTCACCACTGACCCCCGGCTTCTCTCCCAGGAGTGGGACGGCCCTCCCCCAGCCGCCACCAACACCCACCCTCAGTCTCTCACCCAGGCAAGTTGCCCCCGAAGAGGATCCGCCCCAGGGGGTACTCCTTCCCGTTGGCCACCACAGGGGGGCTGACCTCCAGGTTCCCGAAGGAGTCCAGGCCACTCACAGAGTTGTCTCGTGGTTCCCGGGTCACGTAGCCAAAGTCTGGACCCTGGTTGGGGAAACAGAGTCAGGCTCGGGGTGGGCAGGCTCACCAGGAAGCGCTTGAACCAACCTGCTGGGCTCTAAGCTCCTTAAAGATGGGACGTGAGTGGCCACCCATTCTCCAGATAGAAACACTGAGTCAAAGATGGACATCTGAGCTGACTGCTATTTCCTGCACGCTGAGATGCTCCTGCCTGCCGAATCTGGGACACACACAGCCCTCCAGCCCTGCTGCCGTTTCGGAGCGTGTTACTCCCCCTGGTCACGGGAATACAGCAGAGGGGGCTGGGCGGTCCCCACACCCCGGTTAGATGTGGAGCTGGGGCTGCGGCCACTCCTTGTCCTCCGCGTGGCCTTCCCGTCAGTCTCGCCCCGGGGGCGGGTATCTGGCTGCTCTTGAGGGGCCTGTGCTCGGGGCCTCAGGGGCTGGTGATGGTCCTCTGAGCCTCAGCTTTCAATCTAGGAAAAGGGACACCTCCCCAGGGCCGTCTCTCTCTTAGAAGGAATTTAGACAGTCCTGAGGCCAGGAGAGAGCTCCTCCCACCTTCACGCCCCATTGAGGGGTGGGAGAAGCCTCCACTCTCTATGGCGCCAAGGGGGTCTCCCCTTTTTTCTCAGGAGGGGTCCGTTAGGACATACTCTCTCCTTTTCTATGGAAGTAGAGTTGAGCACAATGGCTTGTTGATTTCTGTTGTAAAGCAAAGTGACTCAGTTATACGTAGACATCTATGCATTCTTTCCCTTATTCTTTCCCACTGCGCATCGTGGGATACTGAGGACGGCTCCCTTGCTGCACAGCAGGATCTCGTTGTATATCCATTCTGCATATCATAGTTTGCATCAGCTGAGCCCAAGCTGCCAATCCTCGCCTCCCCTCTCCGCGTCCCCCTGCCAGCCACAAGTCTGATCTCTGTGTCTGTGAGTCTCTGTTTCCGAGGTAAGTCCATTTGAAGACACCCGCTTTACTGCCAATAATAATGCCAGCTATCTACGTTTGTGCTTTCTCTGCGTTGGCATGGAGAAGCTTCACAAATGTCTCTGAGACCTGGGCTAACACATTTTTCCTGATGAAGAAACTGGGGCTCAGAGAGGGGAAGCTACTCATGCAAGGCCACACGGCACGGGTGACAGAGCCGGGCTGTTCTGCCTCCAGAGCCTGTGTGCTTTCTTTTCTAATTGGAGGATAATTGCTCCACAATGTTGTGTTGGTTTCTGCCATACAGCGTGAAGCAGCCCTAAGTATACGTACGTCCCTTTCCTCTTGAACCTCCCTCCCATCTCCCACCCCAAAGTCTGTGTTCTAAACAGCTGCACTCTCCTGCCTCCCCTCCCCATCTGGGGTTGCCAGATTTAATAAATATAGAGCACGCTCAGTTCAACTTGAATTTTATATAAACAATAAATGTATTTTTAGTATACTCCATGCAGTGGCTGACTTTATTTTTTGGGCTCCAAAATCACTGCAGATGGTGACTGCAGCCATGAAATTAAAAGACGCTTACTCCTTGGAAGGAAAGCTTTGACCAACCTAGATAGCATATTCAAAAGCAGAGACATTGCCAACAAAGGTCCGTCTAGTCAAGGCTATGATTTTTCCAGTGGTCATGTACGGATGTGAGAGTTGGACTATAAAGAAAGCTGAGCACTGAAGAATTGATGCTTTTGAACTGTGGTGTTGGAGAAGACTCTTGAAAGTCCCTTGGACTGCAAGGAGATCCAACCAGTCCATTCTAAAGGAGATCAGTCCTGTGTGTTCATTGGAAGGACTGATGTTGAAGTGAAACTCCAATACTTCGGCCATCTGATGTGAAGAAGTGACTTATTTGAAAAGACCCTGATGCTGGGAAAGATTGAGGGCAGGAGGAGAAGGGGATGACAGAGGATGAGATGGCTGGATGGCATCACCGACTCAATGGACATGGATTTTTGTGGACTCTGGGAGTTGGTGATGGACAGGGAGGCCTGGCGTGCTGCAGTTCATGGGGTCGCAGAGTCGGACACAACTGAGCGACTGAACTGAACTGATGCAGAATATGGGACATACTTATGCTAAGACAGTTCTCACGGTTTAGCTAACATTCAGCCTTAATCCGGCTTCTCCTATATTTTACCTGGCAACCCTACTCCCATCCCTGAAGAGCACGGCTCCCAGTCTGGCCCTTTGGGCAAAGCCCCTCGGCCTGCAGGCCCAGCTGTGGCCCCGAGCACTCACCAGGATTCTTCTGTAAGGGAAGTTCTGCAGCTCGCCATTCCTGGGGGAGTCAAAGACCACTGGGAAGGTTTTGTGCGGCGCCTGGATGTAGCCCAGCTCCATCTCGTCCTGCAGACCCGGGGGGCACCAGTGGTGGACGGTCAGCAGCTTATCCCCCTCACCTGGCACTCAGGGCTTTGGGGAAGACTGTTTACTCTGCCTCAGGCCGGCTCTACCCTTTGAGGACTGAGGCGGGCAGAGGCCGTGATACCTGCTGGCTGGAGGAAGGGCTGGAGCTTCGGGGGTGGGGCTCTGCTTACCGAGGGCCACAGAGCAAGGCAGGTCAGGAATGAATGAGCACATGGCCTCGGGGTGTCCCTGTGCTGGGTCACAGGGAAGTGGGGGCAGAGAGGGTTTTGGGGTGGCCTGAGTTGGACAAAGAGGCTGCTGGGCACCAGCCATCACACATGGCGTCTGCGTGCGGCCCTGGGAGACTGACAGCAAGCAGGGCGGAGGCGGCCTGAGGAGGCACAGACCTGCCTCCTTTCAAGCACGTGCCATGCCCAGGTCAGTCCTGGAGGCAAAGATAACCCAGCACTGATGGACTGTGTGTCCAGCGAAAAGCTCACTAGGACGCCCCCGGCCTTGCTCCAAGCATTTCACGAGTGCTAACTCCTGCAGACTTCACAATACGCCTGCAGGGAGGCACCGTGGCCATCCCATGTCACAACAGCTGAGAGTGAGGGACAGCGCGGTCCAGGCATTTGCCCAAGGGCACACGGCTAGTCCACAGCAGAGCCAGGATCCAGACCGAGCCAGTTCTTGCCCTAGCGACCCGTCCTGAAACAACTCCTGGGACAACTTCCAACTGAAACGAAAGCTTCTTAGCTTGGTGTTCAAGGCCTCGCACCTCAGTTCTTAGCCTTTGCAGAAGCTTGCATGCATGCTAAGTCGCTTCAGCCATGTCCAGCTCTGTGTGACCCTATGGACCGGAGCCCACCGGGCTCCTCAGATTCTCCAGGCAAGAACACTGGAGTGGGCTGCCATGCCCTCCTCCAGGGGACCTTCCCGACCCAGAGACCGAGCTGGCGTCTCTTCTGCCTCCTGCACTGGCAGGCAGGTTCTTCACTGCCGGTGCCAGCTGGGAAGCCCTCGCAGAAGCTTGACCCTGGCCAAGGAGAACAGCTGATGCCCCTTCTCACATCTCCCACCTCTGGGCCTTTGCACAGGCCGGACCCCTGCCGGGACCACCGTTCAGTGAGCTCCAGCACCGCCCTCACCAGCTCTGCGGCCCGAGGCATCGTGCCTCACTGAGAGTTCCTTCTGCACTGACAGGGCGTTGTCAGGAAGACGAAATGATGCTGGGCATGGCCCGCAGGGAGTGCTCAATAAACCGCACAAGTCACTATCCATTCATCAAATCTGGTCCTGCTCAGATGCCCCCTCCAGGCAGTCCTCACTGATCTGCTTCACAGACACGGGTGAGTCCACCCGCCTCCAGGTCCCACTGGCACTTTGCCAGCACCCCTGCCTTGTCTTAGCCAGTGGGAACAGCGACTTCCGTCCCAATCACTCTCTGCACCAGGGCTTCTCGGCCGCGGCTCTCTTGACACTTGGAGCCAGCTAATTCTTTGTCGTGGGGGCTGTCCTGTGTATTGTAGGATGTTTGGCAGCATCCCTGGGGCAAAAACGACCTTCCATGGAGGATCCAGGCCGCTGAGGGCAGGGAGCGGGCGTCCCCACCTCTGCCATCCCGCCCCCCGACCCAGTACCTAGCCCAGATCCTGTGGGTGAATGGATGTCATATTCAACGTCGGTGTGCCTGAGTCTCCAGAACGTTCTGGAGAGGGGGGAGAGCTCTGGGTCTAGAATTAGAAAGAGCAGGGCCTTGGGAGGGCGGATGCAGCCCCGGTCCTCCTGGATATTCCCAGCAGCCCCTGCTTTGGAGCCCGGCCTGCAGGCCAGGGTCACTCGATGCGCTCACTGCCCAGGGACTGCGGTACCTGGATCCAGCGGTCGTTGCGGTTCTCGGCCTGCGGGCAGATGGTCAGCTTGCAGCCGGCCTTTCTGGCCAGCTCTGCCACCGCGTCCACAAAGCACGTGTTGTTCTTCACGCTGCGGACGAGCCCAGGGAGAGTGCTCAGGACACAGGCAGACACGGGAGCCGGAGGCCACCCCGCGCCCCCGACTCACCGGCACACGTACACCTCCAGGGGCGGCTGGGTGCTGGGCGTCATAATCCAGGGGGCCACTCGGAACACCACGGTGTCGGTGAAGACGGGGGACTCGGAGTAATCCTGCAGGTTGAGACCGGAGGGGAAGCAGACTGGCCTCGGGGCCCAGCGCCTGGCTGCGTCAAGGACCACCGTGGACTCGAGCAAGCTGCGAGCTCCTAAGTTTCTGGAGAGGCAGCCGGGGGTGCCCGCCTCTCCTGGGCATGGAGGCCATTGCCCACCCTGTCTGTCCTGGCCGCCCCTACCTCGTTGGAGTCGTCCAGCAGGGTTACGTGGAAGGCGACGAGCCCCGAGAAGCCGGCGTCGGGGAAGGACAGGCCCTCCACGAAGAAGTGCTCTTCCTCCCCATGGAAGCGGGGCACCTCGTACGACACCTTGTTCTGGCCCAGCACATGCCGGTATGCCTCACAGGAGTCCTCGGGGCCTGGCAGGGGGCAGAAGGGCCTAGTGAGGGGGCCCTGGGAGCAGGAAGCATCGCGCAACCTCCCCGACACAATGGAAGCCACAAACCACCCCCGCTTCTCACCTCCCACTCTCAGAGGAGAGAAAGAGGCTTAAACCCGAGTGCGGGCAGGTCTGGGTGAGGCAGGGAGGGCGTTCCTAAGGCGGCACTCAGATCTTTCAGAGGGCAATTTGGTGGCATCTAGCAAAGCAATGTTTATCCCTAACCAGCAAGTCCATGCCCAGGTAGGTATCTTTCCTATAAAATGCAAGTGCAAGGTGTTAGCTGATTATTTACTAACACCTACTATGCACCTAGGAGGTGTGGTTCAGGACTCAGGACACCACTGTGAGCACGGTCCCTGCCCTCCAAGAACCGAGATTTCTGCAAAATCAAAACACCACAAAAAACCGGTTCACGGGACCAGATCAGTTACGGCACCTCCACACTGAAATATGACGCGACTGTGGAGGAAGGCAAAGCAGAGCTACACAAACACAGAGAGACGTGTAGGATGCATAACTCGGTGAGAGAAACCATGTGGAAAGCAGAATGTGGACACACGCGCGTGCGCACGCACACACCAAGCACGTTCAGTGCCGTAAAAAAAGTCAGCAAGAACACACACAAAATGGTTAACAGAGGACACATCTTAAGAGTCAGGTTTTGGAGTTAGGTAGAGAACTCTCATTTTTAACTTTACATACTTCTGTATTTCTAAAATGAGCACATTATGACTTGTATTGTATTGCCCCAAAAGTTACATCTTACAGAAAAACCCAAATACATATTTGTATTTTTTGAAGGTATTATATATCCTTGCTTGCATTTGTGCTAATGACATTGTAGCTATGTAAAGCAATGGTTTGGGGTTTATCAGGGTGGGTGGGAGATGCAGACTGAACAGAGGCAAATAGCCAGGGTGTCTGGGACTGGCTTTAAAACACTTCACCAAACAAGAAAGGATAGATCAAGTAAGAGAAGCAGAATAGCGACCCTTGTTGGATCTGAGTGGTTGGCATATAGGGGTTCTTCACAGTCTTCTCTCTGCTTCTGGGTATGCTTGAAAGTTTTGATAATCGAAATTTTTAAACGTGCTTAAAATATATTTAAAAATGCATTCATCTGCTAAAACCACTTCAGGCATGGCTGTGCCAGGGATGCCAGGCAACCAGTCGTGAAACCCGCGCATCTGATGCTTCTTCCTCTGGGCCCTCAAAGCGGCTCTGTAGCCAGAGCAGAGCCTGCACTCCAGCCTGGGTGGGGAAACTGAGCACCCGCCGCCCCCCGGGCAGGGAAGGACGGGCATCAACTCACCGCAGGCATGGAACACCCGCGCCCGCTCGGCGTCAGCGCTGGAGGTGTGGAGGATGAGTTTGTGGTCATCAAACAGGGCGTCGGGGCCTTGGGTCCGCAGAATCATCACAGACATGTCTTCCAGGTCTGGGCAGCCAGACACAGGGCTGCGGGTCAGGAGGCCTCCAGCACCCCAGCCCCTCCCCAGGGCACAGGGTGCCGAGAGCCGGGTCTCTGCCCCAGCTCTGCCCGCCCGTGGGTCTCTGCCCCAGCTCTGCCCGCCCGGCGGAAATACTGAGAGCCAGCAAGACCAAAGCAGGAGCACGTCTGCGCGCGTGAGACGCGGTGAGCTGCTTCCTGCCCTCTCTGGGCCTCCGTTTCCTCCTCTGCCCGTAGAAACAGAAGTGCAAAGCGGCCGGCCCGCTGCCTGGCCCGGGGCAGGTGTGTAGACGCAACACGTGGTGAGAAGGCCGTCTGGGCAGCAGGCGGGTCAGGGCTCTCCTCTCAGGCCCAGTGTCACTCGCTACTGCCCTGGGCCGGCCCTTCCCTCCCGGGGCCTCAGTGCTCCCGTTTCTGAAATGATCCTGCCAACTTTCAGAGCGGCTTGGGCATCTCGTGGGTGAAGCCCCTGACCCAATCCCAGGACATTGCCACGGCAGCCTTCATGGGGCTGTGCATGCGGCTTAGGATGGACTTAGAATGTGCAAAGTGCTCAGTCGTGTCTGACTCTTTGCGGCCCCATGGACCATATAGTCCATCGAATTTTCCAGGCCCCCCATTAACTACACAGTCCATGGAATACTCCAGGCCAGAATACTGGAGTGGGTAGCCTTTGCCTTCTCCAGGGGACCTTCCCAACCCAGGGATCAAACCCAGGTCTCCCGTACTGAAGGTGGATTCTTTACCAGCTGAGTACACCAGGGAAGCCCAAGAAGGCTGGAGTGGGAAGCCTATCCCTTCTCCAGGGGATCTTTCCGACTCAGGAATCAAACAGGGTCTCCTGCGTTGCAGGCGGGTTCTTTACCAGCTGAGCTACCAGGGAATGTGGGGCATCTCTGAAATCCAGGCCAGCGATGCCAGCGGGAAGGAGGCTGGATTTGGGGTTACAGCAACCTTGGACCTGCCGCAGGCTGACTGAGTGACTTCGGGGATCCCCTGACCCCGGAGTGTCAACATCGTCATCTCTGAATTTGGGGGAGGCCACCCTCCCACGTGGATGCTTAGATGAGAATTTGGGGAAAGGCTCTGAGGCAAAGTAGGTGCTCGGCGTTAGCACTTTCCAGGCCTGGAGGCGGGGAAGATGAGGCCGCTCCGCTCCAGGGCTCTGCCCTGGCGGGGTGCCGCTGGCGCTGGGGTGCTGGGGAGGGGCGGGGTGGCTGAGCGGCGGCCCTGGCGCCCCCTCACCTTGCAGGCAGCGCACGTGGTGGTCAGAGTTGTCCTGGCCGTCGGAGCTGATACCGTCCCTGTCGCAGTTCACCAGCAGGATGGCTCCGTGCCCGCTGGGTCCCCAGACCCACTGCCGCTGCCGGTGGCAAAGCACAGCCGGTGACGGGGGCTCTGGCCAGGCCTGCGCCCCCGCCCCGGCTCCCTCCTGGCCACGTTCCTCACGCCTCCTCTCTTCTCCGCCCTGAGCCAAAAGAGGAGCTCCCGCTGAGGAGCGCGGCAGCTGCTGCTACTCATACGGCAAGGTCAGGCGACAGCCTCTTTCACCGCTGCCTGTGGCATGCCTCCAGCCGGCATCCCCGTTTCCAACAGGCAGCTTTCTGAGGATGAGGTCCATCTTCCCTCCTTGGCCCCTGCTCCTCCTCCCAGCTGAAACGCCCTGCCTCTGGCAGAACTTTGGAGCCCAGCTCAGGGGGACTTCTCCCTTGCTCACAAAGCCCAGCGCGGCCTCCTCTGAACTCCCAACATCTTCATTGCCACCACAATTCAGCCCAAAGTTCTTTTATAGTTTCAGACTTGGTGGATTTCCTTTTCACATAGAGTAGGGGGTCCACATGCTACAAATCTAGCTTACTGCCTATTTTTCTAAATAGAGTTTTATTGGAACACTGTCACATCCTCCCCCCCATATTGACTATATAGCTCTTTCATCCCACACTGGCAGAATCAAACCATTGCAACAGAGACAAGATGGCCTGCCAAGCCTAAAACATTTACTATCTTGCTCTTACAAAAAAAAAAGTTTGCCAACCCCCAACCTAGACTGAAAATCCAGAAGGACTTGTTTCTACAAAGGGAGACCTAGCCCATGACTGGACATGCATGTGCTTAAAATTCTTGATGCTTTTTCTGCCAGTGAAAGAAGATCCCCAGACATTCTTGGGTTGGCTCCACTGGCCTTGACTTCAGCTGGGAGGCAGGGGGATACCTCTAATGACCTCACCCCTTTTAACCCAGCCTAGAGCAGCTGCGAACTCCATGCCCCTTCCTGGGTCCAGGCCAAGATAGCCTACCTTGTCCACAAAGTCCCTGTCCTGCCTGCCTTCACAGTTCAGGTCACAATCCAGGGTGATATCTGTAAGGACAGGGCAGAGGGTGAGTCACGACAAGCCTCCCAGGGGCCCAGCACAGGCCCACGACCTTTTAGCCTCAGTCTCAGGGCCTATTCTGGGGCCAGACAAATGGAAGTCATTTCCAAGAAGACGCTGCCCAGAGGTGGGAGCATTTGGAGCCTCCCTCCCCAGGCTGGGGAAAGAGGCCTTGGGGAAGATACAGGGTCAGAGCAAACACCCAGGTCAAATGCCGCCCCCTCCAGGAATCCTTCCCTGAATTCCCCCTCTTTTTGGCCCCACTGCAGCCCTCACTGTCTGGGGGACACTCTGCCCCGTGCCTGGGTTGCCTGGGACATTCTGGGTCTGCATGAAGCTCCCTGTCTCCCAGGGATGGGCCAGTGAGCCTGGGCTTTGGTGTCAGACAACCGTGGATGTGGACCTGGGCTCTGCACCTACTGGCTGCGTGGCTCTGAGCCTCAGCTTCCCCTCGCATCCCCGCCTCCATCCCACCTTCTTAACCACTCTCCCCAGAAGGTGGGGGAGGTTTCACAGTACACATGAAACCTTCAAGGGAGAGAGAAAAACAATTGAAATGATTTTTAAATATGTGAAAAGATACTCAACCACTATACAAGAAGGGGATGAGTCTCAGAAATGTAAGGTGGAGCGAAAGGCGTGTACAACGTGACCCCACCCAGACAGGGGCCAAGGCAGGCAAAACAGACGATGTGATTTGGGTGTGCCTATTACAGAGAGTAAAGGAAGCGTTTATCACAAGACAGCGGCTTCCGCAGGGGAGCGGGCGAGCTACGGCCGGAGCGGGGCTTGGGGGTACTCTGGGCTGCTGGTCACGGTCCCTGTTCTATTTCTCGACCTGGGTGATGGCGGCTCCAGGGTTTGCTTTCTAACTGTTCTTGTATCCGCCCCCACCCCCTCGCCCCCCCCCCCGCAAACACACACACACACTCATATCGGGTTGGCCTAAAAATTCGTTCAGGTTTTTCCATAAAGTGTTAAGAAAACCAAAACAAACTTTTTTTGCCAAACAAATAACGTATGTGTTTTCCTGTATGTGTATTTTCCAGTAAACAAGGTGTGGGTGTGCATCCGGGGAGGGGGAGGCAGGGAGACCCCCAACCTCAGTCCTAACTAAAGGGAGTCAAGGAAAGCGGCAATGAGACGCTGACCTCTCAGGCTGGAAAAACAGAGAAGGCTGGAAGTGGACAGTGTTGGCGAGACACTCCCCTGCGCTGCTGGCAGGTGCATCAGAAGGTGTGGCCTTTCGGGACAGCCATCTGGCGGCATCTATCACAGCTGGAGTGTTCACTCCCTGTAACTCAGTGGTCCTGCTTCCAAAAACGCCTCCTGCAGGCAGAGCGCTTTCAGCTCTCCTGGTAACTTTCTTGCCCTCCGAAATGGGTGCCCCAGCGTGAACCCCACCCCTGGTAGAAGGAGTTTCCGGTCCCACATCCTCGGCAGTTGAGTATCTTTTCATTTGGGTGCTGAGCACTAGGATTTTCTCCACTGTGACTTGCTGGTTTCTGTTTTTTTGCTTATTTCTATTAATTGGTTGTTCTTTCTTACTGATCAGCAGTCTCCATTACCTGCAAACGCTGACCCAGGCATAAGCGTTGCAAACTGCTTCTCCATAGTCTGACTTTGTGCTTGTCCTCCGTTGTATAGATTTCCATTTCAGTAGAGTCTAATTTATCAATCTTGCCCCCCATGGCCTGTGCTTTGGTTTTGCCTTGTTAAAGAAAACTTCTGACTACTTTGAAGTGGAAGAGACATTCTCTTCTAAAAGCTTTAAAATGTTGACTTTCACCTGGACGTTTTTTAAAATTTTATTTTTAATTGGAGGATGATTACTCTACAATATTGTGATGGTCTCTGCCACACATTAGCATGAGTCAGCCAGAGGTATACCTCCATCCCCTCCCTCTTAAACTCGAGCCCTCCCTCCTCCCTCCCCATCCATCCCTCTAGGCGGTCACAGCACCGGCTTTGGGTTCCCTGCGTCATACAGCAAGCCATCTGAAGTTTGTTTTTGAGGATGATATAGGCGGGGACCGCCGTTTACTGAGCATCACAGGATGGCCACCTGCGCCGGGCTCTGAGTTCTGGCTCTCTATTTGTCCCACTGGTGTTTATCCAGCCCGGCACCACCTCCACTCTGCCCTTGGCTGAGGCCCCCGACTTACCCACACAGGTGAGGTACAGTACTGCGTAGGCCAGGGGCGAGGAGTCTCGGCTGGAATGGTAGGAAATTTGAACCTGTAGAGAGATGGGCCCAGGGTGAGGCTGGCTGAAACTAGGAGCCTGGCCCCAGAGCACAGGTCTTGGGGGATCTGGCGAGGAGGGGCGGCGCTCCCAGGAACCTCTGTGCAGCCACCAACCCAGCTCTCCCTTTAGCCTTCTCTGCCACCGATTTTTCCGTGCCTCGGTTAGCTCATCTGTAAAATGGGAACTCTCTGTGAGGGATTCCATGGGGACCTGCATCCCAGTGCTGCTGCTGACTCCTGTGTGATTTCAGCAAGCCCCCGTTCCCCATGGATCTCCGTTTTGCCATGGGTAAAATGAGGAGCTTGCTGCTGCAACTAAGACCTGGTTCAGACGAATAAATCAACGCATTAAAAAATAAAATAGAATAAGGAGTTTGCACTGGGCAGGGTGTAGGGACACTCTTGTAACTGTGGGATTTGGACAGGCCTTTACTTGAACCCAGCGCCTCCGCGTTCCGTGACCTCGGCTGAGGCCCTTCACCTTTCTGAGCTGCCTCAGTTTGCTCCTCTGCAGTATGGGCTTTATACAGGTCCCTACAATCAGCGGACGGTAGTTCAGATTTGAAACAATCCATGGAGAAGGCTGATCTGGTAGGAAATGCCCAAGAAATACCAGCTCGTGTAATGAGAGGGCAGGAGGCGTGGTGTACGAGCCAGTGCAGCGCTCCTGAGTCGGATGGCCTGGGGTGGCAGAGGACACCCTGGGAAAGTTACTGGGCTGTCTGGGTCTCCCTCTCCTCCGCCGTGGATGGCTCCGAGGGACTGATAACAGGTTGTGCGGATTAAAGCCGGAAAGCGTGGGACGTTTGGCACCGTGCCCACAGCACACGCCCGACAGCTGTTAAAGGTGAGGCTAAAGACGGTGATGATGATAAAGCGAACTCCAGGCGGATGCATTGAGGCCGTTTCACCCTCCTCCCTCCTCCGGGACCCTCCCTCCTGATGCGGTCGCTCAGCTCTCCGGCTCTGATGTCCTGGCTCCCAGGGGGCTCAGGAACTTACCGTCCCTCCTCAGTCCTGAGAGCCCTGAAATCCTGCAGCTGCGAACCCCCGTGTGTCAAGCCCCAGCGGGATGCTCGCTTCAGGCACATGGTTACCTGGGCCCCAGACAAAGGCAGGGACGTTCTGATGACCCTCCTCTGTCCCTGTGGTCCTCGGGGACAAAGAATTCAGAGAATGGCAGCCTCCGCACCGTCTCTGGCTCAGTTCTGGGTGCCCATCGCAGGCCGGCCCACCTTCTCGCCCTGCTCCAGAGGCCTCTGCCCTGACCCTCACCCACTCGGCTACTCACTAATCACGTGACTTCAGGTAAGCCACGCCCCCTCTTGGTCTATCTCCTTGTAACATAGATTCGTGGAGTCCTGCCCCACCTGCTGCACGAAACTCCCTGGATGGGCTAAATCGGATCCCTGGGTGGGAAAGGCGTGGGGCTGACGGAGGGAGCTTGTCCCCAGGAGTCAGGCAGCCATGAGCCCTAGCTGCCCCACTGACCAGCTCTGTGGCCCCGGGGCGGTTGTTCTGAACCCTGGTGGCCTCCCCTGAGAACCGCGCACGAGACCCCGCCTCTGAGGCCGTCGTCAGGGCTGGACGAGGGCACGCGACCTAGTACTGGGCGCCCGGTCAGTGCTCCTTGCAGGGCCGGTTTCCCGAAACGGCGCTCCTGACGTGGAGCGGGAGCCTGCTGCCTGCACGACAGACCTGACTCCCACCGCGCCAAGCTCGCGGACCACCCCATCTCCCCATTTTTCAAGCGCCCCCTGCCCAGGGGCCAGAACACTGCCTCCAGCCCGGCCGTGGTAGACTCGCTCTTGTGGCTGAATGGGCAGAGAGGAGAGGAGGGCAGGCATCCTGGGAGAAGGGAGCGGGGTCAGTAAGGCGGCGGGTTAGGGAAGGGGAGGCCCTGAGGGAAGGGTCCCCCAAGGCAGCGGTTCCCCTCTCCACCTCTGCTTTCTCTCCCCTATTCATAGTAACGGGGACCACGAATCGACCCTCAGCCACAGGAGGGGAAGCTGAGGCTCCGAGAGGTGGCGAGAGTGGCCAGCAGACCCGCAGTTTGTGTTCGTACGTTGCAGAGCTGGCGGCTCCAGGGCCGGGCTCTTGCCCTCTGGGTTACCCCGCATCCTGGATAAGAGCGGGCACTGGGCCCTCGTGGAGCTGGGTCACCCCCCACTCCCAGTCACCCCCAGACAAGGGGGCGCGCTCACGTGGCTGTCGTTGAGCTCGTTGCTGGGAGAGTTCATGACCACAACGATCTGGGAGCCCGCGTCAAAGCGCCACCGCCGGGCATCAGCACGCTCCCGGTCCCTCTCCACGCTGGGGCAGATGTAGACGTCCACGCCGGGGGTTCCGTAGACCTCGAACATCTCCGTGCCCTCAGGAACTGACCTGGGAAAGACACAAGCCATGGGAAGTGCTAGAGGGCAGCCCTCGCTCAGGTGCTTGAACTCTGGCTCAATCGCTTGCTTCCTCCAGGAAGCCTTCCCAGACTACCCCAGGCTTCTCAGATCCTTCCAGCAAGCTCCTAGGAGTCAAACTTGGACCCCACCCACATATACACAGTCTCGTATTCCCAGGTCCTGTGTTGATTAATGTTTCCCTAGTGAGTTCTCCAGGTATTCATTGTAGGGTTAAAAAGTCGGCGCTGCCCGATGGCCCTGGGACTCCCTTTCAGCCCTAGCTGGTCTGGGCGTCTTGTTTGAAATCAGTCTCCTCCCCCTGATGGTCTGTAGGGTGCCCATGCGCATGCGGGAGGAAGCACGCACTGCCCCAGAGACTTTAAGCCAGCTGGAGCCCTGAGGACAGCCCTGCCCAGGGCAAAAGATGGGTCAGGAGGCAGTGGGATCACACAGGGAGAGGCCTCTGTGGGGAGAGGACCCGGAAGGCTTCCTGGAGGGAGTGGCACACACACCCAGTGGCGGGACACTAGCTGAGCTCTTGCTCTGTGCCAGCCACATTCAAGTTTCATTACGTGTATTGTTATGTAACCCATTAAAAAACCCAGGTAGGTACTATTATCTCCCATTTTACAGATGGGAAAACTGAGGCTAAAGTAACCTGTCCAAGGTCATGGAGCTAGTAGGTGGCAGGACTGGGACCCACATCCAGGCCTCCTGGCTCTTGAGTCCACATTCTTACCCAGGCGTAATGACAACAGGAGCCGACACCCCCGGGGCCCCTCCCCTGCACAATTAGCATGGTGGGCTTGGCTAAACCTTCCCAGATACCGACTCATCTAATCTTCGGCACAGTCCCATTCAATGCGGGGAAGCTGGGCTCAGGGCGGGCGAGAGGCGTGCCCAAGCTGCACTGTGGCCACAGTCCCCCTCCGCCCCAGGCCCTCTCCCTTCTCTGCCTCCTCATGGAGGAAAGCAGGCCTCCACTCCTCTGCTGGCATGATTCTGGCACTTCTCAGCACAGCTTCCCTTTATAGAAAGAGAAATATACAGAGCCCAGACTGTACTCCATCAGGCGGGTCTCTTTCCAGGGCTCGGCCTGCTGGGCGTCCTCACCAGCTAGGAGGAGCTGACGCACCTGTGTCTCCTCCCAGGCAGGGCTGCCAGGTTTAATGAAATATAGCACATGCAGTCAGACTCGAATTTCAGGCAACCAACAAACGGTTATCTTAGCATAAGTATACCCTGTGCAATATTTGGGACATCCCTCGACTAAAAAATTACTCACTGTTTGTTTGGGCCTCCAGTTTAACTGAGTGTCCTGGGTTTTATCTGGTAACTTACTCCCAAAGCTGACGTTTCCAGAGCTCTATCCTGCTGTGCCCTGGGTCTGTGAGCCAGACCGTCGGTGGACAGGGAGAGCCTGCAGTGAGAGGCGTGGGGACACAGAGACAGAGAGACAGATACGGAAGCCAGAGAGAAAGACTCACGCAGCTGGACCCGGGTGTGAAGGGCCCCCAGCGGCCCCCCACAACCCAGGTGCTCCTCGGCCCAGGCCTCCCCAGCTAGAGTGCACACCTTCAGCCATGACGCCCACCCAAGTCCCAGGCTGCAGACTCTGGTTTGGGGTATTTCAGCCCGGCTCTCCTGTACCTTCCCAGCCCAGGCCCCATGTGAGCCTCCAGGGGGCCCCCAGATGAAGACGGAAGCAGCCCTGTGCAGGAGGGTCCCAAAGAAGCCAGGGGCTCAGGGGTGCCAGGACCAGGGTCAGGACACAGGTTCTAGACCAGGCCGGGCTGCCCTATAGCCAGGTGGCCTGGAACAGCTCACCTGGCCCTGCAGCCTCGCCTCTAAAGTGGGGTAATGACACCCACTGGGCCAACCGCAGGCAACCATGAGGCTCAAACCCGATTAACAGATGGGGCAGTCCTGGAAAACCACCGGCCGGGAAGCCGGACGGGGTTATTAAGGTAAGTTAGGACATAGGAGGCAGGCGTATGGGAGCAGGCTGAGGCTGGGACTAGGGCGTCTGGGGAAGCTCCATGGAGGAAGGAATGAACTAAGGGCAAGGAGGAGACACAGCTCAAGGGAAGGGGTTTCCGAGTGGAGGCTTCGGAGGTCAAGGGCAAACTCAGGCTGCAGTGAGCTTGTCATTCATTCCTCTGTAATGGGACCTAGCGGTGGGTCCTGAGTACGAGGGCGACCTGCAGAGCCGTGGTGAGGTGGCTAAGCCTGAGGGCTCTGGGGCCAGGTCGCCTGGGTTCAAATCCAGCTGCACTGCTCACCAGCTGCCTGGCCTTGACCTCTCTGCGCCTCTGTGTCGGCATCGATGAAGTGGGGGTGATGAGCGGATGAAAGCAGCGTGTTTGTATGATGAACGGAATGAGCAAAAGTTGAAGGCCCCTGCACCCGTGCCGTTATTTCCCTGCTGGAGAAACTGAGGCCCAGAAGAGATCAGACTAGAAGGCAGTGCCCTGGACCCCCGGTTCAGGGTTTACCCCCGCCACAGCTGTATGTTAGGCAGACTGAAGTGGCGGCTGCTGGGGAAGCCCTGTGGCAGGATGGGAGGATCTGAGCTCCCCGGTGCTTGGAGGGCACGGGCGGTGGCCCGAGGCTCACCTGGGTGAAGTTCCGCCTCCGGGCAGGCTGCCCCGAGCACAGCCTGCTGCTCCAGACGGCACCCCAGCCCAGCCCTGGGCACACACAGCTGGGGGCTGTGCCCTGCCCCGCATGCAGGACCATCCAAGACCCTCTCCATCGCCAAGTCCTCTCACGCACTGCAGGACGCCACAGCCTAGGAGCTGGTGCGCGCTGGGAAAACGCGGTGGAATGACCCACAGTTCTGGTTTGCCAGAGACCCGGGCATTTCCTGGGGCGCGGGCCATTCAGTACTAAGACCTAGAAAGTCTTAGACAAACAGGGGCCACTGGTCACCCTCACGGCATCAACCTCAGACCTACTTGTTGAAAATGCTGTTTCCGGAACCATAAGTTCTGCACGCAGAGCTCCTTTAAAGCAACTGATGTCCAGTGACGTCTGAGGACATGGCTAAGAAGGGCTTCTCAGAAATGCTGGGCCCTGCCGCCCCGCCCAGGGGGCGTGGGGGGACGCAGCGTGAGCTCACGCACTCCTGGGCGTCCAGACAGCTCAGGCCTGCCTGTAGACTCGTCCACCCTCTCAGCGGCGAGGATGGCGGTGATAGTGATGATGCAGACGGCAAGCCCCCAGATGCCAGCGCTACTCCCCCCCCCCACAGGTAAGAAAAGGGAGGCTCAGAGGTGACGGCGACTTGCTCACAGCCACGCAGCTGGTGTTTAACTGAGTGTCCTGGGTTTTATCTGGTAACTTACTCCCAAAGCTGACGTTTCCAGAGCTCTATCCTGCTGTGCCCTGGGTCTGTGAGCCAGACCGTCGGTGGACAGGGAGAGCCTGCAGTGAGAGGCGTGGGGACACAGAGACAGAGAGACAGATACGGAAGCCAGAGAGAAAGACTCACGCAGCTGGACCCGGGTGTGAAGGGCCCCCAGCGGCCCCCCACAACCCAGGTGCTCCTCGGCCCAGGCCTCCCCAGCTAGAGTGCACACCTTCAGCCATGACGCCCACCCAAGTCCCAGGCTGCAGACTCTGGTTTGGGGTATTTCAGCCCGGCTCTCCTGTACCTTCCCAGCCCAGGCCCCATGTGAGCCTCCAGGGGGCCCCCAGATGAAGACGGAAGCAGCCCTGTGCAGGAGGGTCCCAAAGAAGCCAGGGGCTCAGGGGTGCCAGGACCAGGGTCAGGACACAGGTTCTAGACCAGGCCGGGCTGCCCTATAGCCAGGTGGCCTGGAACAGCTCACCTGGCCCTGCAGCCTCGCCTCTAAAGTGGGGTAATGACACCCACTGGGCCAACCGCAGGCAACCATGAGGCTCAAACCCGATTAACAGATGGGGCAGTCCTGGAAAACCACCGGCCGGGAAGCCGGACGGGGTTATTAAGGTAAGTTAGGACATAGGAGGCAGGCGTATGGGAGCAGGCTGAGGCTGGGACTAGGGCGTCTGGGGAAGCTCCATGGAGGAAGGAATGAACTAAGGGCAAGGAGGAGACACAGCTCAAGGGAAGGGGTTTCCGAGTGGAGGCTTCGGAGGTCAAGGGCAAACTCAGGCTGCAGTGAGCTTGTCATTCATTCCTCTGTAATGGGACCTAGCGGTGGGTCCTGAGTACGAGGGCGACCTGCAGAGCCGTGGTGAGGTGGCTAAGCCTGAGGGCTCTGGGGCCAGGTCGCCTGGGTTCAAATCCAGCTGCACTGCTCACCAGCTGCCTGGCCTTGACCTCTCTGCGCCTCTGTGTCGGCATCGATGAAGTGGGGGTGATGAGCGGATGAAAGCAGCGTGTTTGTATGATGAACGGAATGAGCAAAAGTTGAAGGCCCCTGCACCCGTGCCGTTATTTCCCTGCTGGAGAAACTGAGGCCCAGAAGAGATCAGACTAGAAGGCAGTGCCCTGGACCCCCGGTTCAGGGTTTACCCCCGCCACAGCTGTATGTTAGGCAGACTGAAGTGGCGGCTGCTGGGGAAGCCCTGTGGCAGGATGGGAGGATCTGAGCTCCCCGGTGCTTGGAGGGCACGGGCGGTGGCCCGAGGCTCACCTGGGTGAAGTTCCGCCTCCGGGCAGGCTGCCCCGAGCACAGCCTGCTGCTCCAGACGGCACCCCAGCCCAGCCCTGGGCACACACAGCTGGGGGCTGTGCCCTGCCCCGCATGCAGGACCATCCAAGACCCTCTCCATCGCCAAGTCCTCTCACGCACTGCAGGACGCCACAGCCTAGGAGCTGGTGCGCGCTGGGAAAACGCGGTGGAATGACCCACAGTTCTGGTTTGCCAGAGACCCGGGCATTTCCTGGGGCGCGGGCCATTCAGTACTAAGACCTAGAAAGTCTTAGACAAACAGGGGCCACTGGTCACCCTCACGGCATCAACCTCAGACCTACTTGTTGAAAATGCTGTTTCCGGAACCATAAGTTCTGCACGCAGAGCTCCTTTAAAGCAACTGATGTCCAGTGACGTCTGAGGACATGGCTAAGAAGGGCTTCTCAGAAATGCTGGGCCCTGCCGCCCCGCCCAGGGGGCGTGGGGGGACGCAGCGTGAGCTCACGCACTCCTGGGCGTCCAGACAGCTCAGGCCTGCCTGTAGACTCGTCCACCCTCTCAGCGGCGAGGATGGCGGTGATAGTGATGATGCAGACGGCAAGCCCCCAGATGCCAGCGCTACTCCCCCCCCCCACAGGTAAGAAAAGGGAGGCTCAGAGGTGACGGCGACTTGCTCACAGCCACGCAGCTGGTGAGGGACAGTCAGGACTCCAGCCAGCTCTGTCCCCACTCCCTTGCAAACCCAAACCCACCCTCCCCCTCCCAGCTCTCAGGACCTCCACCTCTGGGAAAACAAAACTAGACATTTTAGAGCCGGGAAACTGACGGGAAAGGTTCTCTGTGGCTGAGAACAGAAAGGTTGACGAGATGACCACCAGCGTCCCCAACGAGCTGGCCCATGGCAGCAGGGGAGACCAAGGCCCAGAGCGCTCAGGATGCCAGCTGTCCCTCTCTGTTCGGTGAGGTCCCAGATTCCCAGCCCCACCAGCCTCGCCAGAAGAACGTGGTCCAGGAACTCACTGCCCTTCCTTATTCCTACGTCTTCCTGCCCCTGGGAAACGGCGGCCGCACACACCCCTTTTACGAAGTCCAGGTAGCTGAGAGTCAAAGGTGTGTCTGCCTCCCAGACTGCTCTCCGCACAGGCAGGGAGAGCTGTACACCAAACAGAATTTGGTGGAGACCGAGCGGAGCTGCTTTGTCGAACCAAGGAGGCGGCTCAGAAGCCTCCGTGAGCAGAGCCTGAAGGCCACTCTTCGATGCCAACCTCTCTGGGCACACATGTGGAACCTGAGCCCCAACAAGGAGCAGAAATGTGCTCACGGTGACATAGCAAAGCGGGGCGGAACCAGGGTCAGCACTCAGGGTTCCTGCCCCAGGCGCCCCAGCCTCTTCACTCTGTGAGACCGCCTTTGCTGCGCACGCAGTGAGCTGTCTGCCCTTCCGACTAGGGACGGCCCTCTCAATCCCGGCTGCAAGCCAGTGCGTGGCTCATCACGTCTGTGTGTTACCCCTCTCCCTAAGAGTCCCTAACAGGGAGAGCAAAACCCCTCTACCAAGCCTGGGCCACCTCCAACTCAGCGGAAAGAAGGAAGGCAGGGTTTAATCTGCTAGTGATTAGAGATCCCCAGGGGTCTCGCTCACCCTGCAGGGCTCTTCCTCCAGGGAGCCTGCCCTGACTGCTCAGCCTGTGTTAATTTCTCTCTTCTCTCCTCTTTCTCCCAGTAGGGCTCAGAGGTTATTTCCCTGCCATCTTGTGGGTGGTTTGGGGACACTCGAGGCTGTCTAGAGAGCCAGGAAAGATGGTTAAAGTGATGATGGTGGTGGTGATAATGGCAGCAGTTACCGTAATTGAATTTCACGTGCCAGGCACCGCCTGCGTGCCCTACATGCATGGTCTCAATCGTCCCAACAGCCCTTTGAAGTGAAAGCCCCAGTGCTTGGGCTGCGTTCTGGCCCTGCCTCCCCTCCCCGGCTGTGTAACGGGGGGCAGATGGCGCAGCCTCTCTGTGCCTCACTTTCCTCGTCTCTGAGACGGGGAGGAAGACAGTGCCCACCTCACAGAATGGTCGGAGCATTAGTTAGCGTGAGTCACCCCCTCTGGGGCAAGTGACGGGCATGCAGGCTCTAGGCGTCGTTGCTGATATAATTACGACCTTCATTCTACAGATGAAGAAAGAGCGACGTGGGAGGTTAAGTGACTCCCAAGGTCAGACAGCTCTCAGGAGGCAGAGCCAAGACCGAGCACACGTCCACTGCCTGACTCCTGTTGGCCCACAGTCTGAGCGCCCAGGCCTGCCGAATCACAGCATCGCCGAGTCGGGAGGGACTTTAGAAGTAATCTGGTCCCGCTTGCTTGCAAGACAAGAATCCTTCCCGCAGCACCCCTGCGAGGTGGTCCACCCTCGGCTGGAATTTCAGGACAGGGTTCTCAGAGGTCAGAAGCCACGTTTGCCCATTCACCACTGTGTCCCCATGCCTGGCACACGCTAGACCCCTAAGGAATATTAATACCTGATGAATGTGCAGATGAACAGACTAGGAGCTCCTCCCCATCCCCGAGACGGGCTGGTTATTGGAGGCCCGAGAGGCTCTCATCTGAGGCCAGAGGCTCCCCCCCACCCCGTGGCTGTCCCACCCACAGCCTCCTCTGGGAACCCCAAGGATGGCCCGTCTATCCACATCACCCCAAGACACGCTGCCTCTGCCACTCACGGTCCAAGGCCGTCCTCCATCCTTTAGAAAGTTCTGCAGGGGAGGAGCCGGTCCCAGGCTTCCCGCGGCAGGTCAAACAAGAGACACAGCTGCCTGACAGGCATGGGGTAGGCAGGGCAGTGAGTCACCCCCACGGGCATGCAGAGCTGGGGGAGGCGGTGGCGCCAGCTGGCTCGAGCACCCCTCCTCATCATCTGGGGCTTCTCTCTGTGTCGGGAGCAACCAAGTCCCCTTCCCAGTCCTCACCGCCCACCCACCCTCAGCCTGCTGCAGACCAGCGCCTCAGCGCCTCTCCTCTAGTGCCCCGGGACCAGCCGCGTCTCTGCTTCTAAGTTAACTCCAGTTTTTAAAGTCCTGGTTTAAAATGCTGGTTCTCAGGTGGGGGTGACCTTCCCTCCAGGGCACACTGGGCGATGTCCAGAGGTGTGTTTGGCGATCACTGGCATCTGCTGAGCAGGGGCTAGATTCACACTGCTCAACATCTCCCAGGGCACAGGCGGGCCCCTCAGCAAGCAGTGACCGTGCGGATGGTGCTGAGAAACGCAGGCCCGTCTCGGGAGAGCGCGGGGAGCTTCGCGATGGCAAGAGCAGCGGGTGCGGGCGTCTCCTCTCCTAGCCCCGGAGTCCCTGCCTTCCCCGCTCAGCCTTGGATCTAGGACTCCCGAGGACGCCTTAAGAAGTAAAGAAGCCGGCTTCCTGGTGGTTCCCAGCGCCCAGCTCCTGAAACCCTGCATGAACTCTCCTTTTGTTCCAGGGGGAGAGAGAGAAGATGGGGGCCTCCCTCCAGCCTCTGGCTTTACGGCCACGGCCACGGCGGTAGCAGGGGCGTAAAGCACGGGTGCTGCTCTGTAAGCTGCAGGCGGCGGAAGGCAGAGAACACGGCCCCGCGCGGCTTCGAGCGCTGGCTTCGCCGCTGCCTGGCTGCGTGGCTGAGCCAATAGCTTGCTCTGCCTCCATTTCCACATCCGTCACAAGAAAGCTAGTTATAAACTCAGCCCCTCGGGTTGTTGTGAAAGTCAAGTTTGGGAGTTAAAGTTCAAGGATTAAATTCAAGAGGCTTGTCAAGCTCTTAGAACAGTGCTTGGCACAGAGGAAGTGCTTTGTTGAGTGTAAGTGATTTCTTTTTTCCGAAAGGATTGATGCCTAGTGTGCAGAGCTCATAAGCTGGGGATGTGGGCACCCCTCTTCCTAGTCTTGTGCGCCCAGTGAGACCCCCAGCCCAGCCTGAACCAGAGCTACAGGGCCTTTCCCCCCATTTCAGTCCCCCACACTTCACGCCCCCTGGCTGGGGTCTTGAAGAAGCCCGGCTGAGAAAGGCAAAGACCTCTTTCCATGCCGGCTGCTGTTCCAAGGCCAAGACTCAGGAGAGGGCAGCCAAGACAGGAAGCGCCCCAGACGGCCTGCAGGGAGAGCCCAGGGTCGGCACCAGGGGCCCGCAGTGCCCACCCCCAGGCTTCTGGCTCTTACCCATAAATGTCCACCAGGGTCTCGACTCCAGCCACACACACGGCACTGGTGGGGTGTTCCAGGGACACGCGCACAATCCTCTGCAGAGACATGCTGGCCTCCACCTGGGCTTGAGCCTCAGATGCCCCTTGGCGTGTGGTTTAAAAGACCCTGGCCCCACCCCACCAGCCCCAGGTGATAGCTCATTGGCCCCAGCCCCGGAAGCCCAGCCCCTTCCCCCAAGCCGGGAGCTCAGGATCGGGGGGAAGAAGCCGGGAGTTGGCATATGACCCTACGGCTCCCACCCAGGCCCACAGACAGTTAATTTCTCACTTTAAGGGGAGAACATTAAGTCCCTTAGGCACCTGGCCAGGGCACCAGGACCCTGGAGGGGTCACAGGTGCAGGGTGTTGACCAGGGGACTGTTCTCCATTTCCACCCTCAGCCTCTTCACCCTCTTTTCCTTTCTGTCTTTTCAGAGACAAGATGTTGTCAGTGGGGAGCTTCTCTGCAGTGCTGGGAAAACTGGTGAAAATGCCGATCCCCAGGTCCAGCCTGCAACTTGATAAGCAGCCTGGCACCTGGAGTCTTTTTTTTTTGCACCACTTTTCAAGTCTTTATTGAATCTGTTACAATATTGCTTCTGTTTTATGTTTTGGTTTTCTGATCATGAGGCATGTGCAACCTTAGCCCCCCAACTAGGGGTCAGATCTGCACCCTCCGCCCCAGAAAGTGGTCTCAACCACCAGACCCCCAGGGAAGTCCCCCAGAATTTTTGTTTTTTTACAAGCAGCCCTATTTCTGAACTGAACTATAGCATTTCAAGGCATTTTGAGGAACACCAGTGTTTTTCTTAAGAGCATGGATTTTGGGGCTGGTTTGCCGCCCCAACGCAGTTACTTCCTGAGTGACGGGGCAAGTCATTTAATTGCTCTGTGCCTCAATTTGGCGTCTGAAAAATGGTCATTGTGAGGGTTAATGGGGGCAGCATGATAAGAGCTCTAGTGTGGAGCTCAGCATTATTCTATTCTGGGTGGTGTTGTTATTGTTGTTATTATTATTAGATGCCAAAAGCTTCTGGAAACACTCCCTGGCCAGGAGGAGCTTAGCAGGTCAGAGCAGGAAGGCTCCTGCTTGTCAGGTGGGGAGACAGACCAGGGAGGGCGCTTGGCCGCCCGACACGGTGGGAGTACGGTCTCTGGGAGAGGAGTCTCGGGCTGGGACCCAGGCTCTGTGGGCGCCGGCTGCACGGCCCTGGGGCTTTGTCCCCTCGCGGTGCCCTCATCTGTGGACGGTGCGGCTAGGCACCAGCCCAGCAGAGATAATAGCAGACACACCCTGCCCGGGGAGGCCCAGAAGGTGCTGAACAGAGGCTTCCTCCCTCCTCCCTGGTGATGCTAACAGTTTGGGGCAGGGTGGGGACAGGATCTGATGCCCAGAGGCCCTGGCTGGGGTGTTTGCACAAGTTCCGGGGTCTCAGCAAGTCTAAGACTGGCGCTCCGGTGCCCAGCTTGGTCTGCAGAGGGTGCTCTTCGCAAGGAGAGATGCTGGGTCCAGACAGCCTCGCCTTCCGGGCTGTAAAATGGCTGGGGGGCTGAGCCTGCTCTGGGCCGCAGTCAGAGCTCAGGAGGAAACGCCAGGCGGGGCCTCAGCCTGCCTGTGGACACAGCTAGGAAACAGACGCACAGACCAGGGCATCCCTCTGGGCCTGGCCTGCCGTGCGGGGACAGGACCAGCCTCCTGCTCAGAGCACTGGAGCTGTGTACGTGGAGATGGACCCCTGCTTCCCCTCTCCCCAGAGAACGCATGCCAGCTTTTAGAAAGAGATTTGTGGTTTAGTCAGACTAAAGTGTCCATGACTGACAGGCAGCCACTTTTTGCTTTTTAGTCCACAACAAACCTCAAATAAGGTGAATGAGTGAGCGAGTGTCCAAGGAGCATTTCAAGGCAGCACCAAGGATGTAGGGTATCTTCAGGCCTCCGAAATCAGACCACTGAGGCCAGGCAGCTTAGCAGGTTTCGAGGCAAGAAGGAAAGGGAATTCCAACGGCCTGTGGCCCTGAACATCACATCAGCCCTGCTGGGGACTGTCCCCCTCTGCGGACAGAACCCCCCCGCCCAGAGAGCGTGAACATCACATCAGCCCTGCTGGGGACTGTCCCCCTCTGTGGACAGGACCCCCCCGCCCAGAGAGCGTGAACATCACATCAGCGCTGCTGGGGACTGTCCCCTCTGCGGACAGGACCCCCCGCCCAGAGAGTGTGAACATCACATCAGCGCTGCTGGGGACTGTCCCCCTCTGCGGACAGGACCCCGTCCCCCCAGAGAGGAAGCAGACAGCCCAGGGAAGGGAGAGGGATGAGGGAGGATGCACCCTCCTCTGATAACCATCTTAGCAAAGCAGAAAGCCTCACCGCGGGCACGTGCCAGCCATTCTGCTGTGCCTGCCTGCCTGCCTGGCACTGGGGGCTCTCCGCCGGGTAGGAGCTGCCCGTGGCCAGTGGAAGTTGAGCCCAGGAGCTGATAGCATAGTGGGTGGAACTGAAACAGCCCTCCCCGCCCCCGCCCACAACCTCCACCATACTGACGTCCCCGCCTCCTGCTCACGGCCCTGAGAACAGAAGCAGGCCCAGGAAGACTTGCGTGTTGACATTTTTATTCTTCAGAAGGAAGGTGACTGTCACCTGGAACATGCTCAGAGGGAACATCGGCCCCACCCCAGCCCAGCAGCCGTTCCAGAGCTCCCGGCCCCAGTGCCCTCCGGAAGGCCCGCCCCGCCCTCCCTGTCCCTCTAATGCCTAATGCCCGCTCCGCTCCCACCCGCGGCCCTTCCCCCGGAGCCCTGGCTGCACACCTTCGGGAGCTGAAGAGCCCCCCTCCCCTCTTGGCTCAGCCCGGGGGCATCAGGAAGGTGAGCGGAGGCGCCGAGGTTAGACCAGGGCGTGCAAATGGGGTTCCACGGAGCCTCCCGGAGGGGGAGGAGCCAGGCACACCGCCCCGCCCCCGAAACCGGAGCCGCTCCGTTGTCATCAATTTCACAGGCCAGTCTCTGTGGTCGCCTCTGATGGGCCAAGGGGTCCGCGGCTCAGAGGGTTTAAAGGGCAGGAGGCTCGGTCTGAGTCTCAGCGGGAACCAGGGGCTCAGAGCTCCGGAGCTGGCCCCGAAGACTGGGGGGACGAAGGCAGGCGGGTTCCCCCCGCCCCTGCTTGTCGGGGGAGGCCCGAGCCCTGTGTGCCGCCCGCTTGCCTGTGCCCATCTCGGTACCTCACCGGGGCCAGGCTGCCAGCTCCCGTGGCAGCTCTGCCTTCCCTCCCGGGGGTGGGGGGCACACAGGGGCCTTCCCCACAGGTGGAACCCAAGCCGCCCGCCCGGTGGCAGAGCTGCTGGGAGAGAATGGGCGCGCCTTCCCTCCCACTGCCTGCAGAGCGGAGGGGAATAATTAAGGGCTATTAAAGGAAATTAAACCGCACCCGCAGAGATAACCTAATGGTCCCTCCCACCCTCTCTGACATCTGGGCCTCCCCTCCTTGTTGGGTCTGGGTCAGCCAGGCCTCATTGCACCCGGAGCCCAGACTTCAAAGCCTGGGAGGCCGGGGGCAGAAGCGGGTCCCCCTCGCGCCCCGCCTGCCTCCTCGCGCTGGCCTCTCAGTGTTGCCTGAGCCCGATAATTAAAGGCTTTCCAAACAGGAAACAAGCGCCCTTCTGAGGACGGAGGCAGGCATTAACAGGGGTTTTGATGCCTTTTCTTTTTAAAACAGGTCCACGGACACCGAGTTTTCCTGTCCTGATTTGCCTGTGTAAACATGGCTGAGGGGTGCCGGGAGGTTACAGCCTGGCGGTCTGCTGCAGGAGACAGTAGCTGGTAAAGGAAAGAGGGGCCCCAAAGCCCCCTTCCTGGGCTTTCTCGAGTCACAGGTGGCCTAGAGACCCAGGGCCCAGGCCCTGTGGGCCCCATTCTTGGTGCAAACACGGAGGGAATAATCTCAGAATGGAGGGGGGCAATTGAAGCTGGGGCACCCGCCGAGGGCACGCGTGGCCATGCGTGGCCACCCTGGACCGTGCTAAGGCTGCTGACGGTCTCCAGAACCTCTGGAGGCCGTGGGTGGGGAAGAGGCAAGGGGGCAAGGAGGGCCATCCTCCTCGAGCTGAGGGTGCCGTGACCCTCCCTGTATCCTGGTACCCATGGCGACCAGCACGCTTGGGGGCGCTCGAGGGAGGCGCGCACGGCCCCCCGAGGATGGCGGCCAGGTGGAGGCTCTTCACGCTGGCTGGCTTCCCTGGCGGGGGGTCGGGAGGACGCTGGGCGGCCGGCTCAGGGCAACATGTGCCACCATTTGAAGGGGAAGGGCTTCCGGCGCACGTTGGTGCCACAGTGGATCTCCCCGAGCAGCTTGTGGTAGGATAAGTAGTCATCGATGAAGACGCAGCGGAGGCCCAGTGGCTCCAGCAGGGACCGCACCTCCTCCTCCAGGCAGCAGCGGCCGTTGATGACGGGCCCGAAGGGCTTGGGGATGCCCAGGTGCCTGCCTAAGACGACCATGTTCACCTGCAAAGGGGGCGAGAGAGAGGCCTCGCTGCCGGGCCACGCTACACCCGGGCCCCTCTGGGTCCAGGGCCGGGCAGAACCACCCCCAGGGCCTGCTCGCCTCCTCTCTCATCCCTGGGCGCCAAGGGTGGCCCTCGGAACTAGGGCCTCTGGAAGCAGCAAAGCTACAGAGTCATATTTGGAAGAGAGGGTTGATAACAGGCAGGGCTTGGTGTTTCCCTGGCGGCCCCGTGGTTAAGGTTCTGCACTGTCGTGTAAGGGGCATGGGTTTGATCCCTGGTCAGGGAACTAAGATCCCACATGCCACGTGGCGTGGCCAAAAAATTAAAAAGTAGTAATAATAACAGGCAGGGCTGCCAGTAACATACATGGTGACGTCACATCAATAAAAGTCACCCTTCCTCCAACACTTTCCTCGTATCAGAAGATTAGATAACAGCTCTGTAAGAACAAGACTTCACCATCATCTGCCAGAAAACTTGTCAAGCAAAAGTGCCCATCTACAGGTGCGCGGGTCACAGGTGTGGAGCGTCTGTGCAGAACACACCTGCTCAGCCGTTCCTGGGGCCCTGATCGTGGTCACCGTCTCCTGAGCATACGCCAGGTGCCAGGTATAGATCAGAAACTGCACAGCCTCGCTGCGAGGCCACGCCTTGGACAGGTTACATGGCATAAGGGCAGGCAACCAACGGACGGGAAGATGGAACCGTGACTCAGGCCTGACTCACTCCAGTGCCGCGCTCCCTTCCCTCGGCCAGAGCGCAGCGCTGCGGCTGCCAGGGGCGCTCAGGGCGGGGGCAAGGGGGGCAGCGGTGTTTGTCTCCCTGGAGGGGGCCCTAACGAGGGAAGGGAAATCTGCCCGTTGCAGGCAGCGGAGGCTTCTCAGAGGTAGCGTCTGGCCCCAACGGCCGGCCCGAGGAGCTGTCCGTGATGTTCAGAGGGGACACTGGCTCGCTGGGTCCTCTCGGGGTCGGGCGGGCGGTCTGACGTGAGCCTCGCCCCTGGCCCCACTCCTCCAGCCTGCCCTGCAGGGCCATCCGCCGCCGGGACCGATGCGGAGCTTGGAGGTCCGGCGGCCTCAGTCCCATGGCCGTGCCCTGCGCTGCCTGGCCGCCCGCTAACGGGCCGGAACATCAGGGATGGAAGGGGGCATGCAAAGGGCACAGGGCAGGGGGAGGGCCCGGGGGTGGCAATCAGGGCTGCGGCCAGCCCGGCCCAGCTCCCTGAGGACTCGGGGGACAGCCGGCCGATCCATCCGCTCCCTGGAGACCGCAGGCAATGACCTCTGCCCCAACGGCCTCTCTCCGCGTCTGACAAACGGGGGGTTAACCGAGCGTTCCCTGAGAGTCCTCCGGTGAGGACGCACCGGGATCCTCTAGCTGGGCCTGCCCTGAAGCCAGGAGATCCCCATAAAGGGCGGTGTTTCGGGGAAGGGGCTCCCAGCAGGTGTGGACAAGGCCGCAGCCCAGAGAGGGTGAGCACGGCTGTGGGCCCCGCAGCCTCAGCAGAGCCGGAGCCAGGCCGACCCCCGGCGCCGTGACGCCTGGTGCAGCGGCGCCGGCACCAAGTGGTGCTGACCGAGCAGAGACCTGCTCTTCAGTCGCACTGGCCACGTTTGAAGCGCTCAGAAGCCACACGTGGCGGCTTCCACGTTACACTGGTGTAAAAGGCTTCCATCGTCCGAGGAGGTTCTGACAGCGCCGCCTCAGAGCAGCGGTCCTCAGCCGGGCCGACGTCACCTTTCGGGGTGCTTTGCAACCTTCCTACGATGCACAGGACATCCCCCACCCCCAGGAGACCGTCTTCAGCTCCGAATATCAGCGGGAACGAGGGTGTGAAGGCCTGTCCCCAGAGGCTCTACACGGAGCGCATAGCGAGGGCTGAGGAGTGAACACGGTCCTGCCTGGATCCAGTCAGGATCTCATGATTCACGCCCCGTCCTGGGCTTGTCCAGCGACAGGGATCCGAGCTAGAGGCCCCAGGCTGAAGGGGCAGGGTCTCCCGTCCCGGGAGCCCCCACTCGCTGTTGCTGATGCCTCCGCATCCTTTCCCGGGGGTTGAGGGGCACTCTGGGCGGCAGGGGCCCCAGCCGTGAGACCCCAGTGGCTCAGCTGCTGCTCAGCTGCCCGCGTGACTGGCAGCCAAGGCCCTGAGCAGAAGCCTGGGGCACTGGACCCAAACCAGGCTCCCGCTCTCCATTCTCAGGGAAAAGTGCTCCGGCCTGGGGCCGCCCTGGGCGCCGCAGGGTGTCTGGCCAGCCGGGGCCTCCACCCCCCAGATGCCGTGGCATCCTCCTCGTGGGGCGAAGTGCCCCGAGGCAGGCAAAGTCACCCTGGCGGGAACTGGTGATGTAGATGCTCTCTATCTGCCCCCAAAGGTGAGCCCTGCAGAGGCCCCTGGACAGGGAGGGCTTCTCCCTCAGACCCCCGCGCCCCCGGGCGGAAGGAACGCCACCCCCTCGGCGCCCTCACCATGTCGGGGAAGAAGGCTTCTGCGTAGGCGCCCTTCAGGGAGAACAGCTGCGGGATGTCCACGATGTCCTGCTCGGTGAGGCCCAGCTCCCGCTTCAGCACCTCCCGGTTCCAGTCGATGCACCTCTGCGGGGTGAGGCGAGAGGCCCCGGAGCCCAGGGAGCCGGGAAGGGGCAACGTCAGCTGAGCCCTTCAGCTCAGGCCACCCCCACGCAGGCCCCCTGCGCCCTTCAGCTGGTGTGAGCCTCACGACAGCTTTCCGCCACTGCTACCCCAGATGGGACTCTGAGGCTCGAGAGACCTGCCCAAGGGCACGGAGTGAGGAAGGAGTGGGCCTGGGCTTGCACCCTGGTGGCTTCTGGCTCCCTGAGTGCTTGCTTGCTGCCATCCCCCGGCCACAGCCAGCCTCATGCTCCCGCCCGGCTCAGTGGGCAGGGGAGAAGGGGCCTCCTCCCACTGACTGCGTGGACCCTGTGCCAGGCCTGCCCCGGGCACACTCAGGCATGAGCCCCCCACTCCTGGGGCCTCCTCCTCCCACCCCATCTCCTTACTAAGTCTCCCGGACCCCCGCCATCCCACCCCTCACCCCTGCAGACCCCCGCCTCTCCCGTCTCACAACACTTCTCGGGGGAGTCAACGTTACTCCATAGAAGCCCATCGTTTCCCCAGAATGGACCAAGATCTCTCCCGTCAGACTAGCACGGTGGTGTCTAGTCCATCAGACTGTGGGTTCCCAAGAGAGAGGCCCTGCCCTGCCCACAGGCCTAGCAGTCCCCAGGAGAGTCGGGGGTCCCGGCGGAACCCCTTGTCCCCACCCCAGCGGTTCCCGGGGCTGCTCCCCGCTCCTCTCCCCTCACCTGTGCGTAGAGGTTGTCGTTCCTGAGACGACTGTCTGCCAGCATCTCGTTAATGCTTCTCTTTACCTGGTGCTCTAAGCCTGCAAGAGAAACAAGACTGTAGCCGGCTCAGCGAATCCTGCCTCGGGCCACCTTGGGCCTGGGCTAAATAACCTGGGCCACAAGCTTCTTCCACCCCAGCCCCAGGGTCTGAAGCTAGGACAGAGAAAACCAGGAACTGTAAACCCTGATGGGGCTAAGGTTTGGCATTATAGGGGACTGGAATGCAAAAGTAGGAAGTCAAGAAGCATCTGGGTTAACAGGCAAATTTGGCCTTGGAACACGGAATGAAGCAGGGCAAAGGCTAATAGAGTTTTGCCAAGAGAACGCACTGGTCATAGCAAACATCCTCTTCCAACAACACAAGAGAAGACTCTACACATGGACATCACCAGATGGTTAACACTGAAATCAGATTGATTATATTATTTGCAGCCAAAGATGGAGAAGCTCTATACAGTCAGCAAAAACAAGACTGGGAGCTGACTGTGGCTCAGATCATGAACTCCTTATTGCCAAATTCAGACTTAAATTGAAGAAAGTAAGGAAAACCACTAGACCATTAAGGTATGGCCTAAATCAAATCCCTTATGATTATACAGTGGAAGTGAGGAATAGATTTAAGGGACTAGATCTGATAGATAGAGTGCCTGATGAACTATGGACGGGGATTTGTGACATTGTACAGAAGACAGGAATCAAGACCATCCCCATGGAAAAGAAATGCAAAATGGCAAAATGGCTGTCTGAGGAGGCCTTAAAAGTAGCTGAGAGAAGAAGAGAAGCAAAAGGTGGGCCTGGGCTTGCACCCTGGTGGCTTCTGGCTCCCTGAGTGCTTGCTTGCTGCCATCCCCCGGCCACAGCCAGCCTCATGCTCCCGCCCGGCTCAGTGGGCAGGGGAGAAGGGGCCTCCTCCCACTGACTGCGTGGACCCTGTGCCAGGCCTGCCCCGGGCACACTCAGGCATGAGCCCCCCACTGCTGGGGCCTCCTCCTCCCACCCCATCTCCTTACTAAGTCTCCCGGACCCCCGCCATCCCACCCCTCACCCCTGCAGGCCCCCGCCTCTCCCGTCTCACAACACTTCTCGGGGGAGTCAACGTTACTCCATAGAAGCCCATCGTTTCCCCAGAATGGACCAAGATCTCTCCCGTCAGACTAGCACGGTGGTGTCTAGTCCATCAGACTGTGGGTTCCCAAGAGAGAGGCCCTGCCCTGCCCACAGGCCTAGCAGTCCCCAGGAGAGTCGGGGGTCCCGGCGGAACCCCTTGTCCCCACCCCAGCGGTTCCCGGGGCTGCTCCCCGCTCCTCTCCCCTCACCTGTGCGTAGAGGTTGTCGTTCCTGAGACGACTGTCTGCCAGCATCTCGTTAATGCTTCTCTTTACCTGGTGCTCTAAGCCTGCAAGAGAAACAAGACTGTAGCCGGCTCAGCGAATCCTGCCTCGGGCCACCTTGGGCCTGGGCTAAATAACCTGGGCCACAAGCTTCTTCCACCCCAGCCCCAGGGTCTGAAGCTAGGACAGAGAAAACCAGGAACTGTAAACCCTGATGGGGCTAAGGTTTGGCATTATAGGGGACTGGAATGCAAAAGTAGGAAGTCAAGAAGCATCTGGGTTAACAGGCAAATTTGGCCTTGGAACACGGAATGAAGCAGGGCAAAGGCTAATAGAGTTTTGCCAAGAGAACGCACTGGTCATAGCAAACATCCTCTTCCAACAACACAAGAGAAGACTCTACACATGGACATCACCAGATGGTTAACACTGAAATCAGATTGATTATATTATTTGCAGCCAAAGATGGAGAAGCTCTATACAGTCAGCAAAAACAAGACTGGGAGCTGACTGTGGCTCAGATCATGAACTCCTTATTACCAAATTCAGACTCAAATTGAAGAAAGTAGGGAAAACCGCTAGACCATTCAGGTATGACCTAAATCAAATCCCTTATGATTATACAGTGGAAGTGAGGAATAGATTTAAGGGACTAGATCTGATAGATAGAGTGCCTGATGAACTATGGACGGGGATTTGTGACATTGTACAGAAGACAGGAATCAAGACCATCCCCATGGAAAAGAAATGCAAAATGGCAAAATGGCTGTCTGAGGAGGCCTTAAAAGTAGCTGAGAGAAGAAGAGAAGCAAAAGGCAAAGGAGGAAAGGAAAGATATACCCATTTGAATGCAGAGTTCCAAAGAATAGCAAAGAGAAATAAGAAAGCCTTCCTCAGTGATCAGTGCAAAGAAATAGAGTAAAACAACAGAATGGGAAAGACTAGAGATCTCTTCAAGAAAATTAGAATTACCAAGGGAACATTTCATGCAAGAATGGGCTCGATAAAGGACAGAAATGGTATGGACCTAACAGAAGCAGAAGATATTAAGAAGAGGTGGCAAGAATACACAGAAGAACTGTACAAAAAAGATCTTCACGACCCAGATAATCATGATGATGTGATCACTAATCTAGAGCCAGACATCTTGGAATGTGAAGTCAAGTGGGCCTTAGAAAGCATCACTACGAACAAAGCTAGTGGAGGTGATGGAATTCCAGTTGAGCTGTTTCAAATCCTGAAAGATGATGCTGTGAAAGTGCTGCACTCAATTGAAACTGAAGAGGAACTAAAAAGCCTCTTGATGAAAGTGAAAGAGGAGAGCGAAAAAGTTGGCTTAAAGCTCAACATTCAGAAAACGAAGATCATGGCATCTGGTCCCATCACTTCATGGGAAATAGATGGGGAGACAGTGGAAACAGTGTCAGACTTTATTTTTGGGGGCTCCAAAATCACTGCAGATGGTGACTGCAGCCATGAAATTAAAAGACACTTACTCCTTGGAAGGAAAGTTATGACCAACCTAGACAGCATATTCAAAAGCAGAGACATTACTTTGCCAACAAAGGTCCGTCTAGGCAAGGCTATGGTTTTTCCTGTGGTCATGTATGGATGTGGGAGTTGGACTGTGAAAAAAGCTGAGTGTCAAAGAATTGATGCTTTTGAACTGTAGTGTTGGAGAAAATTCTTGAGAGTCCCTTGGACTGCAAGGAGATCCAACCAGTCCATTCTGAAGGAGACCAGTCCTGGGTGTTCATTGGAAGGACTGATGCTGAGGCTGAAACTCCAGTACTTTGGCCACCTCATGCGAAGAGTTGACTCATTGGAAAAGACTCTGATGCTGGGAGGGATTGGGGGCAGGAGGAGAAGGGGAAGACAGGATGAGATGGCTGGATGGCATCACTGACTCGATGGACATGAGTTTGAGTGAACTCTGGGAGTTGGTGATTGACAGGGAGGCCTGGCGTGCTGCGATTCATGGGGTCGCAAAAAGTCAGACATGAGCGACTGAGCTGAACTGAAATCCTGGTGATGGATTATAAACTCCTTGGGAAAGGACTCCTGAGCTCATGGAGGCCCTAAATAATTGCAATGTGTGTGCATGCTAAGTCGCTTCAGTCCTGTCCAACTCTTCGGGACCCTATGGACTGTAGCCTGCCAGGCTCCTCTGTCCATGGGATTCTTCAGGCCAGAATACCAGAGTGAGTTGCCATTCCCTCCTCCAGGGAATCTTTCCAACCCAGGGATCGAACCCATGGTTCTTACGTCTCCTACATTGGCAGGCAGGTTCTTTACCACTAGCGCCACCTGGGAAGCCTAATAATTACAATACAGCTACCATTATTGAGCACCCACCGTGCTCTGGGCCTCTGATTATATTTATTATTGATGATCCTTCCAGCAATGCTGGATCGGGTTGGTTATCACAGCGCATTCAGACAGAGGGAACAGAGGCACTGGGAGGTTCAGAATGCACCCTTGATCCGAGAGTCAGCAAGCGGAGGCCAGGCCCTGGATCCAGACCTGCCCTTGCTGCCCGCCCCAGGTGAGGACACTGAGCTCCATGGTGGGGAAGGCGGAGACGCTCAGAGGCCAAATGGGTCTGTAGACGGGGCTCCGCAGAGAGGCCCCGGGCACCCTCCTGGCTCCGCGCCTCTCCCCCTCCCTGCTGCACAACCCTGGGCCACCCGCTTCTCCTCTCTGAGCCTCAGTTTCCTCCTCCGTGGAAGGGGATACAGAGAAGAGGGCGGATGACCTGATCGGGCGAGCGGGCGGAAGCGTCTGCAGACAGGCGTGAGGGAGGGCCCATAGCTTCCTGCTTCTTTCTCCTCTTGGGCTGTAGCCAGGAGCAGCCCGCGCTGGAGGGCGCCACCGTGCCTAGGGCAAGCCGCGGGCCATTGGCTTCCATCCCCGGCCCAAGCAAGGGAAAGCCCCCATCTTTGGCTCCCATAAGAGGAAAGATTAGTGATGGACTCTGAGCTGAGAGCTGGCAGACAAAGGGCCTGTAAGCACAGCCTGGCCGTGTCGGGCGTCAGCAGTGCCCAGGGCTGGCAGCCGGAGGGCAGGGTCTGCTGGGGTAATGGGCTTGCTGGCACTCACCGTCAAACTGGGCTGCTTCCCCGTACCCCTCCTCTTTCTTCTCTTGGAATAGCTGGAAGCACGCGCTAGGGCTGGCCAGGAGAAGCCGGAAGCCCTGGCACGGAGGAGGAGGAGTGGCTCGGTGGACAGGCCCCCCGAGGCACGCGCCCCCGACCCAGGAGGGGCCTGGGTTCCCGGGCCACACTGCACGTGGCGCTCCCCTGTCCCTCTCCCCCACCTGCCACGGGCCTGTCTGAAGTTCCGATCCTCCAAGCCCCGCCACACTTCCAGACCTTTGTCTGTGACCTGCTCCTCTCCTGGAAGCCCTTCCCCATTTTGTCCACCAAGAAACTCGACCACTGGTCACTAGGAGGCCACCCCTCCCGGCTGCCTGCCCCCGTGGGCTGTGCCCTCCTCCGTCACCTCTGTAAGGAAGTGAGTGTCTGACGTGTTGGCCCAGAGCCCGCCATCTGGAAATCTCACCCTGCTAGTTAACTACCCTTCTGAGCCTCGGTTTCTCCATCTGTAAAATGGGGGCAATGATAACAGTGCCCTCTTCTTGGGTCGCTAGAGGACTAGACACGTTAAGACACAGACACCTAACACGGCTCAGTGAGTGTGGCCAGTTATCACCAGCGTCGTTCCTGGGTCTTGGCTGAGAGGTTTGGATCAGAGCAAATACCCAGTGAGTGTGAAAATGGGCACATGAATCATCAGAATATGAGTGCCCTGCTGACCTGGGCTCTGACCTCCTCCTGGAAGCCTGCCCCGATGCACACCGCCTGCCCAAAGGGCATCGGACCACAGGCTTTCTATGGACGGAGGTCATGATCTAGCTTCAGGTGACCTTGCCTTATCCCGCCCCATCGGGTCAGGGTGGGGCAGGGTGGCGTGGGCAGGAGGAGGGGGGACTGACCTTTTGGTCGGAGGTGGGCACGAAGCTGAGGAACTCGTCCACGTGGCCCACAGAGAGCCAGTCGGAATAGACCTCCACGGGCGCCTGCACCTGCTGGGCACCCAGGAAGTCCCGCACCACCTTGGCCATGCGGCGCCCGCTAGACCTGCCGGGAGGAGAGCGCAGGGTGCCCTCGTGCCCGCCATGTGCCAGCACGCGGCAGGCCCTGCCCGAGCCCCGCCCAGGCCTCCATCAGCCCTCTGAATGGGCCTCTTCGGTCCCCGCGTCCCGGCCCCCGTCTCCAGCTGCTTCCAGGGACTGTCCATCCTGAGCACCACGCGAGAGCCTGTCCCTCCCTCACCCCGAGGTACCCTCCCCTGCCCACAAATCAGTCAAACGAGAGCCCTCCCTCTGCCAAAGAGAACTGGAGACCCTCATCTCAGCTCCCGAGACGCAGAGAGGGTCAGCTCCTCACCAAGGCCCTCAGCCTTGGGTTCCCAATACGACCAGAACCTGGCGAGCCACGCCCACCCGCTTGGTCCAGCAGGTCCCCCTGTTGCCCGCCTTGCCCTTTCTTCATGATTAACCCCAGGGCTGCCTTCTTCCTCTCCGTGGGCTTTGGAAGTGGCAATGGCCCTTCCACTCACTCCCTAGCTCTGTTTTGCTTTATAGCCCTTGGTGCTGTCTGGCATACTGGACATTCCGTTTGCTGTCTGGCATCTCACTGAACTCCGGAAGAGCCTGTGTTTTCCTGTATCCCTAGCACCTCTTATAGAACAGATGCTCAAACATATCTGTGGAAGTCTTTTGGACAGCTGTGTGAGAGCCCACAGTCTATATAGCGCGAATGCATCACCGAGAGACCTAACAGGGAGCCCCAACCCGCAGTGACGCATGGCGACGGTGATTTGATTGGCGGGTGGGAACGTGGAAAATGCTTTTCCTGTCTTTCTATTATTTTAACATAGTGTTGGCAGTTATAAGACCTCTTCAAAAACAGTGAGATGGTGGAGAGGAATGAGACTTCAGAAATTATTCATGAGCACAAAGCTGGAATCGGGAAAGAATCAGGGGAAGGGGGCAGAGCCCTAACCTAAGCCTGGCCCTCCCTGGCTCTGCAGCCGTCTGCCTGGCGGCCGGGGGATGGACCGGAGGACTCCTGCTCTAGGAAGCTCAGGCCTGGCCTCTGAGTCACATCAGAGCCGCCACCAGGGGGCAGCATCGCCCCCAGGTCTTCGTAAATGAGGCGCAGGGCAGGAGGGAAGGAGAGGGCCTTCGCTGAGCCCCTGGTGCACGTCTGCCCGGGCCTCCTCACACTCGCGTCTTATTTATCCCCGTGACGACCCTGTGAGGTGTGTGCGTGTAGCAGGCCCAGGCCCTGATCTGGCCTCACCCCCCGCACCCTCTGTCCACTCTGCTCCCCCCTGGCCTCCTTGCTGGTCCTCTGACGTCTCCAGCACATCCCCGCCGAGGGCCTTTGCGCTCGCTGTTCGCACTCCCTTCACATTCTCCTCCCAAACTGCCACACTTTAACGTCCCATTTCCTCCAGCCTCTCACCAATGCGGCTTCTCTCTAGCATACTGTATCTGACTTGCTTATTTACCACGGTGGCTTGTTGTCTGTCTCTCTCTGCTAGAATGTATGCAGGTCGTCCGTTTTGTTCACTGTTAAGGTCAGAAGCCAAGACAGGAACGTAGGACAGCAGCCTGGAGTTAGATTTTAATTTGGGATCCAAAGAGGAAAGCTGGTTTCTGACTCTTTGGCTCACTTGCTGTGTGATCCTAAGCATTAGATGTCCCTCTCTGAGCCTCAGGGCCCCATCTGTCCACCAAGAGCTTTGCTCCTGGTTTTCAACACGGTGGCCAATGGCTGGGACCCAAATGTGCTGGAGACCCTGCATCTTCCTATCTGGGGTCCTGGCTCTGGGCCTGGGAGTCTCTAGAGCATTTTTTAATCCCCAGCACTGGGCCTCAGGCCTGGCATATAAGAAGTCTCAATACATATTCACTGAATTGACAGATGCATGCATGAATGAGTGTGTTCACATCTCTTATCTAAACCTCAGCTCTCTCATCTGTAAAATAGGGATCATATTCATCCCAACCTCATAAGGCTGTTGTAAGAATTAATGGGTGTGATCTGGGTAAAGCGCCATGTCCATGGCGTGTAGGTGATCAATAACTTTCATCCATTGAGTTCCAACCGGCTTCACGGCAGACCCACTGCTAGGGGTCCAGCTAAATAATATCTGAGCATCTAGAAGGTGCTTAACCTGAGTCCTTTTATCCCCAGGAACAGCTTCAGTTCAGTTCAGTCACTCAGTCGTGTCCGACTCTTTGTGACCCCATGAACCGCAGCACGCCAGGTCTCCCTGTCCATCACCAGCTCCCGGAGTTTACCCAGACTCACAGGACAGGGATTTTTTTTTTTTATAAGCCCATTTCACTGATGAGGAAACTGAGGAATGAAGTATAGAATAATTTGTTCCTTTAATAATGTGCCTGATTTATCCCCAGTACCTTCGCCAGTGCCTGGCACATAGTTGCTGTTAAGTCGCTCAGTCGTGTCTGACTCTCTGCAGCCCCATAGACTGTAGCCCACCAGGCTCCTCTGTCCCTGGGATTTCCCAGGCAAGAGCGCTGGATTGGGCTGCCATTTCCTCCTCCAGTGAATCTTCCCCCCCCCAGGGAGCGAATGCATCTCCTGCACTGCGGCAGAATCTTTACCACCGAGCCCCCAGGGAAGCCCTGCACACAGCAGGCATATAATAAATATTTTTAAACGAAGTAATCAAGCACCTACAAGGTGCCAGGCCCTGTGGTAGGCACCGGTCAGGCAATGTACCCCAAATTATATGGCCAGTGAGTGGCAGAGCCAGGACTCAAACCCAGACGTGCCGGATGTTCCGAGCCTGTGCGCCTTCCCCTCGGATCCCCCTGGGAAGCACAGAATGACTGCCCAGACATGCAGGGCCTTCTGCGCCCAGGGCTGTGGGCGGCGTCCGGCCCCAGGGCGGTGTTGGGCTTGAGTCACCAGCAAGGTGAATGGACTCCAGTCCTGGCCAACCTCAGCCCGGGGCATCCAGCCTGGGCACCCAGCTTGACACCTGGGTTGCCACCAGGAAGCCTCACCTGACCTAGAATGCAGAGGCTGCCAAGGTCACCATTTGAGGCTGGGTGACCTTCCCTCAGCATCTGAGGCTGCTCCAGGCCTAAGACCAGACCGCCAGGGCTTGGAGAGGCAAGCTGGGGTACACCTGGGCTCCAGGCCAGCCCCACACGCAGGGAAAGGCGGCCTCTGGGGCCTGCGGTGGGCTCAGTCTTTAGGCAGGAAGCAGGGGCTTACACTGGGATCCCTGGGCTACACACCCCATTCTTCAGCTGCCAGCAGCCGGGGTGGGGATCCTGGGGACCCTCCCAAGAGGGTTTAGCGGACACTGTCATCTGTCTGGAGCCCTAAATCCTAAATGCCTGTTTCCTGCTAGATGACAGCTGCCCAGGGGGGGACCCATCCACTCACCTCTCTCACCCAGGTATCCTGACTACAGCCACGTGGTGACGCGGCACCCTTTCCAACTGCTGCTAGGACAACACTTATTTTATCTCCTCCCCAGAGAAGTCAAAGGATCCAGTCCTACTTCTGTGCTGGATTATATATCACCTTCTTGCTCTTCTGATGTTTCAAAAGCAGCCAGAAATCTGCTTTTTTTATGTGAAGGTTCCTGATATATATATATATATATGTTTAATGTTGGCGACTGGGCTTCCCACTGGCTCAGTGGTAAAGAACCCGCCTGCCAATGCAGGAGACTGGGGTTCAACCCCTGGGTCAGGAAGATCCCCTGGAGAAGGAAATGGTGACCCACTCCAGCGTTCTTGCCTGCAGAATCCTATAGACAGAGGATCCTGGCGGACTACAGTCCACAGGGTCACAAAGAGCTAGACACCACTGGGCAGCTGAATGCAGCAGCAATGCTGGGGACTAACTATGCCCCTAAAATTCTAGGTAGGTCAGAAGATGGCCACTAGTCTGCTGTTTCCAAAGATGCTGTGAGCCTGTCGATCTAAGACTCCATTCCTCTGAGCCTTTGATCCTAGGAGCCACGCAGCAAGTTAGGACCACTTCTCAGACTGGAGAGCTGTGTCTGTGTCTGTGGTGGGCGTGGGGGTAGATGCCGCCTCGCACGCCCCGGGGCCCTCCCCGCTCCCGGCTTCTCACCTGGGGAGGCAGCTGCCGATGAGGATCCGGCCCAGGGGATATTCCTTGCCCTCCACCACGACTGGCGGGCTGACGTCCAGGTTGCCAAAGGAGTCGAGGCCAGAGGCGCCGGCGAACTGGATTTCCCGAGTTACGTATCCAAAGTCAGGACCCTAGGGGAGAACGGGGAAAATCCACACCCAGCCCCGAAAGAGGGGTCAGTTAGAACAGGAAGAGACAGCTCTTGGGGTGGGGGCCGAGTGGTGCTCCTGCAGGAATCTACTCCCTAAAACAACCTCCAGTCGATTTTCACAAGGGCTCCCTGTGCCCTGAGTGCTGTGCTATTGAAACCCACCCCCCGAAAAAAACCCGATAGATTCACGCATGCGCATAACTGAGTCACTTTGCTGCACGCCTGAAGCAGCCCAGTGCTGGTCATCAACTATTCTCCAATAGAAAACAAAAAGTTAAAAAAAGTAATTCCACTTGGTAAACAATACCCAAGCCGATAACAGAACCATAAGTAGAAAAATCTCAAATGTTTGCAAATGAGACAACACGTGGGTCAAAGAAGAAATCAAAGGGGAGATTACGCCGTATTTTGAAGTGAGAGGTAATAAGCAGGCAGCACGTTAAGACCCGAGGGCATGCCAGTAAACACCATTTCTTGGGAATGACACAGCTCTAAACACATTAGGAAGAGAAAGGGTTGAAAAATCTTCGTTTCCGTTTCCAGCTAGGAAAAGAACGGCAAATTAAACCTAGAGGAGGAAGAAGAAAGGAAACGATCAAGACAGACCAGAAAGACAGTCACTCAGTCACGACCGACTCTGTGACCCCACACACTGCGGCCCGCCAGGCGCCTCTGTCCACGGGCTTCTCCAGGCAAGAGGACTGGAGCGGGGTGCCACGCCCTCCTCCAGGGGGTCTTCCCGACCCGGGGATGGAGCCCGCATCTCCTGTATGGCAGGCAGAGTTGTTACCGTCTGAGCTCCCAGGGTGGAGCAGAGAGCCGTGGGAAATACGATGGACGGGTCAAGCCCAGGGCTTGGGGTCAGGCCCTTTGTTGATGCAGACTCAGCCTGCAGGGCTCACGGTCAGCTCCCCGGGGACTCGCCTCCGACCCCTCTAGGGTGGGGTAACGCCCCTGTTCTGTGTGGCCAGGAGCTCCTGGACATCCCTAGTGGAGCACTGTCCTGGAGGTGGGGGAGGGCGCTGGTAAACAGGCGGAGACAGGTGCTCTCGGGCAGCGACCCCCTCAGAAGGCGGCTTAGCCTAGCGGTCACGAGCAGGGGCCGTGAGGTGGCCCCTCTGGTTCTACATCTTGGTGCCGCTGCTGCCTAGCTGTGTGGCCTCGAGTAGGTTGCTTAGCCTCTCTGAGCCTCAGTAAGGAGGGAATAGTAATAGTACCGGTCCACAGGAGTCCATGTGGATCAGACGAGCGACTGTGAGAAGCAGCGGGGAGGGCCTGGGGCTCGGGGCGTGGTCGCTGGAGCGGCTCTCGCCGTGGGGCCTGGCACGTAGTAGGTGTTCAGAAAACACCGTTACCAAGGAGAGGCCCCGGCACACGAGCAAGAGCTGTGAGGGCCGCTAAGGATGCGTGCCCTCCAGAGGGCAGCTTGCTCTCCCCGGAGCTGCCTCGTCGGTTCACAGCCGCTGGGGGGAGACCAGCGCCCCTCCCAGAACAGGGGCGATTTGCATTTCACCCACATACTCCTCCCCAGCCTCCCCCTCACTCCCCCTCGCCAGAGCCCCGCTCCTGCGTCCCTTCGCAGCCCCTGAAGGACTAGGGCCAGGCAAGACGGGGCAGCGGGTCTGCGGGGCAGGCACCCACGGTGGCCACACGCTGCCCTCTGCCGCCTACCAGTATCCTCTTATAAGGGAAATCCTTCAGGCCTCGGTTTCGGGGGGAGTCGAAGACCACGGGGAAGGCTTTGTGCGGGGCCTCAGTGTAGCCAAACTCCATCTCATCCTGGGAGGGCGAGAGAAAAAGGCCTCCGTGACCGCCTCGGTCTCACATTGAGAAGGGGCTGGCGCCCCAGGCCCGGGGCGGGCAGGGCAGCAGACCTTCCCCAAGGCCTCGAGCGGGCAGGAGGTCCCTCAGGGACCCGGCGGGGGAGGGCTCTGCCTGGGCCAGAGCCCTGGGGGAAGCAGGGGACACGGAGCATGCAGGCTTTGGGAGAAGGAGGGCACTCCCAGGCCGCGCCCTCCCGAGCCCTGGCGCCTGGCCCAGCTTCTCTAGGGAGACGGAAGCCGGGCGAGAGCCGCAGAGGCCGCTCCCCAGAGCCGGGGGATGGGGCTCGGGCTGCCCCCCGCGCCCAGGCTGCTCCTCGCCCACCTGGATCCAGCGGTCATTTCGGTTCTCAACCCGAGGGCAGATCATCAGCTCGCAGCTGGCCTTCAGCGCCAGATCGGACATGTCATTCAGAAACTTCTCATTTGAGCCGTGAGAGTCTAGGACACTGCAAATCACAGGAGAGGGCGGGGAGGCGGGGCTGCTGGCGGCAGCCTGGGGGGGAGACGGAGGGGCCTGGGTGCCGTCCCTGCTGGGCCCCGGGCTGCCCTCGGCTTCAGACGCAGTCCCCGCGCTGGAGAGGCTCGTGGGCGAGAGACAGAGGCAGACCCCATCCCCAGATCCTGGCAGGCAGGAGTGATGGCGGCGGCAGGCCCGGGGCTCTGGGCCCTGCTGAGGGGACCGGGGACCGAGTCTCACGGCCGCCGGGACAGTGAGGGGGAGGCGCCCATTTCCTCCCGACTCTCACAACTGGCTTCAACAAAGACGAATGAGCAAAGGGAAAGGGCCCCTCCTGTCTGAACACCTGAGCCAGGCCACCAGAGCAGACCCGTCTGACCACGGCCTTCCTTTTGACTTAAGCTCCAAGTCGTCTGCGGCCCTTTCTGGTGGTCTGGCCTCCTCTGCAGGGCCCTGGAGTAGCCGTGCCAGTCCAGGCTGCCCTGCCCATCCAGGGGCTTGACGAGGATTCTGAGACATGGCGGAAGGACCAGGGACCCAGGTATGGCCGGAGCTCACAGACAGTCCTGGAAGCTGAATTCTCACGCGTTCAGCAGGCCCAGGGGCACAGCCCCGTCAGAGGGAGGCTGGGACTCCTGCCACCCCCAGGAACCTGAACAGGGCCGGCCCGTCTGCCTGGGATAAACCCAGGATGTTCCGGGATTGCTCCAGGCAGGGCAGGGTAAGGATGGGGAGCTGGAGCTGGGGCCTTGGCCGCTCAGAGCCAGGGGGCTGATGGCCCAGCCAGCTCACCGCTGTCCCGTACCCAGGTGTGCCCGTGGGGGCCCTCGGTGAGCCCGGCCGCGAGCGTGCAGGACCAAGCCCGGTGCTGCGCTCTGCCCCCGTCTCTGGGAGTCCAGAGGCGAGGGGAGAGCTGCAGGACGGAGAGGCCTCACCTGCACACATACAGCTCCAGGGGGGGCTGGGTGTTGGGGGTCATGATCCAGGGGGCCACGCGGAAGGCCACGGTGTCTGTGAAGAGGGGCACCTCGGGCAGGGTCTGGGGGAGAACGGGGACTCAGCAGGCCCCGCAGGGAGCCCCGGCCCCCAGCCTCCCAGCCCTGGAGCCTCCGGCTGGGCCCTGAAGCTCCCCGACCCCGTCTCCGCCCCCAGCACCGCACCTACCTTGGTGTCTACCAGGCTGACGCTGAGGGAGACCAGCCCCAGGAAGTCAGCGTCGGGAAAGCTGAGCCCCTCCACATAGAGCTGGATCCTCCGCTCCCCAGGCTGACGGGCCACTTCGTACGACGGGTGCTGGGGTCCCAGCACCTGCTCATAGTCCAGGAGGGAATTCCCGCCTAGGGAGACCCAAGTCAGCACGGGGCAAGGCTAGCTCAGGGCCATGCGGTAGCCGGGGGCGCCCACTATCTCCGTAACTCCGGCTGCCCAGCGCTGACGCAGGGGTGTGGGGGCATGGGGCAGGAGACCCGAGGCCAGGAACGCAGGGGCAGAGCCAGTCTGCGTCAGAGAGACGCGGGCTCCTCTCCAGCAGTGTCGAGTGCTAGCTGAGTGACCTCAGCTCAACAACTCAACCTCTCTGCGCCTCAGTTCCTCATCTGTAAAATGGGCTAATGCTACGTTTCTCACGAGGTCGGTGCAAGCTTTACATCGGACAAGGAAATAAAAGCAGCTGGCCCCGAAGGTGGAAGCAACCCAAACGTCCATCAGCAGATGAACGGATGAACAGAACGCCCATGTGCTGGCGTGCCCTTCATCCGTGAAAGGGAATGTAGCAGCGATGCGTGCTGCAGCGTACATGAGCCGTGAGGACACTGTACTACGTGAGAGAAGCTTGACGCAAAAGGCAAATGTCGTGTGGCTCCATTTGTCGGAGTAGGTCCATAGGCTCAGAAAGCAGGCCAGCGGTTGCCTAGGGCTGGGGATCGGGTGGCGCCAGCGGCAAAGATCCCACCCGTCAACGCAGGAGGCATGAGAGGCATGGTTCAGTCCCCGGGCCAGGAGGATGCCCTGGAGGAGGGCACGCAACCCCTCCAGTATTCTGGCCTGGGGAACCCAAGGAAAGAGGAGCCTGGCGGGCTACAGTCCGTGGGGCCACAAAGACTCGGACGCAGCTCAGGGCTGGGGTCGGGGGACGGGACTGTCGTTGTTCAGTTGCTCAGCCGTGTCCTACTCTTGTGCTTCCACGGACTGTAGCCCATCAGGCTCCTCTGTCCATGGGACTCTCCAGGCCAGAATACTGGAGGGGGTAGCCTTCCCTTCTGCAGGGCATCTTCCCGGCCCAGGATCGAGCCCAGGTCTCCTGCACTGCAGGCAGATTCTTTACCGTCTGAGCCCCCAGGGAATGTCACTAAACTCTTTACTTGAAAATGGTTACTTTTATGTTCTGTGAATATCATCTAATTTTTTAAACAAAGCTCCTGGCGCTTAGTAGTTCTGGCCGGTCTCCTTTCCCTGCTCCCGAGGGTCGTCTGGGAAGCGGTACCCTAGCATGTTCTTACAGCAGGAAGGCTTGTCGGCTCACCTACGGAGACGGAGCTTACGTTCTGCAATCACAGTAAGTATTTCCAAGCCAGACCCCTCCCTAACTTTCTACCGCTGGTGCAGAGAAGCAGCGTTCTGGCTCCTGCTGGAATTTAGCTGCAACGAGTTCTGAGTCAGTGTGAACAGAGAGAGAAGAGGAAGAAGGAAGAGGCAGGAAGGCCTCTTGCTATTTATAAAGATGAGTAAGTTCACCTCAGGGTTAAGGATTGGTTTTGTTTTGTTCTAAGCCACAGAGTTTGATTAATAAACTCTCCGGCAGAATAACTGGATTCCAAAGGCAGGGCTGGGCCTTGGCTTTGCTGGTCCCTGCCCCCACCTAGCCTGGACAGCACTTGTCAGGCCTCGAGAGCTCAATCTGTGCTGACTCAGCAGAGGAGGGATGGGGTCGGGGGGAGGGCCAGGGCCGTGGAAAGAAGAGGGGCTTTGTGCCCAGGAGACTGACTTGGAATGCCTGCTCCACTCCCAGCTGGTTGTGTGAACTTAGGGAAGTGAATTCACATGTCTGACCCTCAGTTTTCCCGTCTATAAAATGGGTTTAGCTTGAGACCTTCTTCCTTGGGCCAGTGGCTGATTTTAAGTGCTGGTGAGAATTACAAAATGATGATGGAAGAAGGGAGAAATGTGGATAAGAGAAGAAAGAAATAATTCGGGAAGCAGAGGCTGGAGCAGGGAGGGAAGAGGCCCCTCCAGGCCACTCACCCCGGGCGCAGAAGACCCGCATTCTTTTGGAATCAGAAAGCGGCACGTTCAAGACCAGCTTGTAGCTGTCAAAGAGCGCATCAGGGGCATCGCAGGTCAGCACCACTGGGGACATGTCCTGCAGGTCTGGAGAGCGTGGTCCCCGTGAGGCAGCCCCGCGCCGCCCCACGTGCCATCCCGGGCAGCCCGTCCCGTCTGTTGCTCACCATCCCGCGAGGCCAGCTGGGTGTTGGTGAGATCCGTCCCCGTGGACCTGAGGCTGTCCCGGTCACAGTTCACCAGCAGGATGGCCCCATAGCCCTCAGGGCCCCAGCGCCAGCTTTCCTGTGCAAAACGAGAGGCCTTAGGGCCAGCGGGCCCCAGCAGTCTCTGGGAAGGGGTTCTGGACATGGCTGGAGCTGTCTGCCTTGTTAGCTTGGAGACTTTTGTATTCCAGGTTTACTTGAAGATTTAAAGAGGGATAATAGATTTGGGGACTGAAGCTCCAGCTCTCCAGACCCAGAATCACTCCATGCTTGTGCAGTGAGCAACCTAAACAGCTGTACACAGCAGCCCCTCCCAACCATCACACCGCAAAAGGAAGTGTGGCAGCGCCAAGCCCAGAAATGGCCTCTGCCAGTCTCTTGAGTTTTGGCCCTGCCTGGGAACTGCTGGGACGCTCCCACCCGGGCCCTCTCCTCCCCTGTCCCAGGGGTCCCTGGCGTTCCCTTGTGATCCTGCAGGCCCTGCAAGGAGGATGGAGCTGACAGGAGGGGAAGGTGGCTGGAGTCCTGCCTCTGTGATCAAAGCTCTTCTTGACCTGCCTCTGCTTTATTCTCACCAGACTCCGCAAGTCAGAGCTTATTTTCCCCATTTACAAAAGAGGGGAAAGAGGCTCCGGGGAGGTGAACCCTAAGTCACAGAGGTGGGATTCAAACTTGGGTCTGGGGTACCTCTGCTAACCTACGTGGCACTCTTGTCCACCTCTCTGTATCAGGGCCCAAGGCATGCTTTGCATCACAGGCTGCACTCACTGCCTTGCTCAGCAGCCTTGTGCAGTGAGCAACCTGCACACCCATCCAGGGCGGTCCTGCCCCATCTTGTCCACAAAGTCTTGTGTGTGATCCAGCCTTCCTCCCTGGGGTCCTTCCTCACAGATTTTACTTTCTATCCTCCCAGGATAGCCTTCAGATGCTTCCTGTGGGAAAATGCCTGGAGCCCAGCCCACCCTCCCTCTCTCTCTTCAGAATTTAGCCAGGGTAGTCCACACAGCCTCCTCTACCGGAAGTCTTCATTCAGCCACTTGACAACCTTTCATGAAGCACCTATCATGCTTAGGGCTCCAAATACAGCCCAGGAAATAGAAAAGACCTCGAGCAAAAGATCCCAGGTGTGAGGTGGCACTAGAGAGACCCAGAGAGGGTAAGCTGTTTTCCAGGAGTCACACAGCACGCTGATCACACAGGGTCAGGCCCACTCATGCTGACTGGGAGTCCTCAGATGGCTTCCCCACACTGCTGGATACACAGAGCCCCGGAATCCATCGCCCTTCTGGAGGCAGAGCTGCCCCGCCCTAGGACCACCCCCAGGTCTGCCTGTCGACCCTGCCGTCTTGGGATAGCTAGGGGAGGCCCACCTTGTCGCCTTGGGTCCTTTTCACCTTGCCCGTGCGGCCAGTGTCAGCGTCGAGGGAGATGTCTGAAAAGAGATGGGGAGGGGTTAGCTGGACTCCCCGGTCCCCCGTCCCACCATAGCGTCCAGGTCAGGGCAAGCTGTGACCCCGCCCCAAGTGCAGGAGAGCTGGGCAGCCCTGTTCTGGGAACCACACCCAATGCCTGGGAGGCCCGCCCCTGTGGCTCTGGGTTTCGGGGGACCCGAGCCTTGGGCTCTTGACTTTCTCATTTGCCTGCATGCCCTGAATTGCTAGCCCTTGGGGGCCCTGACTCTGGAGGCCAGGACGAGGCCTGAGCTTCCAGCTGCTGGCTCCGCAGTTAGGGCCGCTGCGCGGGATCTGGCTGAACGTAGCGTGCATCTCCCCACGTTTAGTGACGAGCCTTGAGGCTCCGGGACTCTGGATGGAGGAGGCCTGCTGTGGTCTGGCTGGAGACCCAGGGGCCGTGCAGTTTCTAGGTCCCTGTGGCTGTAAGCACGGCTGGGGCTCCAGTGCTCGGGGTCTGGAGCAGATGGATGGCCTCTGAAGAAGCCAAGCTCCTTGGTGGACGAGGAAGATGGCCATGGGCCTCCCTAAGCCCCTCAGGCAGCCAGTGTGGCGGGGAAAGGGCAGGGGCGCGTGTTGGGCCGGGCGCGAGACTTACCGGCGCCCGTGAGGTAAAGCACGCTGTGGCCCAGGGCCCGGCCCGCTGGCTGCCCGAAATAGGAGATCTTCACCTGCGGGGACACGGTAAGCCCTGCGGGGATGGCTGAGGCGGGGGTGGAGGGGGCGCCCCAAGGGCCCTGCGTA
>SJYT01065045.1:231654-255413 GCA_006410635.1 Cephalophus harveyi | reverse complement strand
GGGGCGCCCCAAGGGCCCTGCGTAGATGGGGGGGGTGGGGGCCCCGGCTGCTCCCTGCTGGTGAAGGCCCGGGGCCCACGGGCTCTGCGCCCGGATCCAGAGCCACTTTCTCCAGCTGGAGAGAGCCGATGCCTCCCCGGCTCCCAGGGCTGGGCTGAGGGGCCAGGAGGGCCAGACAGAGTGGGGGTAGATCCCCAGGTAGATCCCGCTCAGCCGGACCCTTAGGAATCCATGGGGAGGCCCGGTTGAAAGAATGAGGGAAGGGGCAGTCGTCACCAATGACTCAGGCAAAGTAATCAGTCTCCCTAAGCCTCTGTTTTTTCATCTGTAAAATGGGAACAACGACCCATCCCACCCCATGATCGCAGCCCGTGCTCACAGAGCTTTCCCCATGGCCCACAGTCCATGCAAAGGGCTCGACCTGGGCCTCTCAGAGAGCCCCCAGGCTGGCCCAGTAGTCGGGGCTCAGAGGGGGAGTCTGAGCTCCAGGGCCCCTGCTCTCAACAGCTGCACGGCCCTCACCTTCCCCGTGTCACTGGAGAAAAAGCCGAATCAGTGAGTCTGGGGTCACTGTGTGTGTGGCAGGCGCCTGGGGGCGAGTGAGAAGGCATCGCGTCGTCTGTGAGAGAGGTTTCCCGCTTCCTTAGGTGGGAGACACGCGCGCATCCAGGTATGCACCTATGTCCGATGCCTGCGTGTGTGTGCGCGCGGCTGTTGCTGAAGGCGCTTGTCTGCACGGGAGCGGGCGGGGCCTGTTCGGGGTCGGTGTGGTGCTGGGACCCAAGGGGGTGTCTGTGAGCTTGAGGGGTGAGCAGGCAGGCTGTGCCTTATGGAGTATTCATTCCTGCGTGTGTGGATGCTGGCACCTCGGGTGGCTTTACAGGCTTAGGAGTCTGTGGGCTTGTTTCGCGATGTGTCGTGGGTGTGGATTTGGGCGTCGTAGGCTTGTGGGGCTGGCTGACTAGGGCGGTGTGTGAGTGGGGTGTGCTTTGTCGGGGGCTCTGACCTTCTGAGGGGAAGGGACCTCTTACCTTGAGGTCGTTTAAAGCCTTACTGGCTGCGTCCACGGATATGACCACGTCCACGCTGGCATCCAGGGGCCAGTGGGCCCTGCCCGTGGGCTCTGTCACCCGCGCTGGGTCATAGACCATGAAGATCTTCACCCCGGAGCTCCCCGACACCCCAAAGTCCTCAGCACCCTCGGGCACATCACTGACAGAAAGGAGAGAGGGGAGCGTCGTGGGCGCAGAAGAGACCAGCAAGGGGCCTCTTGCAAGGCGACGCCGGCAGCACCCTCACGGCTGGGGTGGGGCGTGGGGTTGCCCCTGGACAGGAGGCCAACCCGGCTAGGCCCCAGGGCCCCATCCCAGCTCTCTGCCGATGCCCACGTGACCCGCCCCGAGCCCATCACCCCTGGCCTCAGTCTCCCCATCTGCAACACGAAGGGCTTGGAGCAGAGCAAGGCTGTGAAGCTTTGTTTCAGGGGCAGAGCTGTTTCCTCGGACCTTGAGTGGAACCCTGGGCAGAAGGCGGACAGAAGGGGCCTGGGGTGACGATGAATCATGGTGTTTAACCCTTCCGCTCCCATAGCGGCCCCTGAAACTCCAGAGAGCAGAGGTGGAACCCCTCTGGACAACCCCAACCCCACCCCTCTCCCGAAACTTCTAGCTCCGACGCTTCCAAACTCTCCAACCCAACGGGGAACCCACCTCTCACGCCCTCTGTTGCCGTCCCTGACCCCCTAGAGTGCTAGACAGCTTCCTCGGCCCACCTGCGCGTGCTCCAGGCTGTTCCCCAACAAACAGCACGCTCGTCCTACGCTCAGAAGCGCTGGTCCCAGCCACGCGCAGCTTCATCCTAGACGGCACACGAGGCCCCTCCTGGTCAGCCCTCTCCCGCCTGCGGCCCCTCCCCACTCCCGGGCCTGCTCTTCCCCACTCGCTCTGCTCGGGCCTCACTGGCCTTCCCGAGGCTCCCTGAAGCCGCCGGGCTGTCCGGCCGCAGGGCTTAGCACTGGCTGTTCCCTCGGTAGAAAATGCTTTTCCTGCAGATCCCACAAGGCTCCCTCCCTTACCCTCCTCAGGGCTCAAATGCCGCCTTCTCAGTGAGGCCACCGCCCCCCAGACACTCCACCTTTCCCCGCCTCCTCTTCCACTCTGCTTTCCTCTGTCATTCTGTTCTGGTTCTTTTAAAAAATATTTGTGTTTATTTATTTAGCTGTGGCATGTGGGATCTTAGCTCCCCAGCCATGGGTTGAACCCGGGCTCCCTGTATTGGAGTGCAGGGTCTTAGCCGCTGGACCGCCAGGGAGTTCCTCTGTTCTGATTCTTAATCACACCGTTAGTCGCTCAGTCGTGTCTCTTTTGTGACTCGTGGACTGTTGCCCGCCAGGCTCCTCTGTCCATGGGATTCTCCAGGGCATCGTCCTGACCCAGGGATGGAACCCGGGTCTCCTGCATTGCAGGCGGGGTCTTTGCCATCTGAGCCCCCAGGGAAGCCCCAGTCAGACTGTTACCTATCGCTCGTCACTCCTGCTAGGAGCTCAGGTCCCTGAGGGCACAGAGTTTTCTCTATTTCGCTCGTTGCTGCAGCCCAGAATCTATAACAGTGTTTGGCATGTAGTCCTTCTCATAAACACTTGTTAAATGAATGAATGGATTCAGTTTCCCCTACTCCGCCAGGGCATTCAGGCCCATCTCTACCCAGCAGTACAGCACTTGACTGACGCCAGGGCCCAGCGCAAACTTCTCCTGTTCCCCTGACGCCCCGCAGCCACCTGGTACCCCGGAACTCGGGGCTCCAGAAAGGGAGGGTCGTGGAGCCCCGGGTGTGCCAGGTCCCAGGCAGGGGCACCCCTCTTGTGGCCCTGCACGCTGCTTCTCACACCACAGCTGCTCCCAGCCACAGCGGAGAGGGGCTGGTCTTCTGAACCAAAGACCCAGAGGGGTGCTCTGCAAACTCGGGCTGCAGAGTATCTGAAGCCAAGCTGGCGGGCCTCTGAGGGCACGCCTGTCCTTCCTCGCTCCCTGAGGGACCCTGAGCTGTGCATCCCGCTCTGTGCACCCCCCAGGTTTCCGTGAGGCCCTTGGCCATGTAGAGTGCATGCTAGAGGGGAGCTGGACAAGGGAAGTACATGTCAAGCTTCTCCACTGCCGTCCCCCAGGACAGAGCCATCAGCCTCAAGGCCACCACCCAAGGTCAAGGCCACGTGCAGATGTCCACCCGACTGCCAGAGGGGTCCTTCGATACAGCTCCTGTCTCCATTCTTTCCCGGACTCTTGAGAACCCAGCCAATATAAACCCCCTGGAGAAAAGAGACGGGCCTCCCTAATCCCCAGCGTGCACCGGGCCGCTGACAATGGCGGCGACGGTCATGGTTCCGATATCGCTAGTCCCACGCAGGATCTGGCGCTTCGATGTGCATCACAGCCCCACAAGGCGGTTATTATTCTCCTTGTCCTAAAGATGAAGCTGGAGCGAGGCGCTGCCCCGGCGGTCCAGTGGTTAAGAGCCTGCCGGCCGACGCAGGCGCCACGGGCTTGGTTCCCGGCCCGGGAGGATCCCCGTGTGCCGCTTCAAAGCCATTAAGCCCGTGCTCTGCCCCAAGAGGGCAGCCCCGCTCGCTGCAACCGGCGGAAGCCCGGGTACAGCAGCAAAGGCCCAGAACAGCCAACAATAAAAATAAATAGTTTTTTAAAATCTCTAAAGATAAAGCTTCATCTCGTTTAGTCTCGCTCCACCGAGACTGACTCTAGAGAATGCCTCCCCTGTGGCTGGAGCCCGTGACGGCTGCAGCGCCGTCCCGATCTGCACATGGAGTTGCATTCTTTCCCCGATAAACAAGCTGTCCTACACTCACAGTCACAAACGCATGTGGTGTGAAGGCTGAAGGGTCTTCTCATCTGCGCTCGCGAGGAAGAAGAAAGCGAGACGTGGAGACGCTGCCCTTCACCAGAAAGCCCTGGACGAGCACCTCCTCACAGCTCTGTGTCAGTCTCAGCCCAACAGCTACAGACACCAAGTTCAATCTGCGTTAGTCACCTTGGAGTCCTGATTTGTAGACTTTGCCAATTTCCCTGGTGTAAACACTCCCACTAAGGTCAGTTTCAAGTTATCGTCGCAACATCATTGAACCCGGAGTTGCAAAGAGATGCAAGAGAGGCCCCTGCCCGCCACCCTCCCACCAGGCAGAGGGGATGCTGGCGGGACACAGGCGACGGCGGGATGCAGCGCAGTATCTGGAAACAGATGCATGTTAAGTATGTTTTATCCTTTTTTTTAAGTACTGCCCATTTATTGTTTGACTGATCTTTTTTCTTTAATTTGGCTACGTCTCACAGCATGCAGGATCTTAGTTCCCCGACCAGGAATCAGACCTTCCCCCTGTATTGGGAGCACAGAGTTTTCACCACTGAACCACCAGGGAAATTGCTACCATTGCCTTTTTAGATCTTTTTATTTTTGGTTCCGCTAGGTCTTCATTCAGTGCTCAGGCTTCTCCGGGTGGTGGCTTAATTGTTATTACTGTTCGATAAACTGTATTTAAAACAATGGTGGGGGGCTTCCCAGGTGGCTCAGTGATAAAGAATCCACCTGCCAGTGCAGGAGACGCAAAAGACAAGGGTTCGATCCCTCGGTCAGGAAGCTCCCCTGGAGGAGGGCATGGCAACCCACTCCAGTATCCTTGCCTGGAGAATCCCATGGACAGAGGAGCCCAGTGGGCTACAGTCCATGGGGCTGCAAAGAGTCGGACACAACTGAGCAACTGAACAGGCAAGCAATATGCAGTTTAATTTTAAATAATGGCTGTGTTTGACAACAGGCTTGTAAACTTCCTTAAAAAAAAAAAGACAGTCAGGCCCCCTGGGGACGCATCCTGCTACGCTGCCAAGTCTGCGCTGCCGCCGCCCTCCTACCCGCCCTGGAGGGACTCAGCCTTTACCAGGGTGACCGTGCGCTTTTCCAGCTGTGCCGGGCACTGGTCCCTCACTGCCTTTGCCGTGCTGGGTCTCTGCTGCTGGCGGGCTTTTCCCTGGTTGCCGCAAGCGGGGGCTCCTCTCTGACTCTGGTTGGGCGTCTCTCATTGCAGTAGCGTCTCTTGTTGGGGAGCACGGGCAATGCCCTGCGTGCCTTTGCGCTTGGGTTCTCTGCATTTGGAATGTTCTCCCGGGAGCATCCCTGGGGGCTCAGTGCCTCATCTCTTTCCCAGAGGTGCCCTGACTGCCCTGTTTAGGCCAGTGGCGGTGGCTCATGGGTGGCACCGTGGGCCTCACATCCCCTAACCGCATGACCCAGCTGCGTGTCCTTTCAGCCCGTGGCGCTTGTCACCTGACATGTCACGCTTATTTCACGTATTTCCCTGCGGTCTCTCTCCCATTTCTCCCCCCAGAATGCAGGGAACTTTCCCGTTCTACTTTCACTAAAACCGTGGTCATGTCAGCACCCAGTGCAGGGGCTGGTTGTGGGCAAGATGTACAGGAAGCCCTTGTTTTATGGACGAGGACGAGACAGCCCTGGATGTGGAACGGTAACCAACCAGAGCCTATGGACCTCTTGGAACAGACTTCCCCGCCCTTCTCCACATCCTCCACCTGCCTCTTGCTCATAATAGAACTTTAGCCTCCTAAGCTTTCCTTGAGTGCCAAAGAATAAACTTAACCAGGAAATCGAGAAAATGCAGAAACGAAGGAAGACAGCCAAGCAAGACAAATAACGTCTTAGCCATTCAAACATTCGAGGACCTCTACTCCCGCCTCACAGACACAGACAGCGTTCTGAGCCACACCCTGGAGCGGATTTGCCGACACTGAGCCCCCACCAGGTGGAAGAAGTTAATTGTATGCTGCCCACAAGCACGTAGACCCAGAAGGCTGACGAGGCTGACTCACGAGAATGTCCACGATCACACACCCTCCAGCCCTTTCCCTCACCCTGCCTTTAAACAGCTTTCAGCGAAATAGAGCACACCCTCTCACCTCATGCAGAAACTCAAGAAGGCGTAAAGGCTTACACAGAAGCCACGGCACCATAAAAGTCCTGGATGAGATCATAGCGAAACATCCTCTGATATAAATTGTACCAACGTTTTCTTAGGTCAGTCTCCCAACCAAGACAATAGAAATAAAAACAAAAATGAACAAACGGGACCCAATCGAACTTTCAAGCTTTTGCACAGCAGAGGAACCCATAAACAAAAACGAAAAGACAACCTACAGAACGGGAGAGAGTATTTGCAAATGATGCCACCAGCAAGGGCTTAATTTCCAAAACATACAAGCAGTCCATAAAACTCAGCAACGAAAAAAGGCAAGCAACCCAGTTGGAAAATGAGCAGAAGGCCTAAGATAGACATTTCCCCAAAGAAGAGATGCAGATGGCCAGCAGGCACCTGAAAAGACGCTGCTGCTGCTGCTGCTGAGTCGCTGCGGTTGTGTCCGACTCCGTGCGACCCCATGGACAGCAGCCCACCAGGCTCCACCGTCCCTGGGATTCTCCAGGCAAGAGCACTGGAGTGGGCAAAAAGATGCTGGACACAGCTAATTACTAGAGAAATGCAAACTAAAACGACAATGAAGTATCACCTCAGACCAGTCAGAAGGGTCATCATCAAAAAAAGCTACAAACAATAAATGCTGGAGAGAGTGTGGTGAAAGGGGAACCCTCTTGCAAACTGTTGGTGTGAATGTAAATTGAAACAGTCATTTGGAGAACAGTATGGAGGTCCCTTAAAAAAATGAAAAATGGAACTATCATATGACCCAGCAATCCCGCTACTGGGCATATACCCTGAGAAAACCATAACTCAAAAAGACACATGTACCCCAAGGTTCTTTGAAGCACTGTTAACAATAACCAGAACGTGGAAGCAACCTAGATATTCATCAACAGATGAATGGATCAAGAAGATGTGGTACATATACACAATGGAATATTATACAGCCATAAAAAGAAAATTAGGTCACTTGTAGTGATGTGGATGGACCTAGAGTCTGTCATACAAAGTGAAGTAAGTCAGAAAGAGAAACAATGATTATATATTAACCCATCAATATGGAATCTAGAAGAAATGGTACAGAGGAACCTATTTGCAGGGCAGGAATAAAGAGGCTGACTTAGAGAATGGATATGTGGACTTTAGGGGAGGACGGGGAAGGCGGGGCACTGATGGAGCAGCATTTACATACACAAACTGCGGTCAGTAAAATAGACGGCCAGTGAGGCGTGAAGCATCACTGAGAACAAAGCTAGTGGAGGTGCTGGAATTCCGGCTGAGCTATTTCAAATCCTAAAAGATGACGTTTTAGAGTGCTGTGCTCAATGTGTCAGAAAATTTGCAAAACTCAGCAGTGGCCACAGGACAGGAAAAAGTCAGTTTTCATTCCAATCCCAAAGACAGGCAATGCCAAAGAATGTTCAAACGACTTCATTTCACATGCTAGCAAGGAAATGCTCAAAATCCTTCAAGCTAGGCTTCAGCAGGACCTGAGTTGAAGGTGTACAAGCCAGATTCAGAAAGGTAGAGGAACCAGAGGTCAAATTGCCAACATTTGTTGGATCATAAAGAAAGCAAGGAAATTCCAGAAAAATACCTACTTCTGCTTCATTGTCTATGCTAAAGCCTTTGACTGTGTGGATCACAACAAACTGTGGAAAATTCCTCAAGAGATGGGAATACTAGACCACCTTGCCTGCCTCCTGAGAAACCTGTATGCAGGTCAAGAAGCAACAGAATTGGGCATGGAACAGTGGGCTGATTCAAAATTGGAAAAGGAGTACGACTAGGCTGTATATTGTCGCCTTGTTTATTTAAGGTCTATGCAGAGTACATCATGCAAAACGCCAGGCTAGGTGAATCACAGCTGGAATCAAGATTGCCAGGAGAAATATCAACAACCTCAGATATTCAGATGATACCACCCTAATGGCAGAAAGTGAAGAGGAACTAAAAAGCCTCTTGATGGGGGTGAAAGAGGAGAGTGAAAAAGCGGGCTTAAGACTCAACATTCAAAAACGAAGATCATGGTATCTGGTCCCATCACTTCACGGCAAATAGATGGGGAAAAAATAGAAACAGTGGCAGATTTTATTTTCTTGAGCCCCAAAATTACTGTGGATGGTGACTGCAGCCAGGAAATTGAAAGATGCTTGCTCCTTGGAAGAAAGGCTATGACCAACGTAGGCAGTGTATCAAAAAGCAGAGACATCACTTTGCCAACAAAGGTCTGTATAGTCAAAGCTATGGTTTCTCCAATAGTCATGTACAGATGTGAGATTTGGACCATAAAGAATACTGAGTGCTGAAGAACTGATCCTTTGAACTGTCTTGCTGAAGACTATTGAAAGCCCCTTGGACTACAAGGAGATCAAACCAATTAGTCCTATAGGAAATCAACCCTGAATATTCACTGGAAGGACTGATGCTGAAGCTGAAGCTCCAATACTTCAGCCACCTGGTTCAAAGAGCCGACTCCTTGGAAAAGACCCTGATACTGGGAAATATTGAAGGCAGGAGGAGAAGGGGATGACAGAGGATGAGATGGTTGGATGGCATCACTGATCCATGGACATGAATTTGCACAAACTCCAGGAGATGGTGAAGGACAGGGAGGCCTGGTGTGCTGCAGTCCATGGGGCTGCATAGAGTCAGACATGGCTGAGCAACAGAGTAAGCAAGTGGGGAACTATCGCAGAGCACGGGGAGGCCAGCCTGTGCTCTGCGATGACCTAGAGGGCTGGGAGGGAGGCTCTGGCGGGAGGGGAATGTGTGTACACACACAGCTGCTTCCCCTTGATGCACAACAGAAACCAGTACAACATTGCAAAGCATTTATACGCCAACATGAATAAATAAATAAGTCTACAAACAAAACTAAAAATAAAATTACCATGCGAGCCCACATTCGCACTCCTCGGCACACATCTAGACAAAACTGTAGCTCAGAAACGTATGTGCATCCCTGCATTCAGAGCAGCACTGTTCACGGCGGCCGAGACATGAGAACAGCTGGAGTACCCATCAACAGGTGAACGGATAAAGAGGATGAGGAACGTGTACACAGCAGAATGCTGCTCAGCCGTGAGAGCGGAGCTTCCCGGGGGCACTAGTGGCAAAGAGCAGTCCCGCCAGCGCAGGGGACATGGGAGACCCGGGTTCCACCCCTGGGTCGGGAGGTCCCCTGGAGGAGGGCACGGAAACCCACTCCGGTGTTCTTGCCTGGAGAGTCCCCTGGACAGAGGGGCCTGGCGGGCTGCAGTCCGTAGGGTCTCAAAGAGTCAGACACTACTGATGAACGGAGCACGCACAGCCTCAAAGAGGATGAAGCGACGCCTTCTGCAGCAGCAGGTGAGACGAGAGAGGATCATACCAGGTGAAGCAGTCAGGAAGAGAGAGAGTTTCATACCAGGTGAAGCAGTCAGGAGGAGAGAGACAGGCACCGCGTGCTATCACTTACATGTGGCGTCTAAATTACGACACAGGTGAGCCTGCCTATGGAGCAGAAACAGTCGCAGACACAGAACAGGCTGGTGGTCGCCTGCGGGGAGGGGTTGGGGGAGGGCTGGAGCGGGCTGGGTTAGCAGACGAGCCGTTACAGATAAGACAGACAGCAAGCTCTCAGGGGACAGCACAGGGAGCCACCTTCAGAATCCTATGATGAGGGCGCCCCCGGCGGTCCAGAGATTCAGAACCCGCCTTGCAGTGCAGGGGACTGGGGTTTGATCCCTCGTCAGGGAACTAAGATCCCACATGCCGAGCACCACAGCTGGAGAGTCCACGTGCCTCAAGGGAAGATCCCGCATGAAGCAATGCCGCTGACACCCGAGGCAGCCAAATAGTTAATTTAAAAAATACTCTATGATAAACCATAATGGGAGAGAATATGAAAAAGAATGTGTATCCATGTGTAACTGAATCACTGTGTGCACAGCAGAAGCTAGCAGATTGTAATAAATCAACCAGACTTCATCCAAAAAACACCGGGAAGAAGCACACCCAGCGCCCGTCTCCATTGCGCTGTGTTTAGAAACCTCTCCCTCTGAACTATCCGGGAGCTCGGGTCTTTCAGGCACCGGCCTCCGGGACTCCCTGCTCTGCCGGCAGTTAACACTGCCCTTTCCTTCGCCACAGCCCAGTGTCTAGACTGGCTTTACTGTGCGCCGGGGAGTGGGCCCAAGTGTGGTTCGGGTGACAGAATGGCTTTCCCTGGACCACCCAGCTGGCAGGTTGGTTGAGCATGAATTTGAATTCAATCAAGCCAGCCCCAGGGCCCCTGCTCACACACCCTCAGAGCAAGTCAGCAGGAGCCCGGTGAGTCTAGCTGACTGCAGAAGGGCTTCCAGCTCCGTGGAGAGCCTGGGGGCTGCCGCTGCTGACGCAGCCCTTCCAAGGGACGCAGGGTTCCTGGGAGCCAGTCCCCGGCTTTGGGCAAAAGTTGACATTTCCAAGTCACAGCCCTGGGCACACAACCCTTTATGTGGAATCTTGGTAGAACATAATAATAATAATAATGTAAGAAGGGGTGGGAAGGGATAAATTGGAAGACTGGGATATAAACACTACTATATATAAAATGGGCTCTCCTGGAGGCTCAGAACCCATCCACCAATGCAGGAAACTCAAATTCAATCCCTGGGTCAGGAAGACCCCCTGGAGAAGGAAATGGCAACCCACTCCAGGATTCTTGTCTGGGAAATCCCATGGACAGAGGAGCCTCGCAGGCTACAGTTCATGGGGTTGCAAAGAGCTGGACACAACTTAGCAACTCAACAACAGCAAATGCATAAAAAGGTGATTAACAAGGACCTGCTGTGTGGCACAGGGAACTCCACTCGATACTCTGTAACGGCCTGCAGGGGAGCAGAATCTAAGAAGAGTGGCTATGTGTGTGTGTGTAACCGATTCACCTTGCTGTACAGCTAAAACCGACACGGCATTGTAAATCAACTTAGTCGTGTCCGACTCTCTGCGACCCCATGGACCGCAGCCCGCAAGGCTCCTCTGTCCATGGGGTTCTCCAGGTGAGACAAGTGGAGTGGGCTGCCGTTGCCTTCTCCAGGAGACCTTCCCGACCCAGGGATCGAACCCGAGGCTCGTCGGTCTCCTGCACTGGCGGGCAGGTTCTTAACGCCAGCAGCACCTGAGATCAGCTCTACTCCAGTAAAAACTTTAATAATAATGTAAGAAGAGGGGCCGCCAGGGCGTCCCGAGCCCAGCCTGGCCCCTGCAGTCTGGATCTGCCCCCAGCCTTCCTCCGCAGCTCGCATCCAGCTCAGCCCTCTCCAGGTGCTGGGATCCTGGTCTCAGCTTCTTTCTCCCTCCCGGGGCCAAGGGAGTCGCTCCAAGGATGGGCGCTGGGGAGAGGAGGCTTCCTGCAGGAGGCGCCTGACGGGCAGGCCGGAGGCCGGGCTGGCCTCCCTGCTCTCTGGGAGAGGCCTACGCCTGTTCAGGCCCCACTCCCTTCCACGCCCGTCCCCCCATCCAGGTTCCTTCCCTAGTGCCTCTCAGGGTGAAAAAGACAGGTGTCTGCGGTTGGCCCAGCAGGAGGAGTTTTTGTTGTTTTTTGTGTGTGCGTGTGCGTGTGTGTGTGCATGTGTGTGTGTGTGTGTGTGCGTGTGTGTGTGTTCATGTGTGTCTGCAGACCTCCAGGGAGGGCCTTCGTCTCCCGCGTCTACAGGCTGTGCCAGGCCGGCCCCTGGCCGTCCGGATTCTCATTTCCTTGGCGTGCCCCCTCCTCCCCTGTCCCAGGCCTCCAGGACAGGCTCTCAGAGCCTTTCCTCCCCTCTCAGACTCCTGGCTCTGTGGGAGGAGCTGAGCATTAAGGGCCGCCCTGGGGGTGGAACAGGCAGGCGTCGGCGTCGGTGAGCCGCAGGCCGCCCACAGTGGGACTTGTCTCCGCTGCTCCTGAGCTGCTCTGTGTCTCACCCGATCCACAAGCCAGAACCACTTCCCCCCACCCTCACCCCCCACCGACTCCTCGGCAGCTGTGTGGTCCACTCTCCCGGACCAAACCCCGGCATGCAGCTCTGGCGTGTCTCCAGACCAGAGTCAAGTGAGGACGTGGGTTTGAAAGTACCCCTTTATTATATGAAAGGGGCTCGGTCAGCACCATGCCAGTCTCCCGGGGGCCATCACTGTCGTCAGCCCCACTGCCAGGCTGGAGACTGTAAGCGTGTCCCTCCAGCTCGCAGCTGGGATGGGGATGCGAGAGGCAGCCTTCGGCACTCTTCAAAATGAAATGAAATGAAAGTCGCTCAGTCGTGTCCAACTCTTTGCGAGCCCATGGACTGTAGTCCATGGGATTCTCCAGGCCAGAATACTGGAGTGGGTAGCCTTTCCCTTCCTCCAGGGGATCTTCCCAACCCAGGGATCCAAACCAGGTCCCCCCCACTGCAGGCGGATTCCTTACCAATTGAGCTCCTCCAAGTGCCGGCGCTGCCGTGGAGCAGACTACGGGCTGTGTGAGGCGTATGGCCTGGGATTCGGTCACTCAGCTGCTCTGAGCCTTGATTTTCCTCCTCAGTAAAATGGATGTAATCCAAAGAGCTACTTCCCAGGGCTGCTGGGCAGATTCCATTAGACGCTGCATCTAAAGCACTTGGCATGGGACTTCCCTGGTGGTCCAGTAGTTAAGACTCCGATCTTCCAAAGCATAGAGCATGGGTTCAACCCTTGGTCGGAGAACTAAGATCCCACATGCCTTCCGGTGTGACCAAGAAATAAGCATTTTAAGAAGGAGAGAGAGATGCTGAGGTGCTTGGCACACAGTAGGTGCTTAAGTGTTTGGTGCCATCACTGCGAGTACTGTCACTCTTCCTGGAGCCCCCAGCAGCCCAGCCCAGTCGGGCAGGACCCTGTCTCCTTCCCGTGCCCCGCAGCCCCGGTCCAGACCCTCCTGGCCGCCCCTTCACAGTCTGTGTCACCCAGAACAGCACCCTGACTCATCCTCAGCCCGGGCCCCGGCTCAGAGCAGGGCCGGGTTCACCAGGTTAACCAAGAGGCTGCGAGGAGAATGGAGTCAGCTCTTAGAGGATCTCACAAGGGAGGCACAGAGGATGGGGAAGGGAGGCAAAGCAACGGGTCATTCCCGCCTGGCTCACCTGCTTTAACTACATACGTGCCCACCCACCTGGTCAGGTATAAGGACAGCACGTTCCACAGGCGACATTGGGTAGGGTAACACCAGGGTGAAATTTTCAAGCACCTAGTATGTGCCAGAGGGCTTCCCAGGTGGAGCAGGGGTAAAGAACCCTCCTGCCAATGCAGGAGATGCGAGAGATGTGGGCTCGATCCCTGGGTCAGGAGGATCCCCTGGAGGAGGAAATGGCAACCAACTACGATATTCTTGCCCAGAAAATCCCATGGATGGAGGAGACTGTTGGGCTACAGTCCATGGGGGTGCAAAGAGTCAGACCTGACTGAGTGCACACACTCTATGTGCTAGGCACGGTGTCGGCTTCTGACACCTGTGATCTTATCTACGCTGTACAGCAACCCTCTCAGGTACGTGTTGCTGTCCTCGTTTAGCAGCTGAGGAAATCTTTTCATCAAGGCTGAGTACCCTTCCTAGGGCCACACAGCTGGCAGAGAATGGAAGGGGCAGCAGGCTTGTCTTCTCTCCTGTGCCGTCCCGGCCAACGTTAAAAGGCATGTGCGTGCCCTTAGCGTGTTCCTGGCGGGGACTGGAGGAAGGAGATAGCCAGAGAAGATGTGGGAGGTAAAAAGGGAAACCCTGACACCTTGCCACACAAACTCTTTTATAGGATCCTCTGGAAGCTGGCAGGATGTGGGGCTCTAAGGCAGGAAGGCCATGTGCCCTCCTCCCCCTCCATGCACCCCAACTTTGCAGGGGTGAAGTCAGTGCCAACCAGCAGGATGGCATGACCTTCTGGCCCCTTTCTACCCTTAAAACAATGAGACTCTGGAGTATCTTCACAGGCCTTGGGTCAGAGAAGGGTCCCAGAGGTCATCCTGGCCAGCTCCCTGCCCGCTGCAGAACTCTGTGCTTGAACACTTCCTGTGACAGGGAGCTCACTACCTCACACCCTTGGTGCTTTGACAGCTCAGGGAAAGAAATAGGAAGTCTTTCCTTTTGCCTGGCTGCAACCTGCACCCAGAAGCTTCCTCCTACCGGGGCGCCACAGGCTACGCTTCATCTCAGCTACTCGGAAGCTGACCACCTGGTCCCTGGGGAGGGGAGAGACAGGGCAGTCATGGGGCCTCTCCCATGCCGTCCACCCCATGCTCGGACCATGCCAGCACCTGGGGATGGTCCTGGGGGTCAGGGGGCCCCTCTGCCCAGCCGACGGTCTGGGTGGGGAGGCCAGACTGGTGCTGAGCCAGCCTCCAGCTGGGGGAAAGGGTATGGGCTGGCGGCAGAGAACCAGGGTGTGCTGCAGGCTTGACCAAGACCGCACTGGGGAGAGGCCGGGGCGGAAGGGGACCAACGCGACCGGACGGAGAGGCTGAAGAGCAAGCTGGTCGGCAGCCCGTGGGCAGAGCAGACTGGCCAAGCCTGTGGCTTCCCCTTCACACCTAATCAGCCACCTGCCTGCCCGGGCAGGGCCACCCTCCAGGTGTCCTGGACTTGACCGGACAAGTCCTCTCTGGTGCGGCCAGCTCTGGGGTCCGTTCTGCTGGGGGCCGAGATCTGCTATGGCCAACCGTCCCCGGAGGCGGCCAGCCCGAACGGACACAGCTCCCCCAGGAGCTCATGAGTCCTGTCGCTGCTGCTGGCCGCTCCGCCTCAACACGAATTTCCTGAGCGCCCGCCGAGGCAGGGGCCACCCCGGGCACGGGAAAGCGGAGATGAATCACGCTGGCCTGCCCTCCCGGGCCCCGCCCAGGGCAGGCCAGCACGGTCTCCGGGTTTAGCCCTGTTCTGATTCCATCCCCGAGGCCCCCGCCTGCTGAGCAGGGCGGTTCCCAGGTTTCTCATTTTACAGGTGACGTGAAAGTCACAGGGGGGCCACATGCGGCGGGACTGAGATCTGACCCCACTCGGGTCTGACCCCAAAGCTCATCCTCTGCCCTGCGCCCACCTCCCCCGCGGAAACGCAACCACACAGAGGATTTCCCAGTCATGGGCGGGCTGTGTGACTCTGGGCAAGGCTCTCGGCCTCTCTGTGTCTCCGTCTTCGTCTGCAAAACGGGGATCTCAGGAGTCGTCACCGCATAAGCTCGCTGTGAGACTTGACTGAGAGAGTGCCGTATGCACTGTGACGGAAGACCGGGCCGCCATCACACCACGCTGTCGCCAGGCGCCTGGGCAGCAGGCAGACCTAGGGAAGGGGATCCTGGCTCCCCGCGTCACTCTCCGGCCTGGCCAGAAACCAGGAGAGCAATTCAGCGGTGAGCGTCCACATCCTGAAGGCTCTCTTAGCCCCCAGACTAAGGTGGGAGCCCCTCGGGGGTGGACGTAGATTGTCTCGTCTCCAAGTGCCTCAGCACAGCACAGAGCCGGACAAGGAGCAGCTGTCTTGAAATGTCTAAGGGGCCGCAGCGGGGTACAAGGCACAGGCGGCTCAGAGCCCTGTGCGGCTTTCTCTTTGGGCCTGCCCAGGTGCTGGCTGTGGCTGACACAGTTGGGAGGGGGCTGATGGGGCCCGCGCACGCCCCGTCACAGGCTGGGACCGCCCCCTGCGTGCAGAGCCACCCCAGGTGCAGCTGCGTCATGCCCCTCTTTCTTTCCTCTCCAGAGAGACCTGACACCCTGGCATTGCTCAGCTAAGGCTGCACCCAGGGAGCCTGCACAGTGGGCCTGGGCCAGGCCCTCCTCCTCTGGAACCCCTGCCGGCCCAGGGATGGAGGTTGGAGATGGCGGGGGGCAGCTTTCATCCCAGCAGAGGCAAACAGGGGCTGGGGGCCAGAACAGCTCAGAGACGAGCCCTGAATGGAAAGTCAGAATCACAGCTCACTCCTCCCCTCTCAGACTGTCTCCCCTTCTGCTACAGAGGAACTGCACGGCTATGCTCCTCAGATCATGCAGCTTCTCATCTCTGAAAAGGGGGCCAAATTCACAGGCAATATCATCCCCTTCTAGCATGGGAGGACACAGGCGCAGAGAGGCTGAGCAACTGGCCCAAGGTCATACAGCCCACAGGACCACGACGGGTCATCAGCCCTCCCGCGCTCAGTGGTCACCGAGCAGTGCATCGATGGGACCTCCTCCTCGGGGCCCAGTCAGCGTGGGGCCCAGCCTTCTTCCTCGTCCGTGTCCGGAAGCCCCAGCCTCCTCCCCCAACACCTGTCAGCCTGGCGCAGACAACATCCTCAGCAGGCTCCTCCTGAGGAATCCCTAACCTTCCCTTTGCCCACAGTCCCAGCAAAGTGATGGAGACCCAGGTGGGGGCCGAGGGGTCCTGCACAAGGTTGGGAGGGTGCATTGGAGAAGTGCTTGGCAGGGCTTCAGGCGGCCTTGGCTCAGACGCAGGGTGGTGGGGTTCTCTGCTCTGGGCCCGGGTGTGCAGACTCAGCACAGGCCTGCCCCCGCCAGGCTCCGGCAGGCCCCAGCTCCCCCACCCTGGTGGCGGCATTTGGGATCCCCACCACCACCCGCAGCCCAGAGCTGAGGCCCCTCCTGGGCTCCCGGGAGCTGAGGTCCTCGGCTGGGTGTGGCCTTGCCAGTCCGTTCCGACCCCACACCCTACGCCCCACACACCTTTGAGCATCAGGACCACTCGGTGGAGCAGAACAGCTGCTTAGAACCCACAGGAAAGGGAAAGAGAGCGTCTCTGGACCGCGCAAAGCGGAGGACAGCACCTCACAGGGGAAGCGTCTGGGGGGCACCTCGGTCGGCGGTGAGCCGCCACCGCCCTGCCCCTGCCTCTCTAGTCTTTTCTCAGGGTCCACCGCCAGACCCTGCCCGCCCAAGGAGTGAGACAGCTGGGAGCTGCGGTGGGGTTGGAAGAGATGGGAGCAGGAGGTGGAAGAGAAGCTGGTCAGGCACAGGGAGAGGCTCCGCCTCTCAAATGGCGGGGAGGAGAAGCGGGGCAGGGGCGGCGGCGCCGGACAGTGGCTGCGGAGTGGAGGCGGGGAGGAAAGAGAGACGGACAAGCTCTGTCTGAGGACAGGGGGCGGCGCGGGGGCCAGGAGGCCGGGGCATCCGGAGGCTCAGGGGGTGGCTGACCGCCAGTGCCCTCTCTGAAGCCAGGATTGCACGTTTCAAGAAGGCACAGTCCATCATTTCACATCCAGATTGGGTGTGGCCACTGCTGGCTCCCAGGACCTCGCAGAGGACCCCGACCTCATACCCTCCAAGAACCCTCCAGTCTGAACGCTAACATCACTTCCCATAAAGAAATGGATACAGTCGCAGGAGGGAACAAGGAGGAGGGGGGTTTCTCCCTGGAGCTTAAACCCGGGTCCTTGCCCGGCACCGGGGGCCTGTCGGTCATCATGAGCTAGTGTTGGGCACCAGGCCTGTAATTACCCCACGAGAACAATTACGCGTCACTGTACTTCTGCACAAGTTAAAAGCATTAATTTACTCAGTATAAACATCAGAAATACACAGACCACAAGTTTTACAACTCCGTTTAGGCATGTCGGGTTCTTGAAAAGCAGGGAACCCAAGAGAAAGAAGCGGTTTGGATCTTTTCTCCCGCTCACCTGAGAGGCCCTGAAGAGACCCCCGCCCCCACCGCCGCCCCGGGGGCTCCTGGAATTCCAGCCATCTCGGGTCTAAGAGTCTATCTGGGTTTGAGGCTTGTGCGGGGCTGGGGGAGGCTTAGAAAAAGCCCCAGGAGACCATCCCAGCCTCACCAGGCCAGCCTTCCCCTCCATCTGATTCTGGGCAGACACGGAACACCGGCCCGGATCACTAATGCATTCCCGACGCCACGTCCTCCTTTCTGGCAGAAGTCCTCTGGGGACCGCCTCCAGGCAAGGAAAACAGAGACGGTCCGGACTGTCTGGCCAGACGCAGGGGTCGCCAGCCCGCCAGGTTGAGAGGGCAGGGTCTGTGGCACACGCTATTTCTAGGGCTCCTCAGCCTGGGGCACCCCAGGGCACACTGTTATCCCAAAACAGGTGTTTTCCCAAATAACCAGTCTGGAGCGCACACGGGGAGTTAATCGCTTCCCGTGACGTCACTCCCACACGCCCATCTCCAGCGGCTCCGGGAAGGCGGGACCTCAACCCAGGTGACTGGCACGCCCCTCTTTGGGGGGCGTCCTCCTTCTCCTAGCAAGGCCAATCAGAGGCCCCGAGCTCAACCTCAGCTGGGGTAGAGCACCCACAGCGGGGGTGGGAGAGCCCCGAGTTCACCAAGTGCAGCCCCTTCCTCTAGCCAGCCGGGCCCGGAGTGGGCTTCAGGGCCCCCGCTCCCGCTTTTCTTGGCATGTGTGGGATATTCGTTCCTGGACCAGGGATCAAGCCCACAGCCTCGGTGCTGGAGGCCTTAACCATTGGACCGCCAGGAGGTGCCAGGCGCCTCTTCAAACCTTCCGAGGGGGACGAGCCACGCCCCGCCCTCCAGCGGCTCGGCGACTCCACCTCGCCGGGTCCCACCTGTCAGAGACCTCAGAGGCCAGAAGTTCTTCTCAAGGCCTACTTTGGAAACAACTTGTTGCAGATCTAACTTCTGTTTCCCAGAGACTCACGGCTATGATGCTAATCCCCACCAACATCCAGGGCGAGGGCTCCTGAAGGACCTCGGGCGCGGGTCCCCCACGCTGCTCACCAGGACCCCACAGCAGCCCCTGCCCGCAGAGGCGGACCACCAGGCAGCTTCCCTGCGCCCGCGGCGGGGCCGCAGCCCTCCCCCGGGATGCCGAGGGGCTTGGTGACCCCAAAGGAGGTTTACAGGCGCATTGCCCCGCGTTCCCACCACACAGCCCATCTGCCTTCTGCTCCTCCACCCTCTGAGACATGATGGGAGGAAAGCGGACCCACAGAGCCGTCAGAGCTGTGGCACGGCCCCTCCCACAGGGCAAGGGCCCCACACAGGCAGGCTCACATTTATTGCCCTCCCCCAACCCACTTCCGGCGTTTCCCAGGTGGCACAGTGGAACAGAATCCCTCTGTCAATACAGGAGATGCAAGAGACCAGGATTCCATCCTTGGGTCGGGAAGATCCCCTGGAGCAGCAAATGGCAACCCGCTTCAATGTTCTTGCCTGGGAAACCTCATGGACAGAGGAGCCTGGCGGGCTACGGCCCACGGGGTGGCCAAGAGAAGGACCCGGCTGAGCACACGCGCACCCACAACCCATTACCATCAGAGATCTTGCTCCCCCGTTTGTCAGATGAGGAAACAGGCTCAGAGAAGCGCGGCAGCTTGCCCAGAGCCCCCCAGCCACCAACGGAGATAGAAGGAGACCTCGAGTCTGTCCAAGCCGAGTGTGGGTGCTTTACCCCCAGCCTGAACTGGACAGGGGACTCAGCTCACCCTGCCGGGGCCAGAGAGGGCCTGCGGCTTGGCACACGCCAGACAGCAGGTCAGTGGCGGAAGCAGAAGCAGACTCCCATCTCCTGGCTCCCAGTCAGAGCTTCTCAGAAGGGCCTGGGGTTCTGCAGTTCCCTTCGAGAAGCAGCCATCCCCTGGGAGAAAAGCAGGGGTGGAATAGGAAGATGGGGCTCACTAGAGACCCTGTCCCCACTCTTGATGGTAAAGCATAGTCGCCAGATAAAGTACGGGATGCCGAGCTAAATCTGAATGTCAGTTACTTTTAAAAATACAAGTATGTCCCATGCAATACACTAAAAAAAGTTATTTTTTAACCTGAAATGTAAACTGGGTGTCCTGCATTTTCATTTGCTGAGTCTGGCAACACTGTGTTAAGAGGACAGGAGAAAACGGGGTCTCCGCTGGCTGCCCAGATGCACAAGAACCGCCCCAGGCCAGGGACCCCAGGACAACTGGGAGCTGAGGCCTGGCCCCCGGGGCACCTGACTCCCCACTCCCCCGAGGTCTCCGCCCCAGAGCCAGGGCAGAGGCGACAGAAGGGGCCCTGGGGGCAGGGGTCCCCTGAGGCCAGGTGAAGCTGGGCCAGCTCAGATCCCAGCTTGTACCAGACCCCAGCTCCCACCTGCTCTGGGAGGCAGGCCCTCCTCGTGTTGACTGCCCCCTCCCCGCCGACAGGGGCTCTGGGGGCATCTGGTCTAGTAGGACTAGAGTCGTGTCAGAGCTGGAAAGACCCCCGGAGACCCCCAAGTCCTCAGCGGCTGAGCGGGGGAACACACTGGGCTGAGTCCTGGGCCCTGACCCCAGCCTCAACCCCATCACCCTCTCACAGACACAAGCCGCAGGCTCCTCTGAGCGCCTCCCTTTATGCGGAGACTGGAACATACACCCCGAGCCTGTTCTCAGTCCTTTTCCTTTGCCAGCACGCTCGCTCCTTCTCCAGCTCGTCCCTTCTCATCCCAGTCGTCCTGGCTGGCCTCCAACAACCAAGCTGCCACACGCCGCCCCGCCCCGCCGCCCCCTCCCCTGCCGCTCAGAGAGAGGGGCCGTCGGCAAGAAACGGAGGGCAGAAGCAGCAACAATTCGTTCTGATGCTCCGCACGTGCTCCGCTGGGATGTCAGAACGCAGAACCCAGACCCCAGAGCGTGGCCCCAGGGCTCAGAGCTGGAACCCTCGCCCAAGGGCTCGAGGCCGGAGACGGGACCCATGCCAGAGCCAGGGCCCCAGCAGGGACCTGCCGCCTCTCCCTCTCCGGGCGCTGCAGCAACTCCGCCGGCTCTGCCCGTCGCAACGGCCCCGCGGCGGCATCCTCCACAGTGCCCGATCCGGCCTCCGGGGCCACCCCGCTGCTGCAGGTGCCCAGCCCCGCCCAGCCCCTGCCAGCCAGGTGCGTGCCCCTCGGCTCTCACCTGTGAACGTCCAGGTGTGTCTCGACCCCCACAGCACACACGGTGTAGCTGGGCTTCTTTGGGGACAGCCGCACGGCTCTGCGCTGGGCCATCCCGACCCACTGGCGTCCGACCTCTGTGCACCCTGCTCCCCGGCTCCGCGCCCAGACACCTCGTTGCCAGGAAGGGGCGTGAGTTCTGACAGACTGGCGCTTTCCTCCTCCCTTTTAATTTCATCCTGTGACCTGAAGAGCCTGTCCGAGCCCGGTCCCCACCTCCTGGCCCCATGCCATCCCTCTTGGCCTGTCAATCCAAGAGGCTCAGGGAGGAGGTACCAAAAGCCTCCCTGGGGAATGGGGAAGGGGGGCTCCAGCTGAGGCCCCCGGTGGAGCAGAGCTCAGCGGCCAGCAGAAGACAAGCCCCCAGCCCCCGCCCCCTGCTCCAGCTTAGCTTCCATCCTCCGACTCTGGGCGACTGAGTCTGCGCGCAAGGATGCGGTGGCGGCAGCCGCTCCTGAGGCCCCGCGCTGCCTGAGTGGCCTGCAGACCTCATCTCGCAGGCGAGCACCTCACTGACCAGGGGATTTTCGCAGAAACTATTGCCCGCGGGCTCCCCTGGAGGCTGCGATGGTAAAGAATCCACCTGCGATGAAGGAGACCCAGGTTCAATCCCCGGGTTGGGAAGACCCCCTGGAGAAGGAAAGGGCAACCCACTCCAGTATTCTTTCCTGGAAAATCCCACGCGCAGAGGAGCCTGGCGGGCTGCAGTCCATGGGGTCACAAAGAGCTGGACATGATGGAGGGTCCAACACTGCACTTCACTGCAGAGCCTGTGGCCAGTGGTTTGTTATGTGGGCAAATACTGAAACGTCTCCAGTTAATAACTCTGGGGTAACAAAAGACCTATTAATACATCTCTGGTCAATAATACGTTAAGGAATCAGTTAGCACATAAAAGCACAGAGCGATCAGACTGTCCAGGTTCAAATCCCAGCTCTGCCACTTAGCAACCTATGATCTTGGCAGGTTCGTCAGCATCTTTAAGGCTCCATTTCTCCATGTGCAGGATGATAGCTGTAGCCTAGTACCTGTTCCATTGGATTGATGTGGGGATTACCTGAGCTAAGTGCAGGAGGGTTAGCGCAGTGCCTAGGGCCTGGTATTCACTAGAAGAGATGCTGGCAACCATCACTGGTCTCCTCACTTCACAGGAGGAGAACCGCGGCTGCAGATCCCGTCACTAGTCAGCACTAGAGCCGCCATGGCCAGATCCACTGACTCAACACACCGCACCATCCCCAGAGCTGATGCCTCGGCCCCCTGACTCCAGAGATGGTGGGAGCTGCCCCAGGTCGGCTTCCTCGGCTAGCCTGTGGGGAGGACACTTGAGAAGGGGCTCAGAACAGTGGGCTGGGTTACTGGTTTCTGAAAGTCCCCTCCTTGCAACTCCAGCACGCACTGGCCTCCACCTGTTCTCAGTGTTGGTGGAGTTTCATTTGTTCGCTTGACAAACATCCGTGGAGCACCCACTCTCCAGGCACCCCTTTAGGCGATGGTGGCACAACTGTGAACAAAACAGACCACCATCCCTGCTCTGATGGCGTTCATATCCTCGGACAAGTAAAGGTACGTAAGTGAAGTGTGGGAGACGTCAAGTAGTGCAGCGATGCTCCTCTGCGTTATCCAGGCAGGAGCTGGTGATGGCTTGGTCCCGGCAGTAACCCTGAAAGTGGTGAGAAGTGGCTGAATTTTGAATGCATTTGGAAGATGGAGCTGAGGTTTGCTGATGGGTTGGAGGTGATGTGAGAGAAAGAGAGGGGTCAAGGGTAAATGGAGTGGTTTGTGTCCAGTAACTAGGTGGCTAGAGTTGTTGTCAGAGAGATGGAGAAGGGGTGGGCAGGTTGGGCCGGGGGATCAGCCATTTGGGGTTGGATCTGTCAGACGTGAGGCACCCATTAGAGTCCTGAGTGGGGACAATTAATTTCAGAGGACACGCTGCCTCCGTGCTGGGCAGAGGACACGCTTCCTCCATGCTGGGCATAGGACACGCTGCCTCCGTGCTGGGCAGAGGACACGCTGCCTCCGTGCTGGGCAGAGGACACGCTTCCTCTGTGCTGGGCATGGGCGGGGGCGGGGGCACTGAAAAGGAGGAAGCTGCCCCAGGAATTACAGGTTCGCCCTTCAAAGCCACAGGTCCTCCCACTCCAGGAAGTCACTGCACAGAGTGGACATCCCACACGCACAGGTCCAGGGTGGGAGGGTGAGAAGCAGAGAGGGACACAGAGAGGAGAAGCACCTTGCCCAGGGAGCCGCCATCTGATGGGAAGGAAGGGGACACAGTCCCCGCCTCCAGAAACAGCAGCCTGATTAGGGAGATGGGGATCACAAGAACGGCATAGACGTTTATTTGATTTCCAAGATCTTCCTGGAATGATCTTCCTTACGGCGGGCATGCCTGACTGCAGATGTTCCCCTCTTCTTTCGGCTGCACTGAGTCTTAGTCGCCGTGTGCTGGATCTTAGCGGTGGCATGCAGAATCTGGTTTCCTAACCAGGGATCAAACCCAGGCCCCTGCTTGGGAGTGCAGAGGCTTAACCCCTGGACCACCAGGAAAACCTCATACCTATTGCAGATGCTCTGGACCTGCAAAGTTCATCCCACCCACAGACACTCAGGCAGAGTCTAGGTTTGCCCCCACGGGAACAGAACCTGCTGGCAAAGCAGCACTTGAGGGGTACGTGATGGTTTTGTTTCCCTCACCTTCACCCCTCTGCATCAACCAAGATCTGAGCCATTTTATCGGTAATGCAGTGTGGAGTGTGAAAAGCAGGTTCCTGAAGAGTACGGCTGGGTGGATGGGTAGGTGAATGGATGGATGGATGGGTGGGTGAGTGGATGGGTGGATGAATGGATGGATGGGTGGGTGGATGGATGGGTGGGTGGATGGATGGGTGGGTGTGTGAATGGGTGGG
>SJYT01065045.1:161042-229676 GCA_006410635.1 Cephalophus harveyi | reverse complement strand
ATGGATGGGTGGATGGGTGGGTGAATGGATGGGTGGATGGGTGGGTGGATGGATGGATGGGTGGGTGGGTGGATGGATGGGTTGGTGGATGGGTGGGTAATGGGTGGATGGGTGAATGGTAATGGGTGGGTAAGGGGTGAGAAGGGGGAAGGCACAAAGTTGGAGCATAAGGAGCTGCCTGCAGAGATGATGGTAACAGTGGTGCTGACCCGGTGCGAGATGCTGACAATGTCAGCCGATGGCAAGATGCCCGCCAGTGCATCCACAGCTGCCGCCACGTGCCAGACACTGTTCTAGGCCCTTCCATGGGTCCACTTATCCAACCCTCACAGTAATACTAGGTGACAGGCTCTGATGAAGCCTGGATCCCAAGTTCAGACCACAGCCTGGGTTTGCAGGATGTGCCTTATACGGATGGTGGGCAGCGCAGGGGAAGGTCAGGTCACTATGTCCTAAACAGACATTTTCTCAGAGCTGGAGGAAGGTAAGAGGAAATAGCAGAGAGAGGGCAGAGAGGCTGAGATGAGCACAAATATCCCCATTTTACGGGTGAATAAACCGAGGCACCGAGAAGTTAAAGCCCCCTCCAGATCTGCAGCTGGAAAGTGGTCAGTCTCGGACCTGAGCCCAGGCCTGCTGACTGCAGATAGACTCGTCCTGTAGACCAGGCCCTTGGGAGGCAGAATACATGTCCTTTTCCCCCTCTTCCTCATGCTTGTGCACTGTCTGCACAGATTCTGTGAGCAAATATTTTTACTTTTGAAAAAAATAAAAAGTCTCTTTTGGCGGAAAAATAAGGAGCGTTTCCTGCTCTCAGCCTGCCTGCCCACCCCCTTCCTCTAGTTCTCAGAACACGTAAGATACGAAGACCTGCCCAGGCCCCGGCCCTGCCCACAGCCCGCAAAAGGCACACACCCAGGCTGTGGTTTGCTTGAGCTTGGGATTCCAGGCATGACTGGTCAGATTTGGGAGGAGGGGCGGTGGGCGAGCCGAAGGACATCAGGGCCCCCGGACCTCTGGCCGGCAGGACACAGCTGGGCTCGCCTCACACACGACGCCTGGCAGGGGCAGAGGCCTGGGGACTGCTGGGCGACCTTGGAACAACAGCATGGCTCCAGGATGTCCCCGGAACAGCCCAGGGAAACTGAGGCAGGGAAGAGGTCTGGGGGTGGAGCTCACACCCAGAACCTCATTTTCCCCGTTCTTCAACAATTTTGAGGGGCACTTGACATGTGCCAGGCAGTAACCTTCCTCTCTCTGCTATTTCCTCTTACCTCACTCATCAGTGAGAAACACCGGCCAAGCCCCCATCCTCAGGGCACAGACAGCAGCTGCAGGAGTAAACGGGGGCTGGAGGCTGGGGTGTCAGGAGGAGGCGAGAGGGCCCAGGAGAGGGCACCAGGCAGAGCGGACGGGCGCTGCTGGGAGTAGTGTGATCAGGGGAGGCCTCGCTGAGGAAATGATACTGGAGCAGAAATCTGAAAATGAGACCTTGGGGATCTCAAGGGCTCTTCCGACCTCAGATCAGCCAGATCATCCATTTTACCAGCACCGTCTCCTTGTTCACAAAGTGGGGTGGTCAAGCTCTTAGTTCCCAAACTCAGAAGCCTTCAGTCAAGAACAGACAAGGGTGCCCACTTTCACCGCTACTATTCAACATAGTTCTGGAAGTTTTGGCCACAGCAATCAGGGCAGAAAAAGAAATAAAAGGAATCCAAATTGGAAAAGAAGAAGTAAAACTCTCACTGTTTGCAGATGATATGATCCTCTACATAGAAAATCCTAAAGACTCCACCAGAAAATTACTAGAGCTAATCAATGAATATAGTAAAGTTGCAGGATATAAAATCAACACACAGAAATCCCTTGCATTCCTATACACTAATTATGAGAAAGTAGAAAAAGAAATTAAGGAAATAATTCCATTCACCATTGCAATGAAAAGAATAAAATACTTAGGAATATATCTACCTAAAGAAACTAAAGACCTATATATGGAAAACTATAAAACACTGGTGAAAGAAATCAAAGAGGACACTAATAGATGGAGAAATATACCATGTTCATGGATCGGAAGAATCAATATAGTGAAAATGAGTATACTACCCAAAGCAATCTATAGATTCAATGCAATCCCTATCAAGCTACCANTGTATAGAACAGACTTTTGGACTCTGTGGGAGAGGGAGAGGGTGGGATGATTTGGGAGAATGGCATTGAAACATGAATACTATCATGTTAAGAACGAAGCAGCAGCCTATGTTCAATGCAGGATACAGGATGGTTGGGGCTGGTGCACGGGGATGATCCAGAGAGAGGATATGAGGTGGGAGGTGGGAGGGGGATTCAGGATTGGGAGCTCGTATACACCCATGGTGGATTCATGTCAATGTATGGCAAAACCAATACGGTATTGTAAAGTAAAATAAAGAAAAATAAAAAAAAAAAAGAAGCCTTCAGGAGTCAGGTAGATAACAGGTGTGGAGCTTCCAAGTGTGAAAAAATAGGGGTGAATGGCAACTGTGGAAGAGAGAAGAAAGCCCGCTTTGACCAGGGTATTGAAATTCAATATTTCTCAGAAACAGAACACTTTGGTCCAAGCAAAACTAACTCCCTGGCAAGTCAGGCCTGACGCTTGGGTCTTTAGCTCGCGACCCCAGCATCGAGTGCTTATGAATTGGTAGGGGCTGCGTGCTCAGTCCCTCCAGTCGTGACTCTGTGTGACCCATGGACTGCTGCCCACCAGGCTCCTCTGTCCGTGGGATTCTCCAGGACACAACACTGGAGTGGGCTGCCATGCCCTCACCCCAAGGGATCTTCCCCACCCTGGCATCAAACCCTCATCTCCTGCATTGCAAGCGAATTCTTTACCCACTGAGCCACCTGGGAAACTGATGGGGGAAGTCATATGATGCCCATGGGGATAAATTACCCAAGCCCAGGTGAGTCTTGGCACCTCCAGGGCATGGAACCCGCCAGTCTCAGACCTTGTGGCCAGTCAGAGTGGGTTCTGGACGGTTGCCGTGATTGCTGACCCCAGCTGCAGGCTCTCCCTCTCTGGTGGGGTGCCCTTCAACATGCACACACACAGAGTGTGTGCCCGAGCTTACAGGACCAGCCTTAGAGGGCGGGAGGGCTGAGGAGGATGCAGAGCTCAGCTCCTAGACCCCTGTTCTGTGGCCTTCTCCAAAGCCCACTCTCCTGAGCCCTGCGGGGACAGCCCTCTGCTCTCCAGAACCCTCGCTGTCAAGCTGGAACGGCTCCTGGAGGCCATCAGGCCAGCCCCTCCATCCTCCAGCTGGGTGCGCCAGGATCCAAGGCTTTCCTTCCTTATTCACTCCTTCACTGGAAACAAACATCTATTGGGCGCTCTGGGTATATCGGTGCTGCTCTCGAAATCAGCGCTTTTGCCACCTGCTGAGTCCTCCCAGATCCCTATATATGGATCACCCTTCTGGGACCTCCCAGGCCACCCCCAGTCCCTTTCTGTGCCCCTGATACCCAGAGGAGGATCCTGGACCCCCAGGTGGGTGGGGGAGGCGCCCCAGGGACTCTGACCCAGCCACAGTGAGAAGGCAGGAGACCCACCGATTCCCACAGGGCCAGAGGGCTGGCAGCTAGTGGCTGTAACAGCAGGAAATCGTGAGGGCCATGAGTCACCCAGTCCAGTCCACTCTGTCCCCGCAGAGCCCGAAACCCCAGCCCAGGTCACCAGGGACCTTCGGGAATCACCTGCCCTCTCCTGGGCTCTGGGACATCCGTGGCTCCACGTCGCAGCGTCAGCAGAGCTAATGACGCCACGTGGGCGGTTGGGCTGGGCAGGGTCCAGGCCTGGTGGGGTGCTGTGGTCAGGCCACATCAGCCCCGCCTGCACAGGTGGCTGCTCAAGCGCTCAGCAGCCTCCCGAGCGCTGGCTTCTCACCGTCTCAGCAGACGGCGCTGTCTCCACCCCAGGAGAGCGAGACGGAGGCCCAGGCAGCCGCTCTGGTCCTCTTCCTTCCCCACCGGAACAGCTGTGACTGTGGCCAAGAAAACAAGGACAGTACCTCACTCGCTCCTTTCTATGTTAAATGAAGATTATTTCCAAACATGTAATGGTCATGCATAAATATTGTAGTGTTTAGAATTTAAAAAAGAAAAGTCACCCCGCGTGGCCTGTCAGCTCCCCTTCCCAAGTCTGTCTTGGCCCCACCCTCCCCTGGCCCCGCCTTCACCCCACGGCCACCTTGGTCCCGGCCTCCGTTGTCTCTCTGCAGAGATCTGAGCATGCTCCTGGTCCTCCGGCTCCAGACTGACTGCACCCCAGGAGGTGAGCAGCAGAGATCCATCTGAAGCGTCTGCCTGAAGACGTCGTTCCCTGGAAAGACTCCCACAGCTCCCTGTGGGCCTGAAGAAAGAAAGGTGGGCAAAGCTGAGATTTGGGGGTCCTATGATTTGGGGTTCCAGTCTGGGCTCTGTCACTTCTTAGAACTTCTCTGAGGCTCCATCTCCTAATCTGTAAAACCTGGAATAATGTAGACGTTATCAATGACATCTGTAAAGTGCCTGGGGTACAGCTGATCCTCAAAACCCAGAGATTTCGCCTAGCATTCAAGACCCCTGAACCAGCCCCCTGGTGACCCCTCCCTCACTCAAAACCCGACCCCCGTCTGGACCGTTTTCCCTGGGCCGCCCTCCCTCCCTCCCAGGGCCCGGTTCCCATGACCCTCCCATCAGCAGCCTCCCCTGCCACTGACTGCTGTTCCTCCAGCATCCACTCCGCACAAACGTTCAGTGTGGCTGCTTCCTTCATGGATTCGTGGCCCACATCCTGATAAGAAGGATCTGAGACAGCTTACAAAATACACCCTGGCTATGATGGATTTTTTAAGTAACAAAATGAAGTCAAAGTGTGTGGAAAGAAAGAGAAAGACAGAAAGAGGCATCCTATGTGGTGGGTAGATTTAGCTGTGAGTTTCCTGGTGGCCCAGGGAAAAAAGGAATATGCAATCAATTCTGTGAATCATGGTGCTCAGAAGGTAAAAGTAAAGCCGTTGAGGATGAGAAGGCTGGTTCTTCCAGGCCCTGAGAACTGAGGGAAATACCCGCACCTGGGGTGGAGTTTAATATTAATAAGTGGGGCAAGGGTGGGATGTTAAACCAAGTGACTCGCAGCATCGTTATGGTTGGGTTTGGCTTGGCCCACAGATGGGCTGGGGAGGGCCTGGCTGCAGAAGTGTCTGCTTTGTGTTTTTCTGACTCTCCTCCACAAGCATGTTCGTCTTCTCCAAACTTCTGATCAACTAGGAAGAGGCAGAGAGTTGAGGGATATCGTCTTTGATACTGGATCTTCCTTGAGCTAAGCAAGCAGAGATCCAGCATCTTTCAGGGTCAGCCAAGCTGGCCACTGCTGACGCCCCACTGTGAGACTAAGCCTGGGTCTGCGCTTTCTCCCGGCTCCCCCTGGGCTGGAGAGTCATTCCTGGAGAGGGCCGTCGGGGCAGGAATGCCTGAGAGCGTGCCCCTAGTACACAGCTCCACCTCTCACGGGCCCTTCCAGAAAACTTGGTCCTCACAGAACACACAGAGACGGAGCCCCAGAGAAGGCGAGCAACTTTCCTCAGAGACATAGCCAGGCGGGGGCAACGCGGGGCAAAGGGCAGAGAGTCAACTCTGGGGCTAGAGACGCGGACTCTCCGGTCATCCGACACTCCGTCTGACCCATCCGACTGCGGTTCTATTTTATTGTAGTGTTTATTTACTTGCTTGTCTTCTACGCGTTTGGCCGTGACGGGTCTCGATGCGGCACGCAGGACTGTAGCTGCGGCATGCGGACTGTTGGCCACGGCACGTGGGCTCTGTCCCTGACCCGGGAGGGACCCCGGCCCCTGCATCAGGAGCGCAGTCTTAGCCACTGGACCACTAAGGAAGCCCCCAGTTGCTGCTTTTACCATCCATGTTACTGCGAGACATCTTCGGCTAAGACCCCCGGTGGAGAAACCAGTGAACAGAAGCGGTCAGCACCGTTTATTCAAGAAACATTTTTTGGGCATCTACCATGGGCCAGGCTGTGAGCAGATGAAAAAGACATTGTTCCAGGTTGTCTTATAGGAAAGCACGGTTTGCGGGGAAGGGGGACGTGTGAACACATTGTCTGTAGGAGCCGCCATAGGCGATGTGCCGAGCACCCAGGACGTGCGCCCGGAGGGGAGGGGTGCTCCCTGGGGCCGGCTCTGCGCTCGGCGCACAGCCGGCATCTCCTTTATCCTTGCCTCAAACCTGGGAGACGGGCGCTACGGTTGCCTCTGCAGCAGGGAAGGAAATTTAGTCTCGGGGAGTTTAAGCGACATGTCCAAGATGCCCTGCTATTGAGGATCCATGGGACTCACCTGCGGGACTCAGATCCTCTGTTAATTGGCTCGGTCTGCTGCCTCCAAGGAGGAGGAAGCCAGGCTGCCGTGGCCACCGGCCTCAGCCTCCTCTGTTGCCTGCCACGCGCCCTCAGCTCCGGCCCCGGGAAAGGCAACGCTGACCTGTGTCTGGCCTCCTGGACCCAGAGCAGCCCCGACCCCCGCACAGAGGCCTAGTGGCAGGAGGACCCAAGAGACACCAGGTCCCAGCGCCTCACATGGTTAAGGTCCTTTGGACGCCAGCCACCCAGCTCCGGTTCCCTTCAAGCCCTGCAGCCTCCCAGGACGGGGGTCTGAGCTGTCCAGCCCCTGCTGGCTTTGGCGCGGCCAGAGTCCTGGGGCCGGGGGCTGGCCTGGGGGCAGAGGGGGCCCTAATGGCTAGGCTGGGGGAGTGGGGGCACAGATACTTCTAGAAATTCAGGAGAAGAGGGGGCGGGAGCGGTAACCTGGAAACCCCGGAGGTCACGTTTGAAACGGATTAAGTCCCTGGCGACCAAGCAGGGTGGTGGCAAGCCTCCCTGCTGCCCCTCCCCGCGCCGGCAGGCTCTGCAGCCCTACTGCGGGAGCCGGGGCTCCGCAGATCCCCTCAGAAAGGCCCCGGCCTGGTTTGTCGCGGATGACATGCCCAGGGAGGGCCAGCAGTGGCTCCCAGGCCACCCAGCCCAGCCTTACCCCACATGCAGGGAGGAGAGAAGGGGCAGCTGGAGTCAGGGGGTCAGCTGTTGCAAAGGCTCCGCCAGCGCTGGACAGAGCGCGGGTCCAGCCTGGCTGCAGGGCCGGGGCAGCCCCTTGACCTCTCTGGGGCCACTTTGCCTCATCTGCAAAAAAGGACTTACGTGCACACCTGGCCGGGGTGCCGGGGTTTGTAGCACATCCCCACTGACATCCTTCAGCTGGTGGCCGTGCCTGTCCCCACTCTGCAGAGGAAGAAACCAGTGAGATTTCTAAAGCGCCCGGCGCCAGCCAGCTTCCTGAGCTTCTGCGGCTCCCTCCTGGCCCCTCGTAGGCCACCGCCTCCAGGAAGCCCGCTCACGTGGTTCTGGCTCCCAGAAGTGCTCTCTTCTCTAAGTAGCCCCTACAGGCTCTGCCCTGGGAAACCACCTGCTCCAACCTCATTCTCCTCCTCACTCTGGCGTTTCAGAGGGACCAGGAGCTTCCAGGCCTTCGGAGCCGGGGATCAGGAAGCCGGCTTAAACTCAGTGACATGAGAGCCCGTGGTCCCCTGTCTCATAGCTGGTCAGCAGGCCCTGAGCTCCCCAGGCAGAGGACCCAGGCATCCCTTGAAGAGACTGGGGCTTTCTGGTCCTTAGCTTCTTGGCCCTGGCACTGAATTGAGCATCGCCAGGGGCCCCAGTGCCCCTGTGGGCAGAGCCCCGACCTCTCCCCACCGCAGCCTGGCACCCCCAGAGAGGAAAGAGACAGGGAGGGGGGCGGGGAGATAGAGCAGGAGAGGGTTCTGGGGGCTCTGGGACTCCTCCTGCTTGCTCCCCAGTGTCTCTGTGCCTTTTTTTTTCATAAATGAGATTTTATTGGTTGTTCTGAGGACCAGTATACAGACATTTCAATTTGAACCCAATTTTTAACATATGTACCAAAAAAAAAAAAAATCACGTAGCCGTGATTCTTCTCTGAACAGCTATGCCAGTGGCTTTCCAGCTTAAAATATAGAGGCAAATTTTCCTTAACAGGATATCAAGTACCAATATCTTCAAATATTGATACGCTGTTACATCAAAAGTCCCACAGATTCAATTTAATATCATGTACACTACATACCCAGATTGTCAACCGTTCAGAGCACAGTGGGCTTCCCAGGTGGTGCTAATGGTGAAGAAGCTGTCCACCAACAGGAGTCGTAAGAGATGCAGGTTGGATCCCGGGATAAGGAAACTGCCCTGGAGCAGGGCCTGACAACCCACTCCAGTCTTCTTGCCTGGAGAATCCCCATGGACAGAGGAGCCTGGCGGGCTTCAGTCCACAGGGTCGCAAAGAGTCAGATACAGCTGAAATAACTGAGAACGTACGCACGCACAGCACATTAACAAAATTACTTAGGAAAACTGGGCTACCAAGACCAAAGGTGCTACAGAGTGCACGAAATCCTGACGGGGAGAGCAAGATCGAGCGAGTGGTGGTTTGCGATAGGAAACAGTCGTACCAAAACCAGCGTGAAAGTGAAAGTGAAGTCGCTCAGCCGTGTCTGACTCTTGGAGACCCCGTGGACTGAAGCCCATCAGGCTCCTCCGTCCACGGCGTTGGTAGTGTTTAAAGTAGTCAAGACATTAAACGCACAGCTGACTCCAAACTGCCATTCAGTACGCTTTGTATTACAGTATATAAAAGCTACCCCCTCATCTGTGGGAATCTTAAGCTGATGCTCAAGACAGTCACAGCCTCCCATATTCAATATCCCGCTATTTTCTGGTTGTACCAAGAAGTAAACAACCAGCAAATGATTTCAGTTCTAAACAAAATACATTTACGTTTTAAAAATGGGATGAGATGGGTTTACTTCCTTTTTTAAAAGGTGCGTTTCTAGAGCTACTAAAAAACCCCCAGAATTTACAAAATAGTTGATAGAAATATTCTCCCGGCTTATACAGGCAGGGTGACAGGGCCACTGATGGGAGTGGGTGTGTGATATTAATCAGAATTAACCTCTCTCTCCTGTTTCATCGGAGGCTGGGCTCCCCTCGCTTTTGTTCTCTTCATCTTACGCACGCACGTCGCCTCCTTTAGGCTCCTGACGGCCACTTCCGCCTGCCTTCCCTTTGCTCCCCTTTCCCCTTTTGTTTGGACCTTTTTGTCTGAAGATTTATCCTTTCCTGCCGCCCTTTTCGGCTTGTTTCCGCTTCAGCGGGAGCTGGTTTAGCTGCCGGCCTCTCTGATCTCCTCTTGGGCCCCTCCCCTCACTGGAGCCCACGTTTTTCTTGGGCGTCTTGGCTGGGGGGTGGGGGGGCGCATGCTGAGAGCCTTGGAGAAGCCGGGTTGCCTGGCCTCCAACGGCAAGCGGCTGGGACGCTCGGCGGGGGTGGTGGGAGAAGCCCCGTGCCCTTCAGTCTCTTAGTTTCTGTCCCTCCCTCTGTCTTTTGATCGTCTCTCTCTGTCTGTCTCTCTCCCGTCTCGCTCTGTCTCTCCCCCCGACTCTCTCTGTCCTGTTCCCCGATCCTCCTGGTCCATACCCTCAGACAGGTACGGACCACCTACTGGGCCCCTGGCCCCCATGCAGGGGACACCGTGTCCTCCTCGACAGCTCCCAGGGGATCGCTGTGTTTATCCCCACTGTGCAGATGAAGAAACTGAGGCTGGGCGCCATCAGGTGACTCGGCCACATAAACTGGGTCCGCCAGTGCTGGGGTGCAAGCGGGAGGATCAGGGCCGGGAGACTGAAGCCCAGAGACGGTCAGTGGCTGACTCGAGATCACACAGCAGTGAGCCGCCGGCCGCGGCGAGGAGCCAGCTCCCCCGGCACACTGCCTGGCTCCAGAGAAACCACGTAAATCTCAGGAAGTCAGGAAGTCTTTGGCAAGGAGGCTGCAGGGCTTACCAGATGGCCTGTGGCCAACGCCCCCGGCCTCATCCTGCCTGCCTGCTTGCCGCCCACAGTCTTTTCTGGGGCTGACCGCGGGAACTCAGCCTCTCTCCTCCTGAGGCGGGCTGGGACCTGGGACTTGCACCTGGACAAACATCTCGTCTCCTGGAGCAAAAAAGTACAAAGACGCTATACGGGGCTTCCCTGGTGGCTCAGATAGTAAAAGCGTCTGCCTGCAGTGCGGGAGACCCAGGTTCAGACAGTAAAAGCGTCTGCCTGCCGTGCGGGAGACCCAGGTTCGATCCCTGGGTCAGGAAGATCCCCTGGAGAAGGAAATGGCAACCCACTCCAGTATTCTTGCCTGGAAAATTCCATGGACAGAGGTTCCTGATGGGCTACAGTCCACGGGGTTGCAAAGAGTCGGACATGACTGAGCAACTTCACTTTCACTATAAGGGACTAAAATTAACCTCGCGTACGGTTGGGGGAAGTTACGGACAAGATCAGAAAGACCAAAAAAACCCCAACTGCCACTTCTGAAGCACAGGCAGGCTCTGTGCTTGCCCCCTGCACTCAGCACCACTCCAGGGGCGGACAGACCTCCTAAGCCACGCCTCCAGCCTGACCCCTGGGCGCCGTCCTAGCCTCGCCCCGTGTAAGGAACCGGACTGAGCAAGGGAATGTTCCTTGTTCTCAGGGCCCGCTGCGGCGGCGGGAGCCCCGGCAAAGCCTCGCCTGCATTTCTGGTCTGGCCTCTCACCGCTTCTTTCCATCGGGGAGGCCGGGAGCCCCAGCGGGCGACGCTAGGGAGCAGCCCCAGCAGCAGCGTCCCCGCTCCCAGCTCTGCCCTTGCACCTGGCCGCCCGTGTAGAACTGACGGGAGGCGGGCCGGCTGTCCCTTCAGCCCTAACTTGTGTCCCCAGGCTCCCCCAAGTGCCCGGGCCCCGGGGGAGGGAGGGGAGGACGCACCGGAGTCTCTGAGTCCTCGCTGCAGCTCACCAGGTCCCTCAGGCCCAGCAGGGCAGGTGTGGGCGAGCAGAGCCCGGCCCACAGTGGGCCAGAGGCCAGCCGGGGCTACACAGTGCGGTCAGGACGGGCCGTCTGTCCCCCACCCCGGGGTGACAGCGTGGTCAGGACGGGCCCATCGGCTAGCGCCCCCCAGGGTCACACAGCTCAGACAGGATGGGCCTGTCCGCCCCCCACCCCGGGGTCACACAGCGCGGTCAGGACGGGCCCGTCCAGCACGCCTCCCTGGCCCCTTTGCCCTGAAGGTTGGCCTCTATCCCTCAGCCGCTCAGAACCTCCTGAGTCCCCATCAGGGTTGTCCCTGAAGTCCCCGAGGGTGGTGGGGGAGTCGGGTTCTGCCTGCACAGTGACCCCGGGACAGGTGAGGAGTTCTAAACCGACCCAGCTTTGCAGGATGTTCACCAGGCCTGGCCTCACCCCTAATCCCCACCCTCCCAGGCCATGTGACTCACTTCCACCAAACACCAAAAACCGGGTTCCAGGGCTGAGAATCAGACCATGTCCTGGTGAAGCCACCCAAAACCAGGGCAGAAGCCAGGGGGAGGTCAGGAGTTGAGCACACGTCCAGCCAACGGGGCTTGTAGCCAAGGAAGCATCTAGAAGCCGTGCTCACCGAGGATTACAGACCCAGCCCAGAAAGCAAACCCGGGGAAAGCTTCTCATGCTGCCTGGGCTCTGAAGAAAGCTCTGACAAAGCTTTTGTAAAGAAAATCATGTTAGCTTGCAGAGAAACTAGCCTTTCTTCCCTCCTCATCTGAACGTCTGTCTCCTCTTCCAGGGGGCGCTCCCTTTGAGGCCACATCACAGGCCGTGGAGCCCCAGCACTCAGCACAAACAGGGCCCAGCACCTGCCTTATGCTTCCTTATTTTCTAAACTGAAGTAGAGTTGGTTTACAATGTTGTGCTAATTACTGCTGAACAGCAGAGTGATTCAGCCGCCCACCAGGCTCCTCTGTCCGTGGGATTGTCCAGGCAAGAATACTGGAGTGGGTTGCCATGCCCTTCTCCAGGGTATCTTCCCAAGCTAAGGACAAAACCCGGGCCTCCTGCAATGCAGGCGGGTTCTTTACTGCTGAGTCACCAGGGAAGCCTATATACACGGGCTCTTTTCCATTACGGTTTGTCATCGAACACTGAGTGTCGTCCTCTGGGCTACACAGTAGGATCTCGCTATTTATCCATTCTACGTATGAAAACTTTCATCTGCCAACTTCAGCCTCCCAGTCCATCCTTCCCCCAAGGAGAGGCCCCTCTTGGCAATCTCCAGCCTGTTCTGTGTCCGTGATTCCGTTTCTGCTCCATAGGCAGGCTCAATAGTGTTGAAATTTAGATTTCATGTCTAAGTGATATCACACAGAATTTTTGTCTTTCTCTTTCTGACTCACTTAACTTAGGACGATAATCTTTAGTTGCAGCCATGTTACTGCAAATGGCATTGTTTTGTTCTTTTTAATCACTGAGTGTAGTCCTTTGTATGAGCTTCCTAGGTGGCTCAGATGGTAAGGAATCTGCCTGCAATGCAGGAGACGTGGGTTTGATCCCTGGGCCGGGAAGATCCCTGAAGGAGGAAATGGCAACCCAATCCAGTAACCTTGCCTGGCAAACCCCATGGACAGAGAAGCCTGGCGGGCGACCGTCCTTGGGTCTCAAAGAGTCGGACACGGCTGAGCGGCTGAGTGTGCATGCGCACGGTGGTCTGTTGGCTGTGTGGACCACATCTTCTTTATCCATGCGTCTGTCAACGGACATTTGTTTTCATGTCTTGAAAACAAGACATGCAGTCCGTCCATTATGATGCTCCAGGAATCAGCTGACGATTTAATTTTCCATGTAGAAGAGATAATCCATATCTCTGACAAAGGACTCGTGTCCAGAATACATCAGGAACATCTACAAATCAACATGAGAAAGATAAACCGCCGGCCCTGCATGGTGGAGTCACGCTCAGAACCCACGTCCCACAGATGTCAAGGAGGAAACTTCCAGAAGCTTCTGAGCTCACAGCTAGCTTCCCTGCTGCTGCCCCAGAGTCCCCCTGCCCCCAGCCCCCCGCCAAGGCACACATGGCCATTCCTCAGGGTAGACTTGGGGAAGTATCAGGGGAGGTGTCCTTGGTCAGAGACGCCTTCCAGGCGGTGCCAGACTTGCCGCCAGGTGTCCAGTGCTAACAGCGAGGAGGCCGCGGGGGCTGCTGCCCACCCTCAGGTGGGAAGAGAGGCCCCTGAGAGCGCAAGCTGGTCTCCCTAAGAAGCAGGCTGGCAGAGTGGAGGGGCACCGGGCCAGGAGTCAGAGCCTTCGGTTCCAGGCTTCACGCCCTGCAGACTGGCTGGGTGGCCTTGGGCACCCTCTCGACGACCTTGATCTTTACGTCTGTCGGAGGAAAGGATGGAGTAGCTCCGATGTGCGGAGCGCTGTCCAGCACTGACTCGGTGAGGCAAGGCCAGCCCACCCCTCCTGCCACCCCGGCAACGACGCCCCAGCGCCCCCCGCCTCGGGGACTCCCTGACTCCAGACAGCCCACGGCTGGGGTGGGGCTGAGTCAGAGACCAGCCAGCCCCAGCGCAGGCTGGATCACCCAGCCCGACTCTGGCCCTCTGCCCTGAGCTCCGGGTGCCTGCTCGGCCTGGCAGGGCGGGCCTCTCGTTCCGAGCCACCGCTCTGCTTGAGCGCCTGCTTCCTGCCCCACGTCCGCTGAGCCCCCGTGTGGCCCCCTTCCTCCCGACGTTCGTAGGGCTGGTCCCCAAAGGCCGGCCGCACACCGCAGAGGCTGCCCGCAGCACAAGCCCCTGGTGTCGGCTGGGAGGAGAGAGATGAGGGGAAGCAGTGGGGATCCCGCCTGAAGGGGGGTACAGCCCATCATCAGAGGCACTCCGGGAACGAGAGGGGCGGCAAACTGCCCCCCCTCTGATGACGAGGCGCGGGCCTGCCCTCTGGAAGCTTCCCCGCTGACGGGGAGGAGCAGCCGGGACCACGCAGGCCCCCTCGTCCGACGGGGGAAAGGCCGCTCCTGCCTGCAGGAGGTGAGGGTTAGGCAACGCCCAGCTCCCTCTTTTTCAGAGCTTCTGATTGCACAGGCAGGAGGGGGACAGCGCCGTCCTGGGGGAGTCTCCCGTCTGCTGGCAGCGGCGCCCTCGGGAGGCCGTCCTGCTGCCCGCCTGGCGGCGGCGCCCTCGGGAGGCCATCCTGCTGCCCGCCTGCAGGTCCTGTCCCGTCAGCACGGCCACTCGTACGCAGCATGCGCGCTCGGCCCTGGCCCTCGAGTCTCGTCAGCGTCCAGGAGCAAGGCCAGCCAAGGACTGACCCCCTCCTTTGACGAATGGGGAAAGTGAGGCCCAGAAGGGCAGGTAGCAGGGCCAAGGCCACACGGGAGGCAGGGCTGGAGCCAAGATCACCCCGGAGGCAAGGAGGCAGCGGGGACAGGGCGGTGACTCAGGGAGCTGTTCCCGTGCCCTCGCCTGAGAGGCCAGGCCGCTGGACGCCCTCTGGCCCACTGGCCCTGCCAGAGCCTGACTCGGGGCAGCCCAGAGCCAGCCTTTCTCAACCCTGTTTGGAAAACACCTTCTATTTCAGGGAAGCCTGCTGCCTGCCAGGCCTTTACGAGCCCGGTTCATGGGTCTGGTGCTGGGAGCCTGGGGCGCATGTTTTGTGTGAGCCAAGGATGAGGCCCTGCTGGGGCGCAGCCCTGGCCCAGGCACTTCTCTCAAAGTCACGGCTGGTGGAGACCGGAAATCTCCCACGATCAGCGTCAGAGGGACCCCAGGGCTGAGCTCACCCAAGCGCTGCCTGTTTTAGAAGGGAACAGGGAGGACCAGAGACGGGCGGTGACTTTTCTCAGGTCACACAGCACACCAGCAGCAGAGCTTGGACTTGCCGCTGACCCTTGCCCTTGGCCGTGGCCCTTGCCTTGGGGCAGCTGGGGGCTATTTGTCTCAAGCTGTCCTTGTGCGGACAACTCAGGGGTCAGAAAGAGGGTCGATACTGAGGGTTTTCAGGGATCGCCTTGGGGCTGGACCCCCACTCCCGGCTCAGCCCCCGAGTGTCCCCTGAGGAGGCTGACCCAGGCCCTGGCCGCCGTAGGAATTCACCAAGGTAGGGGTCGCGCGGCTGGGGGGGGTCACCTCACTCCTCTGCCCACCCCTGCGCGGTCAGCTGGCAGGACGCCCTGAGCAGGGGAAAGGCTCGGCTGGAGGAGGAGAGAGACTTGCGGCTTCTTGAGCGCTTCCTGTATGCCCGGCCAGGGGGAAAACGCTTGAGCGTGATGTCCTTCGAGCCTCCTGCCGTTGTGAGGTGGGCATCTTTACGAGAGGAAACGGGGGTTCGAAGACATTGAGACACTTTGCCCAAGGCAGTGGGATCGCCAGCCTGGCTCCATCTGCTTCTGAAGCCCACGCTTTATTTCTCCATCCTACCGACGCCTCCGGAAGGGCCTCAGGGGACACCCGCCTCCTCTGGGGAGTGTCCAGAACCTCGCGGAAACCTCCCCTGATGACTTGGTCCTGTGGGGGATGGGTCCTCCCTGGGGCTCAGAGCTGGCCTTGCTGACCCCCACCCCGAGACATAGCCCTGCCCATGGGGTTCCCCAGGTTTCTGGGGAAGGAACAGAGAGAGCAGCCAGACCTGGCCTTGGTGTGTGCGTATCCCACTGGCACCACGGGCCAGTGCAGGGCAGCGTGAGACGGCCAGGGGCCTAGCTGAAGAGGGTTCATGGACCAGACTCGAATTCGCACAGCTCCAAGGCTGAGGGCGGAGGCTTGGGTTCCAGCTGAATCTGCCGCAGGCTGCTGCGTGACCCGGGCCGTGCTGCTGGCCCTCTCTGAGCAACTGCCAGGAGCTGGTCACTGACGTTCTGTGATACAGGAGTCCAGTTAGTTTCAAAGGCTCAGACCACTGGTCAGAAAGAGAGCCGGGCCAGGAGAGGGCTTGAGCGTCTGGGCTGTCTGTCTCTGCCAGCTCTCCGCCAAGCTCATTTCTCACTAGCAGATCATCGCTGCCAGCAGCAAGAGTGGAGGCGGGCTCGGGGAGGCCTCGCTTGCAGAAAGGCCCGGCAGGCTTCCGTTGCTTGCGTTAGAGCTCAGGCGCGCGAGGGAGGCTGTCTCTGCACTCAGTGACACCATGTGAGGAGCTGGAAACTGGCCGTGGTGGGAATATTTACACCGTGGAGACTGGTAGTCTACAAATGAGTGGCTTTTGTTTGTGTGTGTGTGTGTTGGGTTGTTTTGGAAAACCAGCGGTTAAGTATCTGCTAGCACACTGCTGGTCGTATGGATAAATCACATTTTTCTAGAAATGTGTCCATTTCATCTTAGCTTTCACTGTGTAAGCACATTTTCCTTTTCACTTAAATTTATTAACTAAAGAACAAATCAATCAGACTTCACCTAAATTTTAAACTTTTGTGATTCAAAAGGCAATATCAAGAGAGTGAAAAAACAATCCTCAGAATGGGAGAAAACATTTGCAAATCATATTCCTGATAAAGGTCTAATAGTCAAACTATATGAAGAGCTTGCACAACTCAACATTAAAAAGGAGCTCCAATTACAAGATGGACAAAGGGTTTGAGCAGACAATTTTCCAAAGAAATGACACAAATGCTCAATAGCACAGGAGAAGGTGCTCAGTGTCATTGGTAGTGTGTGCGTGTGTAAGCGTGCACACGCGTGTGTAGTCACTCAGTCATGTCCAACTCATTGTGACCCCCTGGACTGCAGCCTGCCAGGCTCCTCTGTTCATGGGATTCTCCAGGCAAGAATACTGGAGTGGGCTGCCGAGCCCTCCTCCAGGGGATCTTCCCAACCCAGGGACTGAATCCAGGTCTCCCACATTGCAGGTGGATTCTTTACCATCTGAACCACCAGAGAAGCCCAGAAATACTAGTGTGAGGTGCCTAGTCTTCTAGAAGGTCCCTTGCCTTCTCCAGGGAAACTTCCCGACCCAGGAATCAAACCAGGGTCTCCTGCATTGCAGCTAATTCTTTACCAGCTGAGCTACCCAGCAAGCCCCATTGGTTGTAGGGAAACAAAACCACAGGAGATGTTATCCCACACCCATCAAGATGGCTACTATCAAACAACAGACGATGACAAGTGTTGGCGAGGATGTGAAGGAACCGGAACCCTTGACACAACTGGTGGGGTGCTCCATAGCCAGTGGGGTGCTCCGTCGCCGGGGGGTGCTCCATCGCCGGTGGGGTGCTCCGTCACCGGTGGGGTGCTCCGTCGCCGGTGGGGTGCACCATGGCTGGTATGGTGTGTACCATATACAATGGTATGCTGCTGCTGCTACTAAGTTGCTTCAGTCGTGTCTGACTCTGTGTGACCCCATAGACGGCAGCCCACCAGGCTCCGCCGTCTCTGGGATTCTCCAGGCAAGAACACTGGAGTGGGTTGCCATGTCCTTCTCCAGTGCATGAAAGTGAAAAGTGAAAGTGAAGTCGCTCAGCCGTGTCCAACTCCTGGCGACCCCGTGGGCTGCAGCCTCCCAGGCTCCTCTGCCCAAGAGATTTTCCAGGCAAGAGCACTGGAGTGGGGTGCCATTGCCTTCTCCAACACAGTGGTGTGGCTGCTCGGAAGTGCAGACTGGGGCAGCCCTGTGAGAGTCCGAGCGCTCTCAGCCCTCAGGAAGAGGAGGCTGAGGAAGCAGGTGTGAGAGCAGGAGACTGCGACCCTGGGGGCTCTCACTGACAAGCGGGCAGGTGCTTCGCTGGAGGCTGGGCTCTGGTGTGCTGGCCTGTAGGCACGTGAAGGTCGGCCTCGCAGACGCGGCTCCCAGAAGCCCCGGGAGACGCAAGTGCCCCTCCGGGGGCTCAAAGGCCGGCAGGCCTGAGAGGATGGCCGTGTCCCCGGCCCAGGCTCCAGGGTGGTTCCCCTGGTTTCCGGGACACATCCTCACTCTCTCCTGTGCCTGCTCATCGGGTCCCTTTGTTCATGTTTCTCTTTTTTTCCAGTGAGTCTTTAAAAATTATTTTTAAATTTTTTATTTTTTATTGGATTTAGTTGCTTCACACTGTTGAGTTAGCTTCTGTACAGCTAAGGGAATCAGCTATACAGATACGTGTATCCTCTCTGTCGTCACAGAACATAAAGTTCCCTGCGCTATAGAGTAAGATCTCATTAGTTATCCATTTTATACAGAGTGAAGTAAGTCAGAAAGAGAAAAACAAGTGTTATATATTAACTCATACATGTGGAATCTAGAAAAATGCCCCAATGAATCTTAACCGAAATTTATCAATTAATTTTTTTCACACAGAGACTTTTGATTTTTTAAAAATTCCGTTCTGTGTTTTTTAACAACTCTCATTTTTGTATTGACGTCTCTTTTCTTTGGGTCAATCTTATTTTTCTAATCTCTCAAGCTGAGTTCTTAATTCATTGATTTCTTATCTTTCTTGTTTTCTTCCACAAACATTTAAGACTATGTATTTTGTTTTAAGAACCATTTTTAGCTGAGTCCTGAGTTTTCATATGTTGTCTTTTTATTATTGCTCAGTTCAGTTCACAATTTCCATCCAAGTCTCACTTGATCAATGAGTTCTTTAAAAAACTTTTTAAAAACTTCAGACAAATGGAATTTTCCTATTGTCCTGACTGAGTTCTAAGTTCATTGCCTCAGAGTCAGACGAGGTGGTCAGGATGATACAATTTATTTCGGTTTTGCCGAGACTTGCTTCGTGGCCAATATGCATCCTCAGTTTTCACAGATGGCCCCTGTGCTTGAATATGTGTTTGTCTGCAGCTGATGCACAGCTGCACGTACGTTGATTGGATAGAGCTTGTTGTCTGTGCTTGTCAGATCTACTGGCTACTGATTTTTTTGTCTGTTTTATCAGTTAGGGAGATGTGTCAAAGTTTCCCACTCTAGAGGACTTGTCCAATTGTCAAAGTTTAATACACTTTGTGCGTGCTGTGTTGCTTCAGTCGTGTTCAACTCTTTGTGACCCCATGGACCGTAGCCTGCCAGGCTCCTCTGTCCATGGGATTCTCCAGGCAAGAGTACTGGAGTGCGTTGCCATTCCCTTCTCCAGAGGAATTTCCCAATCCAGGGATCAAACCTGAGTCTCCCAACTGAGCTACTAGGGAAGCCCTATTGCATTTCTACATGAATGTATAATTACATATTATTATATACCGGGGTGGCACAGAGTCGGACATGACTGAAGTGACTTAGCAGCAGCAGCATATACAATATTATATATCTTGTAGCTCAGGAGGTAAAGAATCTGCCTGCAATGCAGGAGACCCAGGTTTGATTCTTGGGTTGGGAAGATCCCCTGGAGAAGGAAATGGCAACTCACTCCAGTCTTCTTGCCTGGAGAATCCCGTGGATGGAGGAGCCTGGCGGGCTACAGTCCACGGGGTCACAAGAGTCAGACACGACTGAGCGACTAAACCACCACCCAATATATACGTACATTATATATAACATCTTGAAGAAATAAAAATTCATATTCTAAGCAAGTCAAGGAAATATTAAACATGAAAACCTTCTCTGCCCTTTAGCCTGCTCTCTGTCCTCCGCTGCGCTTTGTATATCTGCATTATGCCTTGACCAAACCTCCTCACCAGCAGAAATACCTGCTCGACCGTGAAGAACAACATTCTCCTAGCACTAACAAGCCTCCTTAAAAGACAACCTTCTTATTCTTGTGAGGGGTCATGATGACCCACCACTTCATACTTGTAGGTCTGGCCTGTGCGAGTTATGTGCGTCATTGTACAGTCCTCTGTGTCAAAAGCAAATGTCACAGAGCTCTGGCCTCTCAGGGCGGACCAGCTCTTCAGAGTTTCCCGGTTGTAATCCTCAACGTGACTTGAATAAAATTTCCCATTTCTTTCTTGCTGCTGCTGCTGCTAAGTCGCTTCAGTTGTGTCCGACTCTGTGCGACTCCACAGATGGCAGCCCATTGGGCTCCGCCATCCCTGGGATTCTCCAGGCAAGAACACTGGAGTGGGTTGCCATTTCCTTCTCCAATGCATGAAAGTGAAAAGTGAAAGTGAAGTTGCTCAGTCGTGTCTGACTCAGCTACCCCATGGACTGCAGCCCACCAGGCTCCTCCGTCCATGGGAATTTCCAGGCAAGAGTACTGGAGTGGGATGCCATTGCCTTCTCTGATTTCTTTCTTGAGGTGAGGTGAGGTGAGGTGAAATCGCTCAGTCGTGTCCGACTCTTTGCGACCCCATGGACTGTAACCTACTAGGCTTCTCCGTCCATGGGATTCTCCAGGCAAGAATACTGGAGTGGGTTGTCATTTCCTTCTCCAGGGGATCTTCCCGACCCAGGGATCGAACCTGGGTCTCCCGCATTGGAGGCAGACGCTTTAACCTCTGAGCCACCAGGGAAGCCCGATTTCTTTCTTAGACGGATTGATTTTTTAAAATTTGTTGATAGACAATGTTCTGCTCCCTTCTGCTGCACTGCAGAGTCGTTCAGCTGTGCGTGTGTCTATACGCGCTTTTTCATATTCTCTTCTGTTATGGTCTATCACAGGCTATTGAATATCATTCCCTGCGCTATATGGACAGGTTTTTTTCTTTGATGGTATATATCCATATATAATTTATAAACATAATTACATTTTTGTTTCCTAATACTGTTTTATCCACAATTAACAGTGCTACACCAGCTTCCTTTCAGCTACGTTGAAAGGTTGGCTTTCCTTCAGCTGCGTCTTTTACCATTCTTTTACTTTTCAAACTTTCTGTGATTTAGTGTCTTGGGAGTTTCTTTAATGCAAAAGAGTGTTTGTTCCTACCCATTCTGACCGTGCGTGTCTTTAGGCTAGATAATGCGGTCCATTCCTAATTGCTGCCGTTGCTGACTCATTATTTTGTTCATCAAGTATTCAGGCACCGACAAGGTGCCTTGGTGCTGGGTTCCAGGTGCTAGGCTTTGACAGTGAACCAGCAAGCTGCAATCCTGGCCTCCAGAGTTAGTCTCGTTGGGGGAAACAGACAATAAGCAAATGACTAACATGCGCATTGTCCATGGATGAGAAGTCCAAGTAGTTTATACAGATACTCTCCCCTCAAGGAGGTGAGCTTCCCAGGCGGCTCGGTGGTCAAGAATCTACCTGCCAGTGAAGGAGACACAGGAGACACGGGTTCGATCCCTAGGTCAGGAAGATCCCCTGGAGGAGGAAATGGCAACCGTCTCCAGTATTCTTGCCTGGAGAATTCAGAGGAGCCTGGCAGGCTACAGTCCACAGGGCTGCAGAGTCAGACACGACTGAGTCTCTTACACTCTCACAAGGAGGGAGAGCTTAAGCGTGAGCCCCACAGAAGGACTTCCTTCCAAGGCGTAGAAGATGGAAAGGGGAAAGAGTGATTTTAGAGCACTGTGTTGATATCCTAGGGCAACCCTAGCAAAATACCACGAACTGAGAGGCTTGAACAGCAGAGATTTGGTGTCTCGAGTTTGGGAAGCTGGAAGTCAGCTAAAATATCAGCAGGATTGGTTGCTTCTGAGGGTATCTTCCCCAGGCTCTTCCGTGTGGCTTGCAAATGGCCGTCCTCACGCTCACACGGTGATCTTCCAGTGTGGATGTCTGTCTCCAAACTGCCCCTTTTATTATTAGGTCACTGTCATATTGGATTAGGTCTCACCCTACTGAACACGTTCTAACCTGATTGCCTTGTAAAGACCCTATCTCTAGACAAGTTTGTTACTGAAAGGTACCCGTGGGGGGGTCTGGCTGCTGGCCGCTCAAAAGTCAGTAAACAGGTCAGGTTGGTAGAAAGTTTGATTTATTTCAGATGCTGGCAAAGGTGAGAGGAGGATGGCGGACATCTGTCCCAAGGCCGCCTCTGCGTCCTCCCCACCCCCGAGCAAGCAGGGGGTGAGAACTTTTACAAAGCGGGGAGGGGGTGCATGCAGAACCAGCACGGCCGTCTCTAACAGTCGTCTTCAGATCGGTCCTCAGCCGTCTCACGAGCGTCATCCTGATTGGTTTGGGTACAGCTGGTCTTCGGCTCTGGGCGCGCTTGCTCCCGTCTCTTTGCAGTCAGTTCTCAGGACTGTGGCAGCTCCTGGCTACACTCCCGCCATCAGGCAGTTACCTTCTCCACTGGGTGTGTTGGTATCGATAAGACAGCTCACAGCATATGGCTCAGAATATTGTCTACAGCCCTTGAGAAAGAACTACAGGTCCTTGACTATGCTTGATGACTACGCTGGTATTCTTTAGTCTCTTAGACTGTTTTCCTCTGTTTCAGCGTTTCTCACTGCTCTGATTAAACGCATTCTCCGACTAACATTCCCCGCAGGCTCAAGGCAGGTAGAGGATATGGCGGGGTGGGGGGCAAGGACCGGGCTGTCCTGCTCCATTTGAAGACCGCATTCTGAGGTTCCGAGGGCTGGGACCTCCACACGTGAATTTGGGTGGGGAAGCTATTCAGCCCATAACCACGAAGCCCCATACCGTGCGTCAGCCTGCTGATCGGGACCAGCATCAACAGTGATGAGACGTGCTGATCAATGTCATAGAGCAGGGCAAGGCTGCTGCCTCATACCAGGGCCAGGGAGCCCCTCTAGCAGAGGGATGCTCGAGCCGGGAATCAGAGGAAGTGAGAGAGCAAGCAAGGGGCGTGCCTGGGCATCCAAGTGCCAGGAAGGGCAACAAGAGGTGCAAAGCCCGAGACAGGGGCTTGGTTAGCACGTTCAAGGACCTGCCGGGAGACCAGCATGACGGGGAAGGAGGAGAAGGACGAGGTACTCGGAGATGAGGGCAGAAAGGTAGACGGTAGAACTGTGTTGACGTTGAGGCCAAAGAACGGTCTCAGGTGAGGGATCACTGGAAGAATTTAAACAGAATCCCTCTGGAGGCTTTTCTGACCAAGGGGGAACCAGAGAGACCAGCTGGAGGCAGTGTGAATAATCCCAGCCAGAGACAAGCAGGAGCGGGAAAAGCGGGCAGATTGAAGCCACGGTTTTGGAGGCAGATCCGACAGGGTTCACTGATGAATCAAATGTAGGGTGTGAGAGAAAGACGGGAGCCAAAAACGACTCCCAGTTTGGGGTGTAAGTAACCGGAAGCGAGGCTCTGGGGGAGGCATGAGTTTGCAGGGCTGCAAAGCGGGAGGGTGGCCTTCCAGGTGTTGACTATTAGACCCTCAAGTGGCGATGCGTGGGAGGGGACGGCCGCCCCGCTGGAGTTCAAAGCGGAGGGCTGCGCTGGAGATTTGAATATGGGAGTTGCTGGGCGGTTTTGAAGCCCGAAGACTGGGTGAGAGCTCCTAGGGAGCGTCGGGAAGAGAGGGACAAGGCGCGGGGGGCTTGCCAGGGGGCTCAGTGAGTAAAGCGCCCGCCTGCCACGCAGGAGACGCTGGAGACGCACGTTTGATCCCGGGGTCAGGAAGGTCCCCTGGAGGACCGCATGGCAACCCACTCCGGTATTCTTGCCTGGAGAACCCCATGGACGGAGGGGCCTGGCGGGCTACCGTCCATGGGGTCGCACAGGGTTAGACACGACTGAAGCGATGAGCACGAGGCCCAAGGGCCGCATCCTGGAGCCCTGCAATGGTGAGAGGCCGGGGAGAGGAAAGGAGCTGAGAACGAGCAACCAGGGCGGCGGGGGGAAACCGAGGAAGAGTGGGCATGTCTCAGAGGAGAAAGCCTCTCCAGAGGGGCACGGTCCGCTGCGGAGCGCGGCAGAGGAGTCTCAGAGAGGGAAGGAAGACAGACGCTGAGCAAGCCTCCCAACCTCTTTCAGGCCGCGGCACACACAGAAAGCACCAAAACTCGTGCGACCCGCAGGGACGCAGACGCGCCTGTCAAGGAAGCAGGTGGTCAGCTGGGGTCCTCTGGCCGCCCAGGGGCCTGCCCAGTGCCTCACGAGTGGAGAGGACCCACATCTGGGCCCCTGAGACCTTTCCGTGCTCCAGCTGAAAAACTGGACAGCTGGGGTTGGCGACAGGGAGGTTGTTGATGCTCTTGGCCCAAGCTGGGACGGCGGGCCACGGAAGCAAGCGCCTGATCGCAGCGTTTTGGGAAGACGCGGGAGGCAAGGTCTACAGACTGCGCGCAACCGCCTCTGCAGAGCTCTGCTGAAAGGCAAACGAGAGAAATGGGCAGGGCTAGAAGCATCTGGCTTTGCTTCAGCCATCTCACTTTGGGCTCTCTATTTTCTTGATTTAAAAAATTTTTTCTTCTTTTCTTTTGGATCAAGTGTTCCCCTCATGCTTTTGTCCCCCTCTGTTTCTTTAAACGTTATGTCCTCTATTCCTGTTCTTTCCGCAGTTAAAAGCTTAAAAGCAGAGGTCAGCAAACATTTTCTAGAAAGTGCCTCACAGTAAACACTTTAGGATTTGTGAGCCTTACTGTTTCTGTAGCAACCACTCACGAAAACAGCCACAGAGCACGTGTAAAGAAATGGCCGTGGCTGTGTGTCAATAAAACTTTATTTGTAAAAGCAGGCACCAGTCCTAAATTGGTGAAGGTGTCATATTTTGCAGGCTTCTGTCTTAAAGTATATGTAACAAATCACCGCATTTACTCTCCTCCAAAATCATACTGCAGCCTTCAGTTCAGTGCAGGTCAGTCGCTCAGTCGTGTCTGACTCTTTGTGACCCCATGGTCACAAAGGCCGCACGCCAGGCCTCCCTGTCTATCACCAACTCCCGGAGTTCACTCAGACTCACGTCCATCGAGTCAGTGATGCCATCCAGCCATCTCATCCTCGGGCACATCCCCTTCTACTCTCAACTTCAGTTTTTCCCAGCATCAGGGTCTTTTCAAATTAGTCAGCTCTTCACATCAGGTGACCAAAGTATTAGTACTTCAGCATCAGTCCTTCCTATGAACACCCAGGACTGATCTCCTTTAGCATAGACTGGTTGGATCTCCTTGCAGTCTGAGGGACTCTCAAGAGTCTTCTCCAACACTGCAGTTCAAAAGCACCACTTCTGTGGCGCTCAGCTTTCTTTACAGTCCAACTCTCACATCCATACATGACCACTGGAAAAACCATAGCCTTGACTAAACGGACCTTTGTTGGCAAAGTAATGTCTCTGCTTTGGAATATGCTATTGAGGTTGGTCGTAACTTTCCCTCCAAAGAGTAAGCGTATTTTAATTTCATGGCAGCAGTCACCATCTGCAGTGATTTTGGAGCCCAAAAAAATAAAGTCTGACACTGTTTCCACTGTTTTTCCATCTATAGTGATGGGACCGGCTGCCATGATATTTGTTTTCTGAATGTTGAGCTTTAGGCCAACTTTTTCACTCTCCTCTTTCATCAAGAGGCTCTTTAGTTCTTCTTCACTTTCTGCCATAAGGGTGGTATCATCTGCATAACTGAGGTTATTGATATTTCTCCCAGTAATCTTGATTTCAGCTTGTGCTTCTTCTAGCCCAGCGTTTCTCATGATGTACTCTGCATCGAAGTTAAATAAGCAGGATGACAATATACAGCCTTGACATACTCCTTTTCCTATTTGGAACCAGTCTGTTGTTCCATGTCCAGTTCTAACTATTGCTTCCTGACCTGTATACTGATTTCTCAAGAGGCAGGTCGGGTGGTCTGGCATTCCCATCTCTTTCAGAATTCTCCACAATTTATTGTGATCCACACAGTCAAAGGCTTTGGCATAGTCAATAAAGCAGAAGTAGATGTTTTTCTGGAACTCTCTTGCTTTTTCTATGATCCAGCAGATGTTGGCAATTTCATCTCTGGTTCTTCTACCTTTTCTAAAACCAGCTTGAACATCTGGAAGTTCTTGGTTCATGTACTGCTGAAGCCTGGCTTGGAGAATTTTGAGCATTACTTTACTAGCATGTGAGATGAGTGCAACTGTGCAGTAGTTTGAGCATTCTTTGGCATTGCCTTTCTTTGGGATTGGAATGAAAACTGACCTTTTCCAGTCCTGTGGCCACTGCTGAGTTTTCCAACTTTGCTGGCATATTGAGTGCAGCACTTTCACAGCATCATCTTTCAGGATTTGAAATAGCTCTACCAGAATTCCATCACCTCCACTAGCTTTGTTCGTAGTGATGTTTCCTAAGGCCCACTTGACTTCACAGTCCAGGATGTCTGGCTATAGGTGAGTGATCACACCATCATGATTATCTGGGTCATGAAGATCATTTTTGTACAGTTCTTCTGTGTATTCTTGGCACCTCTTCTTAATATCTTCTGCTTCTGTTAGGTCCATACCATTTCTCATCATCTTTCAGGATTTGAAATAGCTCAACTGGAATTCCATCACCTCCACTAGCTTTGTTCATAGTGATGCTTTCTAAGGCCCACCTGACTTCACATTCCAGGACGTCTGGCTCTAGATGAGTGATCTCACCATCGTGATTATCCGGGTTGTGAAGATCTTTTTTTATACAGTTCTTCTGTGTATTAATCACATGAGATACTACCTCACTCCCAGTAGGAAGGCCATTACAAAAAAAAAAAAAATGGAAAATAACACAGTGAAAATGAAGAGAAACTGAAACCACTTGTGCACATTGGTGGGAGTGCAAAATGGTACAGCCATTACTGAAAAGAACATGGAAAAGAGAATTACCATATTATCTACCTATCCAATTTCTGGGTATTTACCTGAAAGAATTCAAAGGAAAATCTCCGAGATATTTACACACCCATGTTCATGACAGCATTAACACAATAGCCAAGAGTAGGAAATAATCCAAAAGTTCATTGACAGGTGAATGGATAAATAAAATGTGGCATGTACAAATAATAGAATATTATGCAGCCTTAAAAAGGAAGAAATCTTGTCACATGCTACCACATGGATGAACCTCAAGAATATTATAAGTGAAATAAGCCAGTCATGAAAGGACAAATGCTCCATGATACCACTCATGTGAAGTATCTAGAGAAGTCAAAATCAGAAATAGAAACTAAAAGTGTGGTTGCCAAAGGCAGGGATAAAGCAAAAAGAATAATTACTGTTAAGTGGGTGTAGAATTTCACTGGTACAAGATGAAAAAGTTCTAGAGATCTGTTGTACAGTACTGCAAATATACACCACTAAATTATACACCTAAGAATGGTTATGAAGGCTTCACTGGCAGCTCAGCCGGTAAGAAATCCACCTGCAACACAGGAGACCCCAGTTCAATTCCTCAGGAAGATCCCCTGGAGAAGGGATAGGATACTTACTCCAGTATTCTTGGGCTTCCCTGGTGGATCAGTTGGTAAACAATCTGCCTTTAATTAGCTAGACATGGGTTCAATCCCTGGGTTGGGAAAATCCCTTGGAGGAGCACATGGCAACCCACTCCAGTATTCTTACCTGGAGAATCCCCATGGACAGAGGAGCCTGACAGGAGGCAGTTCATGGGGTCACAAACAGTTGGACACAACTGAGTGACTAAGCACACACACACACAAGAATAGGTATGAAGGTAAATCACGTGTTATTTTTTTACTACATTAAAAAAAAGAAAGAATAATTTATTTGTTTGATAGGGGGAAGCTGATGTTAAGCCTGATTTTGTCACATAAATATATACCCTGCTTCAAGTGCCAAAATGCCCTCTATAAAAATAGCAGATTATATTGTCAACTCTGAATGCTTGAATACATCAATTTGTCTTACATGTCACTTTTTTGGGACTGTGCCCCACTTCAACTTTGGCCTCCAAACAGATGCTCCTGTAAATCCCTTACATGGTTCAATAAACATGGACTATGAAACAACATTCTACCCTACTGATGCCAAAACAAAACACTCCAGAATAAATGCAATTTTGCAGATTGTTTCACAGTCCAGCAGTTGCCATTTCATGTTCAAAATCAGAAGTCTGCTCCTTTTTATTACAAAACAGCATATGCACATCCATCAAATTCCTTTACCATTCCTCATGGGAAGGATAAGTCGGAGCCAAGAAAACTGATTGACCTTTATTGGTCTACTGCAAATCCATTTCATTTCAGTTCCATTCAATGCACATCAGCTTAAAAGACACTTGTTTTATATCTGTTATTCCGTAGCATCGAGGATCAAAGGTGAGTGAGTCAAGACTCCTGTCTTCAAAGAGCTCAAAGTCCAACAGGTGAGACAACCATGTACATAAATAAATATAATAATTTAAAGTTCTCTTATAGAAACACTGTTGTTGTTTAGTTGCTAAGTCATGCCCACCTCTTTTGTGACCCCATGGACTGTAGCCCACTGGCTCTTTCGTCTATGTGATTTCCTAGGAAAGAATACTGGAGAGGGTTGCCATTACCTACTCCAGGGGATCTTCCTGATCCAGGGATCAAACCTGACTCTCCAGCACTGGCAAATGGATTCTTTACTACTGAGCTACCAGGGAAGCCCACAGAAGCATTATCAAATGCTATAGAAACACAGACTGGGGAAACCAACTTCTTCCTGCAGTAATCACACACACACAGAAATACAGAAGTGACATTTGAGAAGGGGAGGGAAGAAATTGACATTTTGAGGTTCTCTTTGGTCTGGGTACTTTGTGTAGATTCTCTTATTTAATCCATTTTTCCAAAGAAGAAATCAAGGCTCAGATGAGCTCTGAAGCCAAGTTTATCTAGCTCCAAAGCTCATGCTCTTGCAGGTGAGTACTGGTGTGGCCAGCGAACAGGGAGGCACCACTCAGGACTGAAGAAACAGGAGCAACTCAGACCCAGGAGAACCTGACTCGTGTTGGAGTGATTGATGCCATGTGACTAGAACAGAGATGATAGAAATACTGGCTAAAGGTAAGTTTGAGAAGGTCAGCTAGGACTGGGTTGTGAGAGACTTCTAATTATCAACAAGTAATCTGAATTAAAATCCCGAGGCCAGTAATTTTCAAATGACATTCTAAGGAAAATGCCCATTCAAGAAGTCTGCATATTTTTATAGGGGGAATTTGAAGTAGTATTTAAGAGAAAAGGGGTTCCATTTCTAAAAGTCATATTTAAAGAAAACCCACAGCAAATGGAAGGCCATTACAGAATTTTAATCATCCATATGTGTTTTAGAAAGACAAATATGGTGGCTGTGTGGAGAGGACAGACATTTAAGGAAACAACTTTCGGACTGGAGATTAGTCAGAAGGCTTCAGAAATAATACATGATACAGCTTTTTTAATATTTATTTTTATTTATTTACTTGGCTGGGCGAGGCCTTAGTTGTGGCATGTGGGATCTAGTTCCTCGACCAGGGATCAAACCCAGGCTGCCTGCACTGGGAGTGTGGAGTCTTAGCCACTGGACCACCAGGGAAGTCCCAGGATAAAGTTTCTTAGGGTCTAGATAGGCATAGACAGTGGTAGAAGGATGGATTCAATAATTTAAATACATGGAATTTGGAGGGATTTCCCTGATAGTCTGGTGGTTAAGATACTGCACTTCCACTGCAAGGGAACAGGGTTCTATCCCTGGTCAGGGAACTAGCATCCTGTATGCAAGATGGCCAAAATAAAATATATAGAACCTGGTCGCAAATTTGCCATGGGGAATTAAAAAACAAAACAACAGTCATTGGAAAAGACCCTGATACTGGGAGAGATTGAGGGCAGGAGGAGAAGAGGCGGGCAGAGAATAAGATGGTCAGATATCATCACTGACTCAACGGACAGGAGTTTGAGCAAACTCCAGGAGATAGTGAATCACAGGGAAAGCCTGGCATGCTGCAATTCATGGGGTCTCAAAAAGTCAGGCAAGAGTTAGTGACTGAACAAGTTTCTTATAGTTCAAGCAACATAGTAATGACCACTAACTAAGAATGAGAAAGTTTGCTAGGAGGAGTAGACTTGGAGAAAACAATGAGTTCACATTTGTTTCATTTTGACATGTTGAGTTTGAGGTGTCTACAGGACACACAGAAGAAGACATCACATTAAATGAGAAGATTCTTTCACAATGTTTATGTAATCAAATCACCACAACATGTACTCTAAATATCTTATCATTTTATGTCAATTACACCTCAACAAAGTTGAAATAAAAAAAAAAACAACTAATGAAATATATTTCTAAAATGAAGACATCAAAAAGCAGACAGATCTGTGAATGTGGAACATCAGACAGTGGGGCTAAAGGTATTTTTGTGGGGCCCAATAATTTTGCCTTCTCCCCCTTCATCCTCCTAGTCATTAAACTCACTCCCAACCCCTTCAGATACTACAGGGGGTCAGCAGACTACATCCTCATCAATGCAATTTCAGCAGAAACACTGCATAGCTTGGGTTTTTTTTTCCTGTCACTTCCTTAGGCCATCCTTGATCTTCATTTCCTGGTGCTATTGGGCTACTGCAGACAGTACAAACAAAGACAGCACATTAGCAGATGGTGAAGGTACAAGAGAGAAGAAAACTGAGATCCTGGGTGACCAGATGGAGCAGAATCACCCGTCTACCTCTTTGTTGCAGCAGCTGAGCCTCACCCTGACTACTGCAGGGATCATCAGCATATAGTGGAGACCCCAGGATGAATGAGATTACCAGAAAAAGGAGAGAAAACCTAGAGAAATACACAAAAGAATAATCTCTAAAAGGTAAAGAAAGGCACTTTACAAGGCCAAAAAGAAATAGCCACAGGGGTAGGAGAAGATCAAGAGAGAGGAGAGTACTCCAGACAGGAAGAAGACTAGTTTAGAAATATAAAATCGGGCACAGGAAAACTAAGATGGAGATTTTAAAGAGGCTAATAAACTTGGGGATTTTTGCCAGTACAAAGTCAGTGAAACTGTAGGGGTCGGCCCATTAGAAGTTAATAGGAAGGAAGGAGATACAGTTGGGCAAGACTACTGTTTCAAAAAGTAAAGAGAAGAGAGATGGAGAAAATATTTTGAGGGTCAGGATTATAATTTTTTATGTGGCTTAAAACTCCTGAATGTATGGTGACTCAAAGAAATCAGAAACCAAATAAGAAGGCTTATTTACCATCCTAGATCTGTCTGCTTACCCTTGCCAGCACCAGCACAAGTCAGAAGTAAGGATGGAGGTCAGAGTAAGGTTTTACCCCAACCTCAGAATTTCTAATATTAAGACAACAAGCCGAAAAAATCCCAAGGATTTAACTCTGGGGATGTCACATTTTATCAAACGCTTCAGTAAATTTGTGTGCTCAGTCACCTCAGTCGTGTCTGACTCTGTGACCCCATGAACTGCAGCCTGCCAGGCTCTTCGGTCCATGGGATTCCCCAGTCAAGAATACTGAAGCGGGTTGCCATTTCTTCCTCCAGGGGATCTTCCCCACTCAGGGACCAAACCCATATCTCCCGTGGCTCCTACTTTGGCAGGCAGATTCTTTACCAATGAGCCAGCTGGAAAGCCCTCAGTAAATTTCTGCATGTGGACAAATACCTCCAAACTGGCGTTGGTGGTGCCTCTGTTACGAGATGGCAATATAAAATCCACACAAGTACATAAGAAACTGATGATTAATTTCCCAAAAGACATACTATTGCTATCACATCCCTGCTGTTGCAACACTTCTATCCAACTTTCCCATCCCCAGGAGAGGGCTCCAGGTGCATGCTCTGCTTTAATTGGTTTCTATTCTCACTTTTCTTTAAGTAATCATTTTCTGGGATAACTGGTATCTGAATTTTCACTACAGTCCATTTCCTTCTACTGAAAAGGAGCTTAAATTACAACCTAAAGAAGAAATATATCCTCTATTTAACTGAATTTTCTCTGCTGTTTAACAACTAGCTCTGTTTGCTGCATTCTATAGTTATAAACAGAAAAGTAAAAAAAAAAAAAAAAAAAGTAAATGATGCTCATCAATATTTGAGCCCCATCTCCAGACAATTGTTTCTATTAATTGATTATAACTTACTCTAATAATTATATAATACATTTTATAGTCTTCCACATTTTTTTCTTTTACCTGCTAGTGAAACTTTATATCCACATTAATTGCTAAATATAGATTTTGCAAAAAATGTTTTAACAGATATTTTCCAATTCTGTTTTTATCACAGGATTTCATGAACCACTGTTTATCCCTTTCCACAGCTGTACTTTTTATATAAGTTATGGTGAAGATGCTACCAGTATAAACCAAGGGTAATATAATACTCTTTGAAATGCCTTGCTGTACTTAAAGATAAGCTGAATACATTATTCTTTATACTACACAGTAAACTCCTTCTGATATACCATGAGAAGAATTTCTCTCTGGTCATACTTTCAGCAATAACTGTTTCATGTGAGCAACTGGCAACATAATTTTCTAGATATAGAAAATCAACTGCTTCCTTCATACGCTTCTAGTAAGTTTAACACCAAATCAATGTTCTCCCCTTGCAAATGCATAAGATTTTATGGTATACATTTTTCAGAACAAGGTTCAGTCCTACTAATTTTACTTTCCAACCCTTTTCTTTGCTGTAATTATCTTACCTAATCCAGTACTTTGGCCACCTCATGAGAAGACTTGACTCATTGGAAAAGACTCTGATGCTGGGAGGGATTGGGGGCAGGAGGAGAAGGGGACAACCGAGGATGGGATGGCTGGATGGCATCATGGACTTGATGGACATGAGTCTGAGTGAACTCTGGGATTTGGTGATGGACTGGGAGGCCTGGCGTGCTGTGATTCATGAGGTCGCAAAGAGTCGGACACGACTGAGGGACTGAACTTAACTGAATTTTAATTTAGCTTTTTCCTTAATCTCTCTATCTACGTATCTTTGGGAGTTTCCTCAAATTTTAAGTAGGGAAGGATATAAATGCATGGATCAACTGATGGATAATTGACATACACACCTGATATTGCTAGGATTTCCATTCTAAATTAATGCATTCATTCATTCATTGAGTCATTCATTTGACAAACACTGGTCCAGTCCAAGCTAAGGGAAAAGCATTGAAACAGGTACATGACGGATATATACTCTCAGGAACTTTACTTGGTACAGATAAACCATAATACACAACTAATAATGCATGATTAAAAAGTGACTGGTGTCATAAGAAAGTACAATGAAAGTCTTATCTGACAAAGATTGCACTGCCAACCTATGCTAAGGACCATCTTTTCATGAACCCAGAGGGGAGGCTAAAGCTCTCTTCATAGCATTATTGGAAGCTTTCAGGAGAATCAACATAAGTTACCAGTACCATTCTGGACCCCTTTAGAGGAACTGTCTTCTCAAAATAGGGAAAAGATGAATATAATTTTTCAACAAATTAACAGATTCAAGTAGTCTGGTGATTCAGAAACTGTCAATTTTTCTACACACCTTTAAAAAAATCAAGACACTATCTCCCTTCTTAAAACAATTTTGTTTGTGTGGTCACAGTCACATAACATTTGTATGCATGTAATACTATTCTAAATACTTATTAACAGAAATACAAGTTATTCTTAATATCAGTTTTTGAATTTAGAAATTATGAAATTATCAATTATGAAAGTTGGTTGCCTTAAAATCTAAATAAACTAAGTTCCACATAAGTAGAGAATTAAATAGGAAATATGTCATTTAGGAGATATTTAGAGTCAACTCTAATATATGCTTCTTATTTTATTTTTTCAGGGCAATATAGTTAAGTTTTAGAATCAAAGACCACATTAAGAACAACAGTTACTGAACATGATACACTGATATCCTCGAGAAGACTACTGATAATTATTTTTTTTTAATAGAAAAAAAATTTTTATTGTCAAATGTATTTAGAATCATAGCCAATAGCAAGAATCCTCAGTACCTTTCCCTTATGCTAATGTATATTAAAGAGGAAGGCACGTGGGAAGGCACATACAATGTATTTTAATTTTATTCAACTCAGAATACTTTTTTTTTTTGCCTGCGTCCTGCCTCTTGCAGGATCTTAGTTCCCCGACCAGGGACTGAAGCTGGGACCACAACCGTGAAAGTGCGAAGTCCTAAGCACAGGCCCACTAGGGAACTCCCTCAGGACACTCTTTGATACAGAGCATCTTTAACATTTCATGGACCTCCAGAGCTCCAGTTTGGTAGATTCTGCTCTAGGGCCCTTTTCTTATCACTGTCAGGTGTCCTCAGATACTGTCAGGTGTCCTCTCAAATGGGAGACCTCAGTGGAACTTCTGGTATTTGGATGAAAAAAGAAGAGTTGAGGGAGAAGCTCTAATTTAATATGAATTTCTCCCACACAAAAGCTGCTGGCAAAGCTGAGTCGTATTCTATTGAATGTTTTTAATAAGGAGCACATATTATTTTAATGGAAAACAGCTGAAATTAACAAAATAATTTGGGTTTGAATATTCAGTGGGGGCTATCAGAAATTCATGCATCTCTTCACAGTCAGAAGTTACAGAAATAACCACGCCTTTCAGTAAAGCTACAAAAGCTGGCCCAGTGAGGCAGGGGTATTGTTGAGTGCAGGAGTATTTCTGCTGCAAAGCTATGCCTAAGAATGATTTGGTCAGTTTTGGATAGCGGTTTGTATGTGTAATTCTTCCTACAAGAAGGCCTGGAAGATGTCTACATTACCAGGCTACTGGGCAAAATGTCCAAGAAATGGCAGACCTCTTGGTCCTCATTCTACAGAAAAAAAGAGAGAGAGAGCCACCTTTATTTATCAGCTTCTTTCGGATTCAAGACAACTCCAGATCTGTTTGTAAGCCAGGTCTCTGACAGCTGGTACAATATGTGAACGAATGTTAAATAGCTCCTGAAAAAGAACTCAAGTCTAATAACTCCTGATGTCAGAAGCTCAGAGTTCAGAAGTATTTTTCCTTGTTAACATTTTTAAAACTTGTTAATGATTAGTCATATAACTGAACACACAGCATGAAAGCATTTTTTAGAGGTTTTCCTCTGAGTAAGTCCCAGGTGCTAAGAATGTGCAAGACAAAATTTCAACTGCTACATATAAATTTTTTAATATCATCCTTCATCCTATGCACATAAAATTTTTGTTTAAAGAGCAGAGACGGGTCATTATTGTTTAACGTTGGTCATTGGCATCTCAACTAACTTGTCCTGGATTAACAGTAAAGTGACTGAAAAAAATAAGCAGCCTCCATGTTCCTGATCTTTTTCCTCTGCTTTATATTTTATTTTTCATTTAAGTAACAAAACCATTCTGTGAGAGTTTGTGATTGCTCCAAATCTCATTAATACACCATTCATCTTAACCAAAACACTTTTCAATACTTAAAAGTCATTTAAATTTGTCAAAATATTTAGCTTCACCACTTTTTAAAGACTCAGCACATGTTCACGGTATGTTTCTGTCAAAGCAGTTAGAGTATCATTAGAATTACCAAAAGTACCTCTTGTTTTCCGGAGTGTTACTAAAATATGAGTGTGCCCCTTCAGCAGATTTCATTGAAAACGGCCTGATCAAGCATCAGGGAGCCAACTGTTCTTTTCCAGTCTGCAGTGCTGACTCCGTTATTATCTTCAACATATCATTTCAAATCACTTAACCTTCCTGTACACTGTTTATCTAAAAAACCTGGGGCCAGTGAAAGAAAAGCACTTGTCAGCTATTATATAGGAACATGGGAGAAAAGAAATGAGGTAATGCTGAGAAAGGCCAGTTTTATCCAATAACAGGGACAAAGGAGTACTGCAAAATATCTCCTTACTTCATCAACATTTGGTGCTTCTGAGAATCGAAAGATAAAGATAGATCAGAAAGTAAGGAGAGGAGATGCTAGAACCCAAAGTCCATAGGGGTGAGAGAGAAAAAGTGGCCATGATTTGATAGCAGTAAGTGGAGGCATAAATCTAAGATGAAGACCTCACTAAGATGAGGTCTTAGTGAGACAAGAGTTGGACCATAAAGAAGGCTGAGCATTGAAGAATTGATGCTTTCGAACTGTGATGTTGGAGATGACTCTTGAGAATCCCTTGAATAGCAAGGAGATCAACCAGTCAATCCTAAAGGAAATCAACCCTGAATATTCATTGGAAGGACTGATGCTGAGGCTGAAGCTCCAATGTTTTAGCCACGAGTTGCAAAGAGCCAACTCATTGAAAAAGACCCTGATGCTGGGAAAGTTTGAGGCAGGAGAAGTGGGTGATAGAGAATGAGATGGCTGGATGGCATCATCAACTCAACAGACATGAGTCTGAGCAAACTGTGAGAGACAGTGAAGGACAGGGAAGCCTGGTATGCTGCAATCCACAGGGCTGCAAAGAGTCAGACAAAACTTAGCAACTGAACAACAAAATGCCATATGGTCTTTAAAAGAATAAGCCAACTGTATTTAATCAAAAAGTTGATATGGGAAATATTTTTGTACACACTTGCAGGCAATAGATGCAAAAAAGGAATGGAAGAACTAGAAAATCATTTTGCCACCTTAATGGAATAATAGACTGTTGCTGCTGCTGCTAAGTCGCTTCAGTCGTGTCCGAGACTGAGGCAGTAATAATCAGAGGATGCCAAAAACATTAGATAAAATGTTGATGGGAAACTTTACAATAGGCAGATCAGACCGACACCACCCAAATCCTCTGCTCAATTTCTGAATTACTCAAAGTGAAAAGTGAGCCCTATGAGCCTCCTAAGCTGATGTATCCACACAGCATAACACAGCAGGCACCACCCAGGAAGGATTCTTGCCAAAAATATTCAATCTGAATACAATTAAGCCCAAATACGGGGACAGAGGAACAAGTGGAACAACACCTGGAGGGAACATTCAAATCCAGATGGTGGGGTAAAATAACTTAGGATAAATAACTTAGTTTCTTAAATGAATAAGGAAGAGAATTATTTTTAAAAAAAGGAAGAGAATTATTAAAGTTTAAAAGTTTTAATGAATGCCATATGTGGACTTGATTTGGCTCCTAATTTAAACAAAACAACTTTAAAAAGACATTCTTGAGAAAATCAGGGAAATGTAAAAATAGACTGGATTTTATCATAAATTATATTTAAAGATATCAATTTTGAGTGTGATAATAGCATTGTAGTAGGTTTTTGTTCAGTATGCCTTAGGAATACACACTAAAGTATTTATAGGTGAAATTACATGATATCTTCTATTTATTTTAAAATACTCCAGAGAAAAAAGGAGAGCTAGAGATGAAATCCGGAGAAGGCAATGGTACCCCACTCCAGTACTCTTGCCTGGAAAATCCCATGGACGGAAGAGCCTGGTGGGCGGCAGTCCATGGGGTTGCTAGGAGTCGGACACCACTGAAGCAACTTAGCAGCAGCAGCAGCAGAGATGAAATCAGAGTATCAAAGGTATTGTTATGGAAATTGTCCAACTTACACAATAGCAGAGAAGTAATACAATGAATCTGCATTCATCCAACTTCAACGTTTTGTCAATCTTGATTCAAGCTATTCCTCCTACAGATATCTTTTCTTGTATATTTTAAAGTAAATTTCAAACATTAGACAACATACCATCTCACTTATAAATACATCAGCATGTATCACTAATCAATAAGGAATTTTTCTTTTTAACTTAATAACTAAGGCCAGTATCACTGGAACAAAGTTAATGATAATCTCAATATTTTCTCACATATATAGTAAAACTGTCAAAATATTAATATGCATGTTGAAGCTGGATAACAGATACCTGGAGTTCCTTATATATCCTAAATTTGTATACATTTGGTATTTTTCATGATAAAATATTTGCTTAATGAATAAGGCAACTTTGTGTATACTGACATAGAACAATACTCAAGACATATTAAGTGAAAAAAACATAGAAAAGTGTATGTACTATGCTAATATATATGTACACATTGAGTGTATATACATATATATACATAATCATGAAATATAATCAGAAAATACACATAGAACTAAAATCAGTAGTGGTCTCTGAAGAGAGCAACTACAGCACATGGAAGAAAGAAGATGTGCTTGTCCTTTTGTATCTGTTGAATTTAGGATGCATGCCAAGTTGCTTCAGTCATGTCTGATTCCTTGCAACCCCACGGACTACAGCCCGCCAAGCTCCTCTGTCCATGGGATTCTCTGATCTTTCCAACCCAGGGATCGAACCCATGTTTCCTGCAGCTACCTGCATTGCAGGTGTACCCTTTACCATTGAGCCACAGGGGAAATTTTAGGATATTATATTATATACTCAAAAACATAAATCAGAAATTAAAAGGAAAAAAAAAGCAACATATAGACATCTGGTATATCATGTATCATCAAAACTAATCATTAACTGTGATTATCGGCCACAGCTTAAACTAATCTAACTTTGGGATCCTTCCAATTATGTTGGAAAATTGCCCTGATATCTCTAAAATCAAATATCTCCAGCCATCTTTTAAATCCAATATTGTGTATTGTGTTTTAAAGCTACTATGGTCTAAAAGAATGCCACTTCAGCTTACTATCATCTGCTTTACTTACTACCTCACGTTTGGCTGCTTCTTGTTCAATCCTTTTTATATTTCTGTGTTCCAGTCATTCTTCAGTAAAGCAAATCTTTTCTGTTTATTTTTCAGTGGTTAAGCTGAAAGCAAGACCACCATTCAGAGGGTGGGATGAAGTGAGAGGGTAACACTGACATACATACTCTGCCATGTGTAAAATAAACAGCTAGTAGGACACTGCTGCATAACACAGGGAGCTCAGCTCAGTGCCCTGTGACAGACAGGTGGGAACGGGTTGGGGGAGGAAGGCTCACGAGGGAAGGAGTATGCGTATACTTACATTGATTCATCGGAGAAGGCGATGGCAGGGCTGCAGTCCACGGGGTCGCTAAGAGTCGGACACGACTAAGCGACTTCACTTTTACTTTCACACTGATTCATATTGTTGTACAGCAGAAACTAACACAATATTGTAAAGCAATTATCCTCCAAATGAAAAACTAAAAACTGTCCCACATTCAAATGAGACCTATATACAATCCAGCTGCTACAGATCATTCTGTGTCCTTTCAACCCAGGTAACTGTTGATCAGCTAACAGACACCAGGCTAGGGGTCATTAGAGAAGATTTGTCTTTTTTCCAAATTTAATTTTAAATAATTTAAATAGATTAATGCCTAAACACAAATGTATAGCTGTCTTTTTAAATAACAATTTAGACTTAACTGAGGCAGCATATTGGGAGATTATAAAGCACAAAGATGCTTCCTTCTTAAGTATTTTTTTTCCAAATTTCTTTTCAATCACTAATGAAAAATGAAGTCAGAGTACATAACAAATAGAAAATCATGGAATGTTATTATTCCCTGCATGAAATTTTAGAATAATAATAATTTTTATTAGTAACATCTGGGTCACGTGTTCTTACAGGATTTTGTTTATTCTGAAATTAAATACCATACAATATTAGGATGTGGCATTTAATATTCTGCAGTATTATTCCACAAGTCCCTTTACAACTGGAAAGAATATGCTTTTCTATATACCAACAGTTTTAGTAAGCATAAAATATACAACATGGAGAACCAATAGGCTTTTCTGGGCAAAACAAAATAATTAATTATGTGACTGTAAAATAATGCAAAATCCACTTTGCAACTCAGCTTCATTCTTCATTAGGGATGGTTTAATGTTTCTTTTATTATAAAACCAATGATACTGAGTTATGAGGAAAAGTTATGAATTGCAGAGTTGATGTTCCAACACCAAGATAAGGAAAAGATCTAATATGTAAAACTTTCAGAAACCTATTTTGCATTAGCTCTTGGATAGCACATTCAAGGGCATTCTTGTGTCACAAACAAGACCAGCAACAATATGTAGTTATCCTGAACGGCTAGCATGAAAGGATTTGTCAGATTGCTTTGCCAAAAACCAAGGCACAAGCAGTTCAGTTTGGATTACTTAGATGCTTTTCTGTTTTTCTACAATGTATTCTCTTAAAAAAATCAAAAGAAATTCTACTTTGAAGTTTCAACCATTAACCTTACACCTTTAAAGAGCTGGCCTCCGAGAACAAGCAACATCTTGTACCAGCCACTGTGCCCAGTTGAGAAGACAAAGGTAAAACTTGACCTTTCTTTCAAGAACTAGATTTCAAAGATACATGGCCAACTGATCACTCAAGTTCAGGGATGTGAAAGATACACAAAAGAAGGAAAACATAACAAACATGATAATGTGCTTTTTCAGATTTTTAGTAATATTGTTCTGTGAAATATTTAATTTTTTAATGAATTTTTATTACAGTATAATGTACAGCAAAATGAATGAGCCACACATATACATGTATTCACTCCCTTTTGGACCTCTTTTATGTTCAGGCCACCACAGGGCATTAAGGAGAGTTCCCTGTGCTATACAATATTCTCATTAGTTATCTCTTTTATGCGTATATCAATAGTGCATATGTGTCAATCCCAACTTCCCAATTCCTCCCTGTCTTTACCCCTTGTGTCCATCCATTTGTCCTCTACAACTATGTCTCTGTTTCTGCTTTACAAATAAGATCATCTATACCATTTTTCTAGATTCCACATATATGCATTCATATATTAGTTTTTCTTTTTCTGACTTACTTCACTCTGTATGACAGTCTCTAGGTCCATCCACGTCTCTACAAATTACCCAATTTCATCCCTTTTATGGCTGAATAATATTCCATTGCATATATGTACCACTTTGTCTTTAACCATTCCTATGTTGATGGACATTTACGTTGCTTCCATGTCCTGGCGATTGTAAATTGTGCTGCAATGAACACTGGGGTGCATGGATCTTTTGAATTAGAGTTTTCTTGGAGTATTAGTGCATTAAATTAATTTCTTTCTTTTTTTTAATTTATTTTTAATTGGAAGATAACTGCTTTACAATGTTGTATTGGATTCCGCTATACAACAACATGATTAGCTGTAAGTATACATATATTCCCTCCCTCTAAAGCCTGCCTCCCACCCCACCCACCCAGGCCATCACAGAGTTTGAGTCCGCTGTGCTCTTCAGCTGCTTCCCGCCAGCATCTGTTTTACACATGGTAGTGTATATATGTTAATTCGTCTCTTCTGTCCTTCCCCTGCTGTGTCCATAAGTACATTCTCTACATCTGCACCTCTGTTCTTGCACTGCAAATAGGTTTATTGGTAAATTTTCTAGTTTTCATATATATATATATATATATGTTAATATATGATATTTGTTTTTCTCTTTCTGACTTACTTCACATTGAGGTGCATGTACCTTTTTGAATTATGGTTTTCTCTGGACATTAGTGCATTGAATTTCATTGATTACTTTAGGAAGTCCTTAATCATCGCAGGACTTTATAGTATAAAGTCTACCATGTTTTGGACAAAGTTGAAAGAACTACTTTTAAAAATAAGATCCTGTAATTCAAAGTTTTGTTAAATTATATTTTCGTTAGTAACTTGTTATGGGGACTGTCTTCTAGACACTAATAAGCAAGTTAGTATTACTTCTAAGCCTTCCCCATACCTTTTAACCATATCATACCACAATTCATTAACACAACAAAATCTTACCTAAAATAAAGGCAGTCCCTCCTCATCTGTAAATTACACCCCCCTCACCAAATCTGTATTGTATATAGATAAAAAGGGCTCTGTCATAACCTTTTAGTTTGTGTGCACAACTCAATAGAAATCCATAGGTGAAACAATAAGCATAAGTTATAAGATAGAGAACTTTAGACTTAGAAACACCTGGTCGGAATCTTGGCTGATGTCATGTGCTTTAATGCAAGTTTACCTTACCATCTGTGAAATGTCCACAATAAATGAAATGTTGGTACAGGGTATAGCATATGGGAAGTTCTCAGCAAGTGGCAATTGCTATTATTATTATTATTACTTATGATACCTCCTGAAAATTTGATATAAAAAGCACAAATCAAATGAAGTAAGATTAAAATAAGACATATATATAAGTCAACAAAACCCAATACTGGGTCTTGAATGACAGAATTTTCTCTGAAACTGAGAGGAGTAGGTAGTCTTTTTCTAAATCGGTATACACAGAACTATTTTTCTATGCAGTTTCCTCAAGGGCTGTGTTGCAGTGGCATTTTCATGTGTAGTATTGTGCAATAGATCTTCATGCCTTCCTTTCTGTGCTCATGACAAAGGACAAAAATATGCTGAAGACCTATACCAAACCCGAAGCCCAAAAGACAATAAACAGTTTTCACAAGGAAGTTCTTCATCTAAACAGTTTAGACAGTTGGGTGTATATTAGGTTTGAGAGATTGCTCTAAAAAGAAGCATTAATCAAAACAGACTGGAGCATGGGAGCTTGAATTCACAATTGGAAAAATCAATCTATAACTTCCATTGACCCCAAACTGCAATCTCAGATTTCACATTGAAGCTGGCTGGGTTACTAGCACAGTAAACAGTAGCATCTGGCTCTCATGTGGGATGGTGTATACAATGGGCTGATCCATAACTTTAGCCTACTTTAGACGTTTAGATGGATGGGCTAAGAGCCCAGTGTGTTATAATAACCCTGAAAAGCTTTTGGCTCTGGCTGTGAACACATTAGCATTAACTTAAATCTGTTGCTTTGTTTACAACAAGAGATATTTGCTTGTGCTTTCGGCCTACGTGGAACCAGTTAAAGGCACCTAGACCTGAGAGTGAAATTTACAGCCAAGACAGCAGCTATTCTCTGTACTGAGGCTCCACTGAACATTTTTTTTTTAATTTCCTCCTAGTTACATCTTTTAAAAAATAAGTGGTACCTTTATTTGGAGTCTCTCCCTTATTAGAAACATTAACGCCTAATTTCCCTTTTCTGTTTTTTCCCCCTCTCCATAACCTGAAGCCTAAACTAAAAAATCAGAGGGTTCCTTGACTATGTCACCATTTAGAAATGTCACACATGCAGCCATTTGTTTCTGAGCGAGAGAGTGCAGGCTCTTAGAACAGTGTTCCAATTATTCTTGTTGAAACCACTCAAAGCTACCAGAACTAATTTCTCCCAATATATCACTACAGTTTAATGTCTAGAATGAAAAGACGCCCTCACTGGACCAGTAGAAATGGATTATTGCACATTAAGGACATAATCAGAGGGCCTCTGTATTGCAGTCAAGGTTTCCAAAAAATGTAATTAAACTGTACCCAATCTAATTACATGTTTATTGCTTTTACAAATAACATTAACATATATGAATAACATGTGACATTTATTCATATTTATTTTAGAAAAAAAATTTTCAAACAACTATGTTAATCACACCCTGACTAAAATTAGATTGAATAATTAACAGATGGACATTCTAATATCATAAAGGAATAGTGTAATGCTGCATTATCTTTTATACTCATAAGAGGCATTGTGGTGTTCTGTATATCTTATCATTAAATCAGTAAGTATGTTTCAAAAATTCTTTTGGGTCTAGCAATAATCTTAGGAGAGTAAGTTAAGCTGAAATTTTATTTTAAATTAAGCATCTCTTATAGTTTTAAATACATCACCGTAAATAGGGCATGCATAAAGAAAGAACATTAATATGACTCAGAAAACTACCCAAATGGGAAGAAGTTTCTAAATATTCTTGGCGTGTTTGATTTGCCAAAACTGAACAAGAATCCTTTTATTAGTTAAGGTAGTCCCCATTCCCAGGAAGGCAAGATTGGAAAACTGATGATTAGGTGTTTGAGATCTCACCACATGACCTGTGAAGACTATATACATGCTACACCCCTAAGGAAAAGAAATTTTTCTCTTTAAGGACTTTCCAGTCTATTCCAAGATATTCTAAGGAAAGCGAAATTGCAGTGGTTTTACAACTCCAGTAATACCACACCTAAATTAAAAGAACCTCAAGTTGGGGTTAGGGGGACCTCAGTACATAGGAAAATACTCTGTCCTTGTGATGCGTGACTACAGAAGGCAGACTGAGATCTGGGTGCGAGTCCTAATTCTATCACTCATCACATGTATAACTCTGGCCAGTCTTCCCCTCTTAAAATAAGGGGATAAGGTCTGTTCAACTCTAAGTCCCTCCCTGCACGTGCTTTCCCTGAAAAGTAGCAATGTTGGATGTAGATGGCCTCTCTGCATTAATCATAGCCTGCCAAAAGAGATGATGTTAAGGGAAAGCAAAGACAGTAAACGGAGTATTTACTGTAAAGAAGGAGAAATGGGTAATTTCCTTCCATTTCTTTTCATAGCCATGTATCAACTTTTGCAGAAAAGAAACTCTAAAACTCCCATAAATGGGTATCTTTATCCTGAGAAGAGGGCAGTGTTCTCTTACAAAGAGATGAGGACTCCTCGAGTTTACGTCCAAGGAATCAACACGCCCAAGCATGGACAGCGCTTCGTCAGGCTTCCCTTCAGAGAGAGATGGTATTTGGCACATGGCCAAAAAAGGGGGTGTGGTCGCAGGCAGAGAGAGGGCTGTGTCAGTGAAAGCACCTCTGAAGACACGCCTCACACTGTGTTCACCTACTTTGCCGGCAGAGTACCAGCTGCATTTCCTCTGCCTTTGTCAGCATCTCTGAAATAACTAACAGAATTACAAGCAGTGATAGGGCCCTTTCCGGCATAAATCTGGCTTCATTCAACAATATGGAAGGCAGACAAGGTGGGGTGGGGCAGAACAGGGAGAAGCTTCATTTTTCTATGCTTCATTTTATTTGGCTTGTACTCTGTTCCACAGAGCTCAAAGGATGAATCGGAACCTTCTCTGCACTGAGTGCTCATACAATTTAGTGGAATAAAATGGCAAGTGAATAGTCCATGTTCACAGCACTATGGGTGGGGCAAGCTCTTGTCTGTTGTGTGATGTTCTGTGACTTAAATCATCTCTTGCAAAAGGCTATAAAAAAAATAGACTTCATCTCTGCTACTTTCTTTGCTCCCACCTCACCATCTTTCCCACCCCAAAGTTTCCTCAATGCTTAAATGTCTCTGGAATTGGTCTTTGGCCCCAAAGTCCACAGTGTATGCAGAGACTCACAGAATAGACTAAGGTTATCGCTCAAAATAAAACAAAGACAGAATAAATATTTTTCAATGCTTAAAGACGTAGTCTATTTATTTGCTATTGTCCTTCAAGTGGACATCCTATATACCTTGACCTAAAACTCTGTCAAGTCTTCACAAAAAAACGCTAAGATAAACAACTTGTTCTAAATTTCCCTTGAAAATCCCTTACAACCATACACATTTATTTTCAGTCTCTGAAACATTTAGTGTCATATGCCCAGAAAGAACAGTAAGATGTTACTGAATTTATTTCCCTGTTCTCTAAAAAGGCCACACCTAAACACTGCCAAGGTGAGAATCTCTTCTGATGCCTAAGTGTGGGAATGTGATACATGTTACCAGCAAAAAAATAAAAATAGCCCCCAAAAGCTGGGCTTAGGAATCTGCACTCTCACAGTTCTCATCACTCTTTAATTGGGCTTTTGAACCAGGCGAGACAATTTGAAAAGGGAATGAGAACTCCATCATTCTCCCACTGCCGGCACCTGTTCCGCCAGCTGACACCACCTAACATAATTTGCCCATTGAAAACAAGGCAATTTACCAACACCAGTGACTCTAAATCTACATGCTCCTCACTGCTGGTTCACCCTGCTTTCTCTCTCAACACTCACCCAAAGCAGAAAAGAACCAGCAACTGCTAAATATTTCTCCAGCACAGACACAGTCAATATCTTAACATAAGCAGTGATTCTGACCGAGAGAGCCACCACCCTCTCTCCCCGCTCGCTTACCACACAGAGACCACACCAAGTCCACCCAGGGGTCTGCAAATCTGAAATCAGTTCGCTTTAACCACATCCAGCATATCTACACTACAATCACAAAAATAGAAAATGAAATTCAGAAAAAAACATCACGTGGAAAACAAACCGAAATCAGGGCTGGGGACATTTGCACATTGGCGCTGCCTGTGAACTCCAGGATGGCATAGAAAGCAATGCTGCCCAGCCCAGATTCTGGGAGAGTGTTTTACAAAGGGCTTCCAGGCACCCCCATCAACACCATCGCTTCCTTTTCGCTTCCAAAATGCTCTGAATAAAGCCCGTCTTTAAGCACTTACTGGGAGCAGCAGCTTCTCTCAGCAATGTGCCCGTAAGGCATGCAGCAGGAGGGGGCCCCGGAGCAGAGCAAATCAGAGAGCCCCCAGCTTCCCCGCAGGCTGATGTCTGGGAGACAGTAGCCCAGGAGCCGACTTTCCCATCACAGCCTCAGACTGTAATCCATGTGCTTTCAGCGGGCCAGTCCCAGCTGCCCACAGAGCACCACATGATCTGCTGTGACATCAGATCAGCCAGACGTGACAGCCCATCCGCCAGCCTCTTCCACACTCGTGGGCTGCATCATTTGGGTGCCTTTAGCTCGCCTTAAAGCAGGTGGTACAGAATAAGGAACTGTTGTTTTCTCACAAAATATTTTTTTGGCCTGATTTCTTCTGTTTCTAACAGAAGGAAAAATAAGAAAAGGACTTGGATTTGTTTGCAGCCAGAATTTATCAGCTATATGGGAAGTAACTGGACTTCCACGCCTGGTTCTGGGAAGGTGAGAAAAGAGCCACTGTCACGATGCCAATACCAGGGGAGTTTCATCTCCAAATCACCACCACCTCCCCAACCTTTCTGTAGATTATCACGCATGTTATACACACACACACACACATACACACACACACACACACACATGTATCACAAAATATTGGTGGGGGTCTCTTGTAGATTTTATAAGCTAGTCACCACTGATTTTAGTTCACAGAAGATCATCTCAGGGAGGTAACCACTAGACTCAGGGTCGGTTACAATAATTCCACTGTGAGGGAACTCATAATACAGTCCAACGGAAATAGATTTGTAGCCCTAGAGAGACAGATAAGTAAGCAGGTAGAAAGTCAGGATCATCTGTTAATGCTTCTGTTCATTCATTCAGTGACAATTTACTGATCGCCTACCAGATACCTAGCAACAAAGGTGGAATATTAAATTGCAGGGAGGAGGTGAATATTTGAACAGTAGGCATAGTTTCAGTATTTTCTTTAATTAGGCACAGGGCTTCTATTTCTGCAATAATTGTGGAAGCAATAGCTTTATCAAGGCTTCTTATGATATGTTCTACAACTAATACTAAATCTGAATGCTGATAACAAAACCATGTTTTACCCTAATTTTATTATGATAAATGGTAACAAATATAACCTTTAAGAATAACCAAAAATTATTATGCTTTTATGAAGCAAAATAATAGCCAAGCTAGGCAGCAATGACCAGAAAATACATTCTTCCCTAATCAAGAGGAGGATTCACTCTGTCTGCTTTAACTGTATTACTAGGCATGAATTTGGTTAATCAACTTCACTTCAGATATTTATGTGGAAACTGGATCTCCCTAACCAGCTTATAAACCCACTGTATGTCATGCAATTCGGTATTACTTACAGTAACTTAAACATAATAGTTGCTCAATAAGTAGTGAGAATGAACTGGCTCAAAACAATTTTATTCTTTATGTGGGTTATTCCCAATAGAGAATAAATGGAAATTAGTTGCCTCACGGAATCTCATATTGAATTCCATACAAGCAACCTGGTAATCTCAGGAAAAAATATCACAAGCTTGATGCAAGACAAATAGATGGCTTAAATATTACATATATATGACAGATAAATTATTAGATGAATAATTATATAGATTAATAGATTATTAGACTAGATTATTTCCATAACAATGAGGATATATAGACATTATCTAAACACTGATATTATAGCTTTAATAAATGAACAAGAAAAACAACACAATCCACTTTAAATGTAAAGAACAAAGCTAAAATGCTTTTGATTATTCTGTAGGAAAGAGCATATTAATTAAGATACAAGAAAATGAAATTGATGTATTATTCTGAGAAGTATCGTTTAGTTTAGTTTCTTGGCATTTTGCTCACCTTTAACTTTATAAACGTAATTAACTTGAACATTTTAAAATAACACTTTCCAGGTAAGTGTCTGTACTAATACCTCACTTAGTGATATTTTGCCATTATCTCTTACTATATGGGATAAAGTAGGAAATCTGGCCTCACAGACAAAATACTCCTTTCAAATCTATACAGCTAATAAAAGTTTAATATTTAAAAGACCATCACTGCTACTGCTAAAACCCTAGTCCAAACTACATTACCATTTGTCTCCTAGACTATGGCAAGTGCCTCCTCTGTCCTCCACAGAGGAAGCAGAATGTTCTTCTTAATCAGATTGAATCATTCTGCTACTTAAAACTTTCCAGCAGTTTCCCATCTCGTTTAATTCCTTACCCTGGCCTCTAAAACCCTTCAATAATAGTGCATAGATGTTTCTCAAGAGCCTTTCTTTTCTAGTAAGTAACACTGAACATTACTCTCTTTGGCTGAATTATTATTCTTTAAGCAATTAACACATTTTCTGTAACTGATCTATTTCACTAGGATAGACTATCAGAAAGTGGAATTATTGAAAGATATGGCCTTCTTCCAAAGTAATAATGTTTAAGCTAGATATGTAGTTAACTGGGCATACTACAGCTCCCAACCTCCCTTGCTAGATGAGGCCTTGTAAGCAGATTTCTACATCTCCTGTATAAAATAAAATGGCTTATTCTAGACTTCTTTCTTTTCCCTTCATACGAACAGCAACACAACCTGTGACCTAGCATCAACCACACAGCTTTAACACTTTAGAAATGGCAGAGCAAGAGAAGGGAAGAAAAGAGGGCCCCCAAATGACCAGAGAAAGCAGAGCTTTTCTTCCAACCTAGACCACTTACTATGGACTATTACATGGGAGAAAAATTAAATTTTTTTTAAAGATACTTTATTTGGCACATCTTGGTCACAGCATCTGAGGCTCTATCCTAACTAATACAAGTCGTTGCAATTTTTAATACTGCAACTTAATTCATATTGCCCAGTTACTTAGCAGAAAGCCAAAAATCAAGTGACATTTCCACCAATGTGTACAAGATTATAGTTTTACTGCATTTTTATCAACATTGAAGCTTATTTCTTTCCAAGAAAATCTATTGAATTGATAAAGGACAATAACAGTATATGTTCTCTCTTATTATTAGAAAGTTAAACATGATTTACTGCTCATCAGCATTCCATCTTTTGAGAATTGCTTATTCATGTCATTTTTTATTTTTATTGGAATTTCAGTATTCTCGTCCATTCTGCTAAGCTTCATAGTTTATCTTTCAATTCTGGTTTTGAGAAATATGCTGAAATGTTTTATTGTTGTCAAGCTTGTAATTCTTTTATTACAACTTGTTTCATGAAAAGCATTCCTAATGCCCAGATTTTGAAACCTAAATACTATTACCCAGTAAAAAGTTTTTAGGGGGTTTTAGGAGAAGAGGCTGATTTCAGATCTGAGGCAGAGAATGTACAAGGTACTTAGGACATTCTCTTATGCCAGAAAACAGGGAAACTATTGAAGAGCACTAGCATTGTGTCAAAGGACAACAGGAATCAATTTGGGGAGACTCCCAAAGACCAACTTCATTAAAACATCTGTCCTAATTACTGTGGCTATGTAAGAGCCACACCAAACTTGACTTAAAGCATTTATTCTTTGCTCAAATCTTCAATATGGGCAAGGCTCAATGAGGGGTCAGCTAATGTCTATTCTGCTCAATATCAACTGAGCATCTCAAAAGCTGGAGGCTGAAACCTACAGAGAGCTTGTTCACTCACATCTCTGTTGCCTGGAAGTGAACAGCTAAGGAATGAAACAATTAGGACTGCTTAGTTAACTCTATATTTCTATGGTGTCTTTTCACAACCTCTTTTCAACGCACTGCCAAGATTTCCAAATTTGCTGGCATATTAAGTGCAGCACTTTCACAGCATCATTTTAGGATTTGAAATAGCTCGACTGGAATTCCATTACCTCCACTAGCTTTGTTCGTAGTGATGCTTCCTAAGGCCCACTTGACTTCAGACTCCAGATTGTCTGGCTCTAGGTGAGTAATCACACCATCATGATTATTTGGTTAATGTGCATTAACCAAAACATACTCACAGCATCATAAAGAATACTATAGTTGATTGATGTACTTGAATATGTAAAAATTCTAAAGACACTCAACACAGGAAAAAAATTAACACATTGACTACTAATTCCTTACTCAAAAATTGGTAAAGAGGTATGGGATGGGGAGGGAGGCGGGAGAGAGGTTCAAGAGGGAGGGGATATAGATACACCTCTGGCTGATTCATGTTGATGTTTGGCAGAAACCAACACAATATTGTAAAGCAATTATCCTTTAATTAAAAATAAATTTAATTGTAAAAAACTTGGTAAAGAGAGCAATTTAAGTATTAATTCTTTCTTTTCCATGTGGAACTGTACTTCAGAGTAACAATTAGCTCCAATTGACAAGGGAAAGCTTTTTCTGACAGAAGAATTTCAAATAATGAATGCAAAATGATTAAATGCAAAAACATTGATAGAATTGGGAAAGTCATCATTTTGCAACTTGTAATGGAAATAGTGGTTCAGGCAAGAATCAGCAATGGATGCTAAAAGCACTGAGTATGAGGTTGACAAGGGACTGGATACTAATCTGCTGCCAAATTATCAACACATAGATTATTTACTTGCCTCAAGGGAAACAATGGTAACTTTACAATGGACTCATGTGGCAACTTTGACTTTAACCATCAATCCAGTGAAGGAGCTTCGCATTATAAAAAGAAAAACAACTGAGTATTATGCAACTCCTAAAATATTACGATATTCACAGCATCACTCATGAAGTATTTCTGACAAGAATGTTTTACCTGACTTTAGTCATAACTTGAGATCACAATTTTCAGTTTATAGAAAATACAATGGGGAGTTAATGAAAAGCGAAATAAAACCAGAGAGAAACAATCACTGAAGTCCAGAGGGTGGAATTTTACCAGAAGATGCATTCAACCACAAAATTGACCCAGTCTCTTGAACAAGTGTATCAGTTCAGTTCAGTTCAATCTAGAAGTTCATGGTTCAAGTATTGCTGAAGCCTGGCTTGAAGAATTTTGAGCATTATTTGCTAGCCTGTGCTGCTGCTAAGTCACTTCAGTCGTGTCCAACTCTGTGTGACCCCACAGACGGCAGCCCACCAGGCTCCCCCATCCCTGGGATTCTCCAGGCAAGAACACTGGAGTGGGTTGCCATTTCCTTCTCTGCTAGCCTGTGAGATCAGTGCAATTGTGCAGTAGTTTGAGCATTCTTTGGCATTGCCTTTCTTTAGGACTGGAATGAAAACTGACCTTTTCCAGCCCTGTGGCCACTGTTGAGTTTTCCAAACTTACTGGCATATTGAGTACAGTACTTTCACAGCATCATCTTTTAGGATTTGAAATAGCTCAGTTGGAATTCCATCACCTCCACTAGCTTTGCTCATTCATAGTGATGCTTCCTAAGGCCCACTTGACTACAGACTCTAGGATGTCTGGCTCTAGGTGAGTGACCACACCATCGGATTATCTGGGTCATGAAGATGTTTTTTGTACTGTTCTTCTGTGTATTCTTGCCACCTCTTCTTAATATCGTCTGCTTCTGTCAGGTCCATACCATTTCTGTCCTTTATCGAGCCCATCCTTGCATGAAATGTTCCCTTGGTATCTCTAATTTTCTTGAAGAGATCTCTAGTCTTTCCCATTCTATTGTTTTCCTCTATTTCTTTGCACTGATCACTGAGTAAGGCTTCTTATCTCTCCTTGCAAGTCTTTGGAACTCTGCATTCAAATGGGTGTATCTTTCCTTTTCTCCTTTGCTTTTCACTTCTCTTCTTTTCACAGCTATTTGTAAGGCCTCCTCAAACAGCCATTTTGCTTTTTTACATTTCTTTTTCTTGGGGATGGTCTTGATCCCTGTCTCCTGTACAATGTCACAAACTTCCGTCCATAGTTCATCAGGCACTCCATCTATCATATCTAGTCCCTTAAATTTATTTATCACTTCCACTGTATGATCATTAGGGATTTGATTTGGGTCATACCTGAATGGTCTAGTGGTTTTCCCTACTTTCTTCAATTTAAGTCTGAATTTGGCAATAAGGAGCTTATGATCTGCTGCTGCTGCTGCTGCTAAGTTGCTTCAGTCGTGTCCAACACTGTGCAACCCCACTGATGGCAGCCCACCAGGCTCCCCCATCCCCGGGATTCTCCAGGCAAAACACTGGAGTGGGTTGTCATTTCCTTCTCCCATGCATGAAAGTGAAAAATGAAAGTGAAGTCACTCAGTCATGTGTGACTCTTAGCCACCCCGTGGACTGCAGCCTACCAGGCTCCTCCCATGGTATTTTCCAGGCAAGAGTAACCCACTGGAGTGGGTTGTCATTGCCTTCTCTGGTTCACGATCTGAGCCACAGTCAACTCCCAGTCTTGTTTTTGCTGACTGTATAGAGCTTCTCCATCTTTGGCTGCAAAGAATATAATCAATCTGATTTCGGTGTTGACCATCTGGTGATGGTCATGTGTAGAGTCTTCTCCTGTGCTGTTGGAAGAGGGTGTTTGCTATGACCAGAGTGTTCTCTTGGCAAAACTCTATTAGCCTTTGCCCCGCTTCATTCTGTACTCCAAGGCTAAATCTGAACAAGTATATCTAATGTTTAAAAAGAGGGAGTAGAGAAGAGAGGAACTTTCCTGGACTAACAGAGAAATGTGATCTATAATAGCCAAATGGTAACAGTCCTGTGTGTCATTGATTAGATCCTGGTTTGGGCAAATTAGCTAATAACAAGCAAACAAAAAACCATGCCCTTTGGGGACAACTGAGAGAATGTGAATGTGTACTGAATATTAGAAGGTATCAGGAAATTTTTATTAATGTGTTAGATGTGATAATAATGCTTAGGAAAAATGTCTTTAGAGATGAATACTATAGAATCTAGGGATAAAGCAACATTCTCTGATTTATATCCAAATGCTTTAAAAATAAAATTAAGTAAATATGGCTAATGTTAATGATCAATAAACCTACATAGGAGTGTATGGGTATTTGTCATGCTATTCACCCCATTTATTTTCATATTTGATAGGTTTTATAGTAAAACATAGTAACACAGAAAAGTTCTTTCCAAGTCCAAGAGTTTTTTAAATATTCACTTCTAAATTTTATGGCTTGACTTTTTTAAAACTATTTAACAATTAAATTACCTGGATTGTTTTTTCCAGTGTCATATTAATTTAATTATAAGCTTTATGTAATAATAAAATAACATCAATTTTTAAATCTATTATTGCCCATTTGTTTTTTGATACTGTTGTTTTTGTTTGCTGTTATTATATTCACTAATTTTTATTTTTTTAGATTCCACATATGAGTGTTATCATCCAATGTTTTTCTTTCCCTGTCCATTTGTTTTTGTAGGTAATTTTTGGAATTTGCCCCCAACCTCCCCCAAAATCTCATTTTTGTTTGTTTGTTTTCTATTGCAGTTTGATTAAAATTGAATTGGAAAGAATTATCATCTCTATATTACTGACAATTAATACTTAATCTCACTCAAATTTTAGGAGCTCTAGTTCTTAATTCTTCAGCATATTGAGTTATAATGTGCTTCCTTCAAACTTCCCAACCCCACTGTTTCAGTTCTGCTCTCTGGAGTGACATATAATTTATGTACTCCTTCTTCTACATAATTGAAGACAGCAATTAAGTTCTCAGTTTATTCAGCCATTTCCTGTCTGACATGATTTTTCATTTTCTTCATTGTCCTGCTTACCCACTTCCAAATATGCTCCACTTTGTCAGTGTTTCCTCTTGAAATGTGAAACTCAGATCTAAGAACTCAAGACTCCAAATATATGTGGTCTGAGAAACACAAAGAAGTGGGATCATTATTTATCTTATCCTGAACACTCAGCTGTTATTATTAATGCAGTCTCGATTGGTATCCACTTTTCTTGGCAGTCCTCTACACTATTGGCTCAGAATGAGCCTGCAGTCAACTAAAAATCACTAGAACTTTTCCACCAGATTGTCCTTAAAATATTAATAGATTTTCTTGAACATAAGCAGATGAATGCTGAATCTATTTGTATATATATCGTTATATGTATCCTTATGAAATTTCATCTTTTCAACAATGGTCCATCATTTCAGCCTAACTATACATCCCGTGTAGCTCAGTCGGTAAAGACTGCCTGCAGTGCGGGAAACCTGAGTTCAGCCCCTGGGTTGGGAAGATCCCCTGGAGAAGGAAATGGCAACCCACTCCAGTATCACTGCCTGGAGAATCTCATGGACAGAGGAGCCTGGTGAGCTGCAGTCCACGGGGTCACAAAGAGTCGGGCACGACTGAGCGACTAACACTTACTTACCTATAAATCCTAATTTTACTTTCAAGGAATTAAAACTTACTCATCTGCAAATGTAATAAACATGTCTAACAAATAGAAAAGAACCAAGTCCAATGACAAAATAACCAAATACTTCATTCTGGGGGATTACCCAAGGCTGAGTTGAAATAGTGGATCTTTAGCATTTCCTTATCAACTAGGAAATTTATGAAAAAAGGAGCAAGTTTGATCTCATCTGCTCTTTGTAAACCCATAATGATTCCTAATGATCATCTCTTCCCATTCTGAATGCTCACATACTTCTTATTTTCAGTTCATTCTAAATTTTGCTGAGAACCAATGGCAAACGCAATTGTACATCACAATCCAAAGATGATCCCTTTTCTAAAATTATGAATAAAAATCACCCATCACCCAGTATCTCTGCCATTCTCCAGTTCTCCTAAAAAAATATTGACTGTGAATTGTATTTGCACTTTTTCATTGCTGTAAAATATCATTCCTTAGGTCCTAGAACCATGAATTTATTATGGTACCTGCATGTACTTCCATGAAGGTGTTTGCATACACGTTTGTCTTCTCAACAAGATGTTAAGTTACTTAAGTAATGCTGAGTCACATTCAGTTCAATTCAACCTACAGTTAATGAGTAGCAGGCATTTTAACAGCAGCTGTAATAGGAGACAGAGAGATAACAGAGAAAACAACAGAGATGCAAAACAGCATAGTATGTACGAGGACTAGAAACAGTTCTGTACTATTGGAGTGAGAGTTATGGAATAGCAGAAAAAAGGATGGAAAGAGACTGCAATTAGAGAGGGCCTTGGAAACCATGCTAAGAAACTTTAACTTTATCCTCCAGGAGAAAGTAACAAACAGCCCTCCCAAAAGCCAGGTTCCCCTGCAGACTCATTTTGTTTGCCCCACACAATCTTAAAAAAATAAGATACGAAAGTCCACAGAGCCTTCAGTCTATCCTTTGTCACAGACCCTAATTCCTTGGGGTCTTAAACTGCAACCAAAATATTAGCTCTTGGAACACTGGGTCTTCCTCTGAATACTTTATAAAGGTCTCCTCAGAGTCTAGGTCAGTGTCTGGGGCATACAAACCATCAAGATTTTCAACATCCTTTCATGATAAAACCCTCAAGAAATTAGGTATAGATGGAATGTACCTCAACAAAAGAATATATATAAGCCACATCTAACATGATACTCAATATAATATATATTATATATGTATATATAATACAAGCCCACATCTAACATCATGCTCAATAGTGAAACGCTGAAAGCATCTGTAAGGTCAGGAAAAAGACAAAGATGCCCACTTTGGCACTTCTATTCAGCATAGTACCAGAAGTTTTAGCCAGAGTAATAAGGCAACAGAAAGGAACAAAGGCATCCAAATAGAAAAGAAAGAAGTGAAAGAAGTAAAATTGTTTGCAGATAACATGCCCTTATATATAGAAAATACTAAAGACTACATACACACACACACACGCAAACTTAGAATAAACAAATTCAGTAAAGTTGCAGGACACAAAATCAATGTACAAAAATCAGTTCTGTTTCTATACACTAACATCCAACTATCAGAAATGACAATTTAAAAAAAGAATAAGTCTACTTACAATAGCATAAAAAAAAAAAAACTAGGAATAAATATAACCAAGAAGGTGAAAGACCTGTACACTGAAAACCATAAAACACTGATGAAAGAAATTAAAGACAAAAATCAATGGAAAAATACCCTATATTCATGAATTTGAAGAATTAATACTGTTAAAATATTCATATTTCCAAAGCAATCTATAGATTTAATGCAACACCTGTCAAAATTCCAAAGACATTTTTCACAGAAATAGAAAAATTTTCACAATTCATATGGAACAACAAAAGACCCTGAATACCAAAATAATCCTGAGAAAGAAGAACAAAGCTGAAGTCATCAGTCTTTCTGATTTCAAACTATATTACATAACTGTAGTATTCAAAACAGTATGTGATTGGCAGAAAACAGATATATAGATCAATGGAACAGAAAGAAATGCATGCACATACAGTTATCCAGTCTTTGACAAGGACACCAAGAATACACAACAGGTAAAAGATAATATTTTCCAAAAAACAGTGTTGGGAAAACTGGACAGTTACATGTAAAAGAATGAAATTAGACCCTTATCTTACACCATACCCCAAAATTAAATCAAAGTGGTTTAAAACTTAAATGTAAGACCTGAAACTTTGAAAGTCCTAGGATAAAACAGGAAAACAACTTCTTAGCAATGATTTTTTGGATAGGAAACCAAAAGCACAGGCAACAAATGCAATAAAAATAATAAATATGTCAAACTAATAAGCTTCCGTACAGCAAATGAAACAACAAAATGAAAGAGCAGCCTATGGAATAACAGAAAATACTTGCAAATCATATATCCTATAAGAGGTGCTGCTACTGCTGCTAAGTCGCTTCAGTCGTGTCCGACTCTGCGACCCCATAGACGGCAGCCCACCAGGCTCCCCCGTCCCTGGGGTTCTCCAGGCAAGAACACTGGAGTGGGTTGCCATTTCCTTCTCCAATGCATGCAAGTGAAAAGTGAAAGTGAAGTCGCTCAGTCATGTCCGACTTAGCGACCCCATGGACTGCAGCCTTCCAGGCTCCTCCGTCCATGGGATTTTCCAGGCAAGAGTACTGGAGTGGGGTGCCATTGCCTTCTCCATATTAAGAGGTTAATATCCACAATATATAAGGAATACACACAACTTAATAACAAACAAAATATGATTAAAAAATGGACATAGAACATTAACAGACATGTTTTCAAAGACATACAAATGGGCAACAGGCACATTTTTAAATGTTCACCACTAGGGAAATGCAAATCAAAACCACAGTGAGATATCACCTCACATATGTTAGCATGCCTATTATCAAAAGAACAATAAAAATTGATAACTAGGTGAGGTGATGTGTTAATTTATCATTTCACACAGTATACATCTAATAAATCACATTGTACAACCTTTAAAAAGGATTATAAATAGATTAAGGTTATTTTAATTATCATAATGATTTTGATTACTTAAGAAATACCCATTTACTACAATTAGTGATATTGATTTCAAATTATTCTTCTTTGGTGACATTTGTTGCCTTGAAGTACTGCCAAAGAGTATATGTCAAAATAGAGAACATAATTTTCTCAACCATTCTTTAAATCAGATTTTAACTATCAATAACTGAAATGTAAAAATAGTATCTTAATTAATTCAGACATCTTTCTCAATTAGTTTGTGAGGCTGACAAGTATGGAGTCACTTATAAGTATATTTACTATAGACCTGTATTCTTCTACTGAATATTTCTCATTATAGACATCAATCGTTGGAGAATAATTAGAAAGTATTTTACTTAGTGTGTATGATTCTAGACTCAAAACCCTCTTCTGCTACTTACTATCTAAAGGTAACTCTTTTGTCTCAGTTTCCTCAGTTATAAAATGGAGATTAAAATAATATCTATTGGGACTTTCCTGGTGGTCCAGTGGCTAAGACTCCAGCCTCTCAATTTTGATTCTTATACCAGTGAACATTTATAAAGTCTTTGCTGCATGCCAGGTAACATACTAAACACATTATATCAATGAACATAATTCTCCCCATATCCTCTACAAATAGATATTATTTTATTTTTCAATATTTATTTTTATGTATTTGGCCACACTGGATCTTAGAGCACACAGGATCTTTCATCTTCATTGTGGCACACTGGATCTTTAGTTGCAGCATGTGGGATCTAGTTCCCTGACCAAGATCAGATCCCAGAGTACTCTGGAGAAGAAAATGGCAACCTACTCCAGTAGAAAATCCCATGGATGGAGGAGCCTGGTGTCCATGGGGTCGCAAAGAGTTGGACACGACTGAGCGACTTAAAAAAAAAAAGATCCCAAAGTAATACAGTATCATTTTTGAGGTGCACAGTGAAAGAACAACAAATACTTAATGACTGACATGTAAACAAACAAGCAGTCTTTCTTCTGACACATTTTGCACATTTTCCTGACCTATTTTTCCTATTCATTTTTCTCTCCTCATTCTTATGTCTTCATGTGTTTTAGACATACACAAATTGATTTGTTAATTAAACTTCAATAAAGCTGAAAAAAGAAAAGACTCTCAACAATATTATAAAGTAATTAGCCTCCAATGAAAATTTAAAAAATAAATAAGACAGCTCTATTACAAAAAAAAAATGTATACCTGATTCACCTTGCTGTACATCTGAAACTAACCAAACATTGTAAATCAACTATACTCCAAAAGAAATTTTTTAATAAAAAATAAAAGAAAGCAAAGGCGCTCTCAGCTAGTTACTGGCCTGGCCCACTCCATTGGTTCACACCACCTGTTATGAGGATGGGCAACCAACAGCAGGTGCTAGAGATGCCTTCAGGTCTTCTTTCTCCCCGTAAAAATGTATGAAGCTTAACTGTAAATTTTTTTTTTAACAGAATTGTCTGTTTCTCTCATACCTGCACATCATTCACCATCTTCATACAACTAAACCCGAATGTTGGAAGTCTACTTTTCCTACAAACCATGGTCTGACTAAGCCCAACCCTCCATTCCTTAAGGACTTCACATTCAGGGATGATATGGCCATGTGGTCACACCCTCCCTCAGTGGTAGGCACTTCCAGGCTTCCAATCTGTTCTTCCCTGGCGTTCAGAATCAAATTCTGGATGTCCATTCTCCTGCTTGCTTCCTTGCTATAATGAGAGGTAAAAAGCAGCAAAGCTAGTTGAAGGCTCATGAAATGCTTTGCTTTTAGCAGAACAAGACTACCAGAAGTTATATTTACTAGTCTCTGTGCCTATGTTTCAATTTATATTTGGAAACTATTGGCCACATCTTCTATTGTAACCAGCATTCCATAGCAAGCACCTTCAGCCATAGTCTTGTTTTGCTCTCCTGTCATTCATATATAAATGCTTACCATTCCCCACTTTCCTGTTTCCTTTGGAAAGATACGCTATCTGGAAATTCAGTGCTATTGCCACCACATCCTTTTTTTTGCTATATATATTTACATACACTCATAAATATATACATACAAAACAAAACCACCAGAGCTGCTTATTGTGAACAATGAATTGTTTTAAAAACTGTGAGGTTGACTATACACTGATAATTGTGGAAGCTCAGGAATAAATACATGGGGCTTCATTCCACTATTCTTTCTACTTTTGAATATATTTGATAATTTCAATGATAAAAATATTTTTAAACTATTTGTAAAATTATTATATTTCCCCTCAAATGTTGCTAAATAGTAGTACAAACATTAACACATAATTTCTATTTAGGGTTACCAAATAAAATATAAAATGCCTGCCCTGTTAGATTGAAATTTCAAATAAACAACAATTGATTTTCAATATATTTAGGATGTTTATTCTCTCAGATTTCTAGAGTTAAAGAACCCTGAAATCAGTTTCGCTAAATCAAAATCAAGGTGTTAACAAGGCTGTATTCCTTCCCAAGGCTCTAAGGGAGAATCCGTCCCTTACCACTTTTAGCTTCTAGTGGCTACCAACATCCCTTGGCTTGTGGCCACATTTCTCCAATCTGTAACGCCAACATCTTCAAATCTCTATCTGCTCCACTTACACTGCCTTCTCCCCTGGGTGTGTGTCAAATCTCTCTCTGCCTAAGGATACTTGTAATGCATTTAGGGCCTATCTGGATAATCCAGTATAGTTCTCATCTCAAGATCTTTAACTTAATGACATCTGCAAAGATCCTTTTCCAATTAAGCTAACATTTAAGGGTTTCAGGAATTTGGACCAGATATTTTTAGGGGTCAATAATCAACCCACCAGAGGAGCCATGACAGAATTTATCAGGAAACACTGGAGAGGCAGAGGAGCTGAAAGTTCAACTTGAAAGGAGTTGGACGAAAAAGAAGATGTCAAGAAAGGCTTCCTAGATGAGTGATGCCAGAGATTATAAATAACTAAAGCAGTAGCTATAACAACAACAGTAATCAGACCAATCACAAGAGACATTAGCTATAAATCACCACTACAGCCTACCAGTAAGTACCAGTTGAGCATTATTCTTGCTCACAGGTATAATGTTGGAGGATTACTACAAGAGAATAAAATGAGCAGGAGCAACTGAATGACAAAAATCCTTATACATGGTTCCTGGTAACCACTTAGGGAGGCAAGAAGGCAGGAAGACCTGCTCTGTGTAGTCTGTAGAGTATCCGCAAACCACGTATCTTACTTCCAGTCTTTTTATTTTCTGTCTTCTGCAATGCCCTTCAAAACTTCCCTACCCCTTTAACTATTTTTTATCAACTCAATGTACTCTATAATTTTGCTCAATCATTCACTCAATAATTTTCATTAAAATAAAGTGTTCTGCATTAAAAAAAAAATTCTAGCAATATAAGCCTCCCAGGTGGCTCAGATGGTAAAGTGTCTGCCTGCAATGCAGGAGATGGGAGTTAGATCCCTGGGTCAGGAAGATCCCCTGGAGAAGGAAATGGCACCCCACTCCAGTATTCTTGCCTGGAAAAGTCCATGGATGGAGGAGCCTGGTAAACTACAGTCCATGGGTCGCAAAAAGTTGGACACAACTGAGCGACTTCACTTTCATTTTTTCAAAGGTATATAAAGTAATATTACTATCTCCTCCAACTAATGCTAATGAGCACACATCAACAGATATATCAAGACCTTATCTATCTATGTACAACCATACATATATTTAACTAAACAGGAAAGCACAATTGTTCAGCTGTTGGCAGAAAGTGATAATCAAAACAATGCTACCTCAGCCCATTATGCTTCCAAGAAGCAGCAAGTTATATGCTCCTGCTTATTATACTCTTTGGATCCAATCCTACAGGAAATATCTCTAATTCATAAATTATTTCTCCTTTAGTGGGATCCTAAAAGAGGACTGGCAATAGGGGTAAGAATTAAAACATCGACAACAATAATTTCCCCTAATCTCCCCCTAAACTTTTCACCCCAAAACCCTTCTTGGTTGTTAAACAGGCACCTCAAATATAAACTACCTAAAATTGAATTTACTATCTTTGGAAACCTGATACTCCTATTGTTTTCCAATTTATCCAGTGGCCAAGCCAGAAACCAGAGAGTCACCCTTTTCCCCCACATCATACATCCAAAAAGCCACCAAAGGATTCCAATATCCTAGATTAGCGATTTCCTGCTTAATTAATTCTCTGCCTTCATCTCACACCCTCACAGTTCTGGTCTCAAACCCCCATTCTCATTTTCTTCATTTTTTTAAGAAGGTATGCTTAAGCACGCTGGAATCTTGTATGTGCTATTTCTTCTAAAAAAAAAAAAAAGAAAGAAATGGAACTTTCCCTCTCCTTGTTTAGCTAAGTCCTATTAAATTGATACCTCTTAATTTAGCTACCAGTTTTCCCAAGAAGTCTCCCCTTAATTCTTCTCGTCTGAGTTAGTGGTCTCTTCTCTGTTCTATCTCAGAAAAGACAGATCTTGTGCTTTCTGTCATTTGCTAATTCTTCACAATTATAATTGCCTATTCACTTGTCTTTCACCACCAATACACTACAGGATCACCTTTGTACAATCAGGACCTACTCCAATATTCTTGCCTGGAGAATCCCATGGACAGAGGGCCCTGGCGTGCTGCAGTCCATGTGGTCTCAAAGAGTCACACACAACTGAGCACAACACAACAACAACAAAGCCTAGTATTGGGGACACAGTAGGATCTCAATAAATACTTATTTGTTGTTCATTGTTCAGTCGCTCAGTCATGTCCAACTCTTTGTGACCCCATGGACTGCAGCACACCAGGCTTCCCTGTCCTTCACCAACTCCCAGAGCTTGCTCAAACTCATGTCTATTGAATCAGAGAAGCCATCCAACCACCTCATCCTCTTTACTCAACCTCTAATCCAACCATCACCCCCTTCTCCTCCTGCCTTCTATCTTTCCCAGCATCAGGGTCTTTTCTAAATGAGTCGGCTCTTTGCATCCTGGAATTAAATAGGTAGAAAGAGGAATGCAGATCCCATTAGCAAAGTGTTATACATGTATGTTCGGGGAGGCAGTTCAACACATGACTTGAGCATAATAAGCAAAATGGGAGCATAATTGTTACAGCATTTTGTTTACTTGGGCATAAGACAAAACCCACCTTCTCCCCTCCAAAAACAGCCCATTCTCCTCTGCACAGGAAGAAAATCCGACTGTGACTCAGCTCCAAACACTTGTCCTCCTTATCTTTCTGAATTTGTACAGAAAGCAGAAGTAGTAATAGGATAGTAGAGCTGACTGATTCCGCCATGCTTCTGCCATTATCATGGTCCAGTGAACAGTCCTCAGCTTAGCAGGCTCAGAAGCTCGATTGTATTGTTTCACACAAAAGTACAAAGTCACTGAGGTAGATTTTCTTAACAGGGGTTCTTCATCTGAACACAGAATACAGAAAATTATATGAGAGATTATTTCTCAATTCTTCCAAGGCTGGCAAATAGCTACTCCCAATCTAGACGGAAAGAGAAGTTACTTCATTACATACAATAGATGCTTTATAGCATTTAGTGCCTATTTCACTTCCAGTACCCCCAGGGGCTTGAATCCCATGAAGTAAATTATATATATATACATGCATACATATATACTTTATACATATGTATGTATACATGTGTGTATGTATGTATGTATGTGTGCATACGTGATGAGTCGTGTCCTGCCAGGCTCCTCTGTCCATGGAATTTTCCAGGCAAGAATACTGGAGTGGGTTGACTTCCTTCTCCAAGGGATCGTCCCAACTCAGGGACGTAACCCTTGTCTCCTGCATCTCCAGCACTGGCAGGCAGATTCTTTACCACTGAGCCACTTGGGAAGCTGGTGTATATGTATATATTACATGTACTAATTTGTAAAAGAAAATACACATGTCACAAAAACTAGAATACAGTACCATTACCAATAATGTAGCTTGTAAAATACGGACTCTAGAGCCAAAAGACCTTTCCACTGTTAGTTCTAATCTTGTTAATTTAAGATGTATGTTGTGGGAGTGGGTCTGATGAAAGTATATAAGGCCTTGCCAAGAGTAGTGAGGGGGGCACTCTGCATCCCCCCTCTGATGACTATGTCAGAAGCTTTCTCTGTCGCTTTTTATACTTTAATAAAACTCTGCTACACAAAAGCTGTTGAGTGATTAAGTCTGGTCCCTGGTCCCAAACCTAAATCTGCTTCATCGGAGATCACAAATCCAACTGCAAGCTATCAGAACCACATTTGTCTTGGCTCAATTTTTATTGAAATATGAACAAATAATTAATGTAGTACATGGCACACATTCCATTTCATTAATGGATAGATGATTAAGTTGTACTGTAACACATCCTGGATTATTTTCTAAGGATATTTCACTTCATATATGAAATGCAAATTCTTGCTCATTCATTTAACAGGCACCCATTACATACATGGAGCCTAGACAGGTTATGCATTATACATCATTTCTTTAAAATTAATCTACCACTTCACATTCATTAGGATTATATTATCCAAAAAAAAAAAAGAAAAGAACAAGTGTCAGCAAGGATATAGTGAAACTGGAACTCTTGTGCACTGCTGGTGGGAATGTAAAATAATAGAGTCACTATGGAAAAGTTTGGTGATTTCTCAAAAAATTATAAACATAACTACCATTTAATCCAGTAATTCTACTTCTTGGTATATACTCAAAAGAACTGAAAGCAGAGACTTGAACAGATATTTATACACTCATGTCTTTAAAAGCTTACTCACAATAGTCAAGAAATGGAAGCAACCCAAGTATCCATTGACAGAGGAATGGCTAAACATGGTGTGTGTGTGTGTGTGTGTGTGTATATATATATCTATATATATATACACATATATAAATATATAAAAGAATATTACTCAAGTACAAAAAGGAAGAAAATTCTGACACAAGCTACAATACAGGTTGAACCTTGAAAACATTATGGTAAGCAAAATAAGCCAGTCACAAAAGCACAAATCTGTATGATTCCCCTTGTGAAGTATCTAGAATAGTCAAAAAAGATAGAAAGTAGAACAGTGGTGACCAGGGGCTGGGGATAGGGACTTACTGTTTAATGGGTATAGACTTTCAGTTTTGGAAGAATAAAAATGTTCTAGAGGGAATTCCCTGATAGCCCAGTGATTAGGACTGGGTACTTTCAATGCTGAGAGCCTGGGTTCAATCACTGGTCAAGGAATTGAAATCCAACAAGCTGCATGGCAAAGTCAAAAAAAGAAGGTTCTAGATATGGATATAAGTAATGCTCGCATTACAAATGTATTTAATGTCACTAAACTTGTGCACTTACCTTAAAATTGTTAAAATAGTAAAGTTTATATTATATATTTTCCCATATTGTTTTAAAGATTAATCAAAAAATAATAATAATAAAGATTAATACAGTTTCCTTTTCTGATCCTGTTAACATTTACCTTACTTTAGCATCTGCAGTCTTGTCTATCTTTCATGAAGAATACCAGTAACCAACCTTACCTGAGCACTGGGATTCTATAAGTAACTGGGACAAATCTTGGATCACTTTACCCTGGAATGCAGGCCTTCATCCTGATGTCAAGTTTCTAAGTAATATAACCAGAGATGAGGCTTTGGGGAACTGGAATTAATTGGATTTACACAGCCTGAAAATGGAGCAAGGGTTAGGAAGGGGGCACACTGGAGAATGGGAATCCCAATCCCCTTCCTACTCACACGGTATCCAGACAAAAGATGGCTTCTATAGTAGCCCAATGTTCTCTGTCCCCACCTCAGTTATTCTGCAGTTTAGTCTCCAAAGGAATCCAAAGGAAGTAGAATTGGATTTGCAGGGAAACAGGGAGGGAAATAAGACCTGTAGCACGTACCAGATACTGCCACTGGTGCCTGACATTCATTACTTCATTTGATTCTTATAAAGAACATATTATTATCCTCATTTTATAGATGACCAAATTAAGGCTTAGAGCAATTAGCATAACCCAAAGTCACTTGCTTGCAAGTCCTAGGACTAGGATTCAAACCTAATTATTTTCTAACTCTTTGAGCCCAGAATCATTTTGTTGTTCTGTCTCACAGTTGCCTATGGAGTCAGTTTCTGCCACTGGCTCCCTCTTTAGAAAGAGTTATGTTACCCTGTATGAACAGGCAAAAAGAAACCAGTATGAAAAGGCAAAAAGATAGGACACTGAAAGATGAACTCCCCAGGTCAGTAGGTGCCCAATATGCTATTGGAGAGATCAGTGGAGAAATAACTTCAGAAAGAATGAAGGGATGGAGCCAAAGCAAAAATAACACCCAGTTGTGGATGTGACGGGTGATAGAACCAAGGTCCGATGCTGTAAAGAGCAATACTGCATAGGAACGTGGAATGTTAGGTCCATGAATCAAGGCAAATTGGAAGTGGTCAAATAGGAGATGGCAAGAGTGAATGTTGACATTCTAGGAATCAGCGAACTAAAATGGACTGGAATGGGTGAATTTAACTTAGATGAACATTATGTCTACTACTGTGGGCAGGAATTCCTTCGAAGAAATGGAGCAGCAATCATAATAACAAAAGAGTCCAAAATGCAGTACTTTGTTGCAATTTCAAATATGACAGAATGATCTCTATCCGTTTCTAAGGCAAACCATTTAATATCACAGTAATCCAAGTCTATGCACCAACATATAATGCTGAAGAAGCTGAAGTTGAACAGTTCTATGAAGACCTACAAGATCTTTTAGAACTAACACCCCAAAAAATGTGTTTTTCATTATAGGGGACTGGAATGCAAAAGTAGGAAGTCAAGAAACACCTGGAGTAACAGGCAAATTTGGCCTTGCAGTACAGAATGAAGCAGGGCAAAGGCTAATAGAGTTATGCCAAGAGAACTCACTGGTCATAGCACTCTCTTCAAACAACACAAGAGAAGACTCAACACATGGACATCACCAGTGGCCAACACCAAAATCAGATTGATTATATTCTTTGCAGCCAAAGATGGAGAAGCTCTATATAGTCAGCAAAAAGAAGGCTGGGAGCAGAGTATGGCTAAGAACATGAACACCTTATTGCCAAATTCAAACTTAAATTGAAGAAAGTGGGGAAAACCACTAGACCATTCAGGTATGACTTAAATCAAATCCCTTATGATTATAGAGTGGAAGTGAGAAATAGATTTAAGGGACTAGATCTGATAGAGTGCCTGATGAACTACGAACACAGATTTGTGACATTATGAACTTCCTGATGTTCAAGCTGGTTTTAGAAAAGGCAGAGGAACCAGAGATCAAATTGCCAACATCCACTGGATCATGGAAAAAGCAAGAGAGTTCCAGAAAAACATTTATTTCTGCTTTATTGACTATGCCAAAGCCTTTGACTGTGTGGATCACAACAAACTGTGGACAATTCTGAAAGAGTTGGGACTACAGACCACCTAACCTGCCTCTTGAGAAACCTGTATGCAGGTCAAGAAGCAACAGCTAGAACTGGACATGGAACAACAGACTGGTTCCAAATCGGGAAAGAAGTACATCAAGGCTGTATATTGTCACCCTGATTATTTAACTTATATGCAAGAGTACATCATGAGAAACACTGGGCTGGATGAAGCACAAGCTGGAATCAAGATTGCTGGGAGAAATATCAATAACCTCAGATATGCAGATGACACCACCCTTATGGCAGAAAGCGAAGAAGAATTAAAGAGCCTCTTGATTAAAGTGAAAGAGGAGAGTGAAAATGTTGGCTTAAAACTCAACATTCAGAAAACAAAGATCATGGCATCCGGTCCCATCACGTCATGGCAAATAGATGGAGAAACAGTGGAAACAGTGGCAGACTTTTTTTGGGCTTCAAAATCACTGCAGATGGTGACTACAGCCATGAAATTAAGAGAAGCTTACTCCTTGGAAGAAAAGTTATGACCAACCTAGACAGTATATTAACAAGCAGAGACATTACTTTGTCCACAAAGGTTCATTTCGTCAAGGCTATGGTTTTTCCAGTAGTCATGTATGCATGTGAGAGTTGGACTATGAAGAAAGCTGAGCACCAAAGCATTGATGTTTTTGAACCATGGTGTTGGAAAAGACTCTTGAGAGTCCTCTGGACTGCAAGGAGATCCAACCAGTCCATCCTAAAGGAAATCAGTCCTGAATATTCATTGGAAGGACTGATGCTGAAGCGGAAACTCCAATACTTTGGCTGCCTGATACAAAGAGCTGACTCATTTGAAAAGACCCTGATGATGAGAAAGATTGAGGGCAGGAGGAGAAGGGGACAACAGAGGATGAGATGGTTGCATGGCATCACCAACTCAATGGACATGAGTTTGAGTAAACTCCGGGAGTTGGTGATGGACAGGAAGGGCTAGTGTGCTGCAGTTCATGGGTCGCAGAGTCAGACATGACTGAGCAACTGAACTGAACTGATGTTACCCTGAAAACAAAAATCTATACCTAAACTTTTATGTTGTCCAGAAAATAAGGCTCTTGGCAGCAAGTTTGTTCTTTGATGAAAGCACTTAAAAATTGATTCCCAACAAGAATAATCAGAGGCAACAGAAGAAAGTGCTTCTTATCTCTGCATTCAGTACTTCCCGTGGCTCAAAAGGAAAACAGCCCTGCCTCATATTGATTTAAGAAATTAAACCTGATGCCTGAAAATCACTAGGTTTATATGCAAGCTTGTATACTGTACTCCCCTGCAAGCATTCAAGACTGTGTAGAGTTAATTATACTTTAATTGCATTTTCTGGAGTATTTGTTAAGGGATTGATTTTATTGGCTACAGATAACCAAAGCGATAAACGAGTAAGATAACTATACACTCTGTTTTTATTAATCATTCAGCCAATTGAGTATCTTCCAGTAAATAACCAGTTCCTCTTCCAGACAATAGGGGACTTGTCTATCAAAATACTGCATTAAATATATCAAATTCTTATAAATGATATCCTATTACACAGCAATTGATTTTATAAGACTTCCAAGTTAGAAATCTAGGCAAATAAGCTATTAACTGCATGAAAACTTTCCAAAGGATTTTCATGACCTTTTATGGCTTGTCTTAAAATGAAATCCACTGTTGTCACAGAATCACTTCAGGGTCTCTTGTTCTGTTAATATGTCTTCCAACACACTGGATTGAAATGGGGGAAATTAACAGTTCATTTCATTATGCCATAAACCCACAAATGAAATGTGATGAAATGCAATGGGGCTGGTGGGAAAGGGGGAGCTGGTAGTTACTCAATGAAGGAAATTATCTCATTTCTATCTGAGCTTTAGTTTTCTCATTTATGAAAGATAAAAATTGACCAAAACCATCTCTAAGGATACTCCAGTCTTTGAGTTTCTATGATTTGGTTATTCAGCAATGTGATAAACCAAAACACAAAATAAGTCCTATCTAATTTTGAATTAATTAATTGCATGATGAGATAAAAAGGGTTTTAAGGGTAAATAATAATGATAAAACTACTTTCCTTATAACTACCTTTCTAAG
>SJYT01065045.1:133254-160835 GCA_006410635.1 Cephalophus harveyi | reverse complement strand
CAGCCTTTGATATCAATAATCTTGATAACCTATCTCAACTTTTGGCTCATTTGTGACATTTTAATTTGGGGGGCAAAATAATTTAAAGAATGGCATCAAAAGATAAAAAACAATTTGAAGATTTTCTTATATGTTTAATACTTTTTGGTTCTTAATTCTAAAAATTGAAGTTCTTTTTAAAGTAAACCACATTGTAGTGGTTTTATTTTATAATTCTAGATCAAAAGGGATGATGAGTTCATGTTATCCCCAGAAAAATCTAGTTTCAAGGTAACAGATGGTAAGTTTAAAAATAATGCACTCTTTTTCAAGCTTTCTATAATAAGCATGTATCAAATATATACTAAAACAAAAACAAAAGAATAGGATGCCATGCAAATAAAATTCATAGTCTCCTTTTTTTCAAGACAAAACTTTTCTATTTCTCTCCTTCCTTTTGGCCTGTCATTTCTCCATGTTTCTAAAAAGTAGCAAATCAACTAAGCATGGAAGGTAGACAGTTATGATGTGTAGCATCTACATTTTGCTAACATCTTGTAGCAGACCAAATATTTATTATGCTGCAGTTAGGATAAAGTATATATTTTTGTGGGATTTCTCTGGTGGTCCAGTTCAGTTCAGTTCAGTCGCTCAGTCGTGTCCGACTCTTTGCGACCCCATGAATCGCAGCACGCCAGGCCTCCCTGTTCATCACCATCTCTCGGAGTTCACTCAATCTGGTGGTCCAGTGATTAAGAATCCACTCTTCTACTGCAGGGGGCACAGAGTTGATCCCTGGTGAGGAAACTGGTATCCTGCATGTCACCTAGCATGCCCAAAAAATTCAATAAGTGAAAAAAAAAAAAAATTGTGAGACCCCGAGTAAATATCAAAGACCTAAGATGATGACTGTCCTCTTAGTAACCATTCTATAGTCATCAACAACACTGAAAAATGCAAACTAGCATCTATTTTTCATGCTAAAAGAATTCAAGTTGCTTGAATAGAATTTGTATCCTATTGCGTGAAAATTGTGTAAACCTTAATTATGTTGAATTGGTTCATAGTGCTTTTCAAGTATACTATATCCTTCTACTTTTCTGTATACTCATTCTATTAATTTTATACAGCTTGATATTGAAACTCCAACTAAAATCTTAATTTATCTACTTAAAAAATAATTGTGATATACAATGGAACTACATGTAACTTTGTTTTGTATTATCCAAGTCTCCTGTAAATGTACCATATTTTGATAATTTAAAAAAGAGAAAAAGAAAGAGTTCAAGTTCCAAGGAGATATGACCTATATAAGAATGTTTTCAAATCATTCAAATGTTTAGTTCTATTAGGTTCAATTCTGATATCCTAACAGATGTAAAATTTACCTCATTGCCTATTGAATCAAGAATTCTGTTGGAACATGTTGAAGAATAAAATTAAATGACATTTATGTTCTCAAAAAGTAGTTATCAGCCTTCCCTGGTGGTCCAGTTGTTGAGAGTCTGCCTGCCGATACAGGGGTCACAGGTTCAATCCCTGGTCCAGGAGGATGCCCCATGGCATAGGCAACTGAGCCCATGCACTACAACTACTGAGCCTGTGCTCTAGAGCCTTCGAGCTGCAACTACTGAGCTCACATGCCACTACTTCTGGAGCCCAGATGCCCTAGAGCCCACGCTGTGCAACAAGAGAAGCCACCGCAGTGAGGAGAGGCCAGTGCACTGCAACTAGAGAGTAGCCCCTGCTGGCCACAGCTAGAGAAGGGCGGCACGCAGCGACCAAGACCCAGCCCAACCAAAAATAATAATAACAAACTAACTAATTTCAAAAAGTAGTTAGCAACATCCATGAATTATGCAACATGGAGATTTTAATGTTTTCAATTCTCAAATCTAACTATGTACAGGCAGCTCTAGAGGTTAGAGGTTTTATTTCTACCTTGATTTTCCAAAATCTATCATTTTGGCTCCCAAGACTTCCAGAATAAAATCAAAAATTTTTTTCAAATGTGTGCCCCAATATATGCCTGTCTTCAAAAGTTGACAGCTTAACCTTCTTCCTCCAGAAAACTGAGAGCATCAGGCCAAGACTCTCCTAGTTCAAGGATTTCCTCTAAAACTTTCCTGACAGATGGCAACCAGTTTCTATTTAAACACTCCAAACACAGGCTTCTCCTGTCTTATTTGTGCCCCCTCAAAATTCATTTGCTACAGCCCTAACTCCAATGTGGCTGTATCTGGAGATGGAGCTGCTAAGGAAGTAATTAAGATTAAATGAGGCCAAAGGCGGCCTGATCGGAAAAGGATTCGTGTCCTCACAAGGGGAGACACCAGAGCACTCGCTCATTCTCTCTCCTTCTCCCTCCATGTGCTGAGGAAAGACCATGAGAGGATAGTCCATAATGAGAAGGCAGCCATCTGCAAACCAGGAAAAAAGATCTGGCTAGAAACTGAATCAGCCAGAACCCTGACCTAAGAGTTCCAGCCTCCAGCCCTGTGAGAAAATAAACATCCCTCGTTTAAGCCACCTAGGGCATGGAACTTTGTTTTGGCAGCTGACTAATGATACATCATGCTTCACAAAGTGGTTAATTCCACTCTCAAATAATTCGAAGTGTTGGAAATTTCCTATTTTAAGCAGAAACCTGCTTTCTGCAGCTTCCACCCAATAATCCAAACTTCTGGGGCTCCATGAAATAAATTTAATCCATCTTCACAATTAAAAGAAGAGATTACATGAAGAGTTCCCAATATTTTAACAATCTTCCATATCCTTGGGCTCTTACTTAGACATATTCTAATTTACCAAGACTCTCTTTAAAATGTGGAAGCTAGAAATACTCTATGCTGCTGCTAAGTCACTTCAGTCGTGTCCAACTCTGTGTGACCCCATAGACGGCAGCCCACCAGGCTCCCCCGTCCCTGGGATTTTCCTGGCAAGAGTATTGGAGTGGGGTGCCATTGCCCTCTCCAGTGCATCAAAGTAAAAAGTGAAAGTGAAGTCGCTCAGTCGTGTCCGACTTCGCGACCCCATGGACTATAGCCTACCAGGCTCCTCCATCCATGGGATTTTCCAGGCAAGAGTACTGGAGTGGGGTGCCATTGCCTTCTCCAAGATAAATATGAATAATACAGAGGCATGATACTTTGATAAATTAGTCCTACATTTTCCTGAGGAAAAGCTACTTTCTAAAAACCACTAAAAACCTTTAAGAAGGCAACAGTCAACGATACTAACTGTCTAAAAAGAAAAACCTTCTATAAGACCCCCTCATTCTGCTGGAAATCTAGTCAACTGACTCAGAAATCAACAAGATAGACTTCAAGATCAACTGGTTGGAGACCTGATACTTCAAGCACATCATTGAGAATAATTATTTCTACTTACCTCAAGGTCACTGTGGACAAATAATTTATTCATTCCTTCTCACCAGCAAAATTCACTAATTTTTTATCACCTTTCTTTTGTCTAACATGTCTACATGAGTTTTCTCTTACTCATTCTCTTTTTTCCATAGGGATAAACTAGGCAGCCCAATGCACATCTTTGTAAACTACCTCTACTATATTAGAAGAGCATATAAGCATAGTCCTGTGGTGTCTGGGGAACCTCTCAGTGAATCCCCTGTGGTCACCATCTTGGGTAACTCTGGCTTCTTCCAAAGATCAAAGAGAGGGAGATTTCTGTCCTCAAGTCCTGGACCCTTTTGGTTTATGTCCTCTCCCACCGATTTTTTTTTCTTTTTCTCTAACTTATTCTATTGTGCTTTTCTTCTAAATATGTCACATCTGAATTGTAAAAAAAATTACTTTGAATATCAACTGCTGTGATCCACAACACAGAGATCAAAAGCACAGATTTACTAATGCCTTTACAGCACCATGGATGGACGTAGAGATTATCATACTAACTGAAGGAAGTCAGAGAGAAAGACAAATATCATATGATATTACTTATATGTGGACTCTTAAAAAACAGTACAAACGACTTATTTACAAACAAAAACAGACTCATAGACAGAAAACAAACTTACAGCTACCAAAAGAGAAGGAAAGTGAAAGTGAAGTCGCTCAGTCATGTCCGACTCTTCGAGACCCCATGGACTGCAGGCCACCAGGCTCCTCCGTCCATGGGATTTTCCAGGCAAGAGTACTGGAGTGGGGTGCCATTGGAAGGGATAAACTGGGAGTATGGGATTAGCAGATACAAACCGCCACTTATAAAATAAATAAGAAGGATTTCCTATACAACACAGGGAACCATATTCAATATCTTATAATAAACTATAATGGAAAAAATTTAAAAGAATATAAACATATACATATATATGTATAACCAAACCACTTTGCTGTATACTTGAAACGAACACAATATTATAAATCAACTATTGCAAAGAGTCAGACATGATTTAGCAACTGCATAACAAACAGCAATAATACTTTAATTTCTTTTTTTTAAGCACAGATTTACTAAAGTATAAGGGAGATAGGGAATACAAACCATATACCTGAGTAAATCACTGGTAAGATCCAAAGAATTCATTAATCTATGTTGTCTTTATTGTCCTTATAGGCCATGTTGCTTCTTCCCACACTCCTAAGCCCAGAATAAATTCAACTCCAAATTTAATAAATGTAAGTATTTTTATTTTTGCATTCTTACAGCCTCTCGAAAAAGTCATTCCTCTCTAGGCCTTTCTCCACTTCCTTGGTCTCCAATCATCATCTTCCTTATGAGACAATGGAAATTAGTCCAATCAGACTACTCCCTCCAGAATTCCTAAGGAGAATGCAGAGAATATTGAACAGGGGGAACCAAAGAAGAGAGCAGTCACCCAGAAAGCCACCAGAAAACAAAGTCTAGGTCCTTAGTATTTACAATAAACCCCTATATCTTAAGGTGTTTATTTTCATTATATTATATTCATTAAGATTACTTTAATGAACTTCTTCCTTACAACAACAATAAAAAGCCTAGTGTGATATACTTTAGGAATAGTCAAAACACAGGTCTACCCTAAAGAATGGTTTATCCAGGGGATAGCAAAAGGTAAATTCAGTAGACTAGGGTCTTCACTTGTGAAGATCCTTGAACACTAGCTATATTTTTACTTCTTTTTTTTGCCTAATGTAATCTTACTTTCATTTTGCCATTGCACAATTGATAAAACTTTAAAAAAGCAAGAGTGCCTATCAGTTGAGACTGAAATAAATTAATTTGCAAGTGTGACTTGAGTACCATAAATAGCAATATTTGATTTTATACCTATGTATAACAGATAACCAAAGGTATTTAAATACCCAGCAGTGTGCTGACATAATAAGCAGATGCTCTCCAAACCTTTTCTTTTTTCATACACAAAAAAGATGTGCATCTCCCAATCTGATCAGGTATAAGGAAAGGACATTCCCTCTCACCACCTCTTTGCAACATCATAATGGAAGTCCTTGCTAATGCAGTAAGGCAAGAAAAGGAAATAGAAGATACACAAGGGCACACTGGGAAAGAAGACACAAAACTGTCAGTTTGCAGAGACATGATCATCTATGTAGAAAGTCCAAAAAGATCAAACAAACAAACTCCTGAAACCAATAAGCAATTATAGCAAGGTTCCATGATACAAGATTAATATATAAAAGCTAATTACTTTCAATATACCAACCATGAATAAGTGGAATTTGAAATTAAAAACACAATAAAATTTGCATTACATCAAAAATAAAAAAAATACTTAGGTAGTATAAATCTAACAAAATATGTATAAGATCTATATAAATAATACTCTGATGAATGAAATCAAGATACTCATCTTCCTGAACAGGAAGACAATACTGTCAAGATGTCAGTTCTTCCCAGCTTGGTCTATTGATCCAATGCAATTCTAAACAGGATCGTAGCAAGTTATTTTATAGGTATTGACAAACTGATTCTAAAGTTTGTGTGCAGAGGCAAAAGACCCAGAACAGCCAACACAATATTGAAAGAGAATAACAAAATTGAAGGACTGATCCTACACAGCCTCAAGATTTGCAATAAGGTGGCAGTTATCCAGACAGCATAGCATTGGTGAAAGAATACATAAATAGATCAACAGAGCAGAAAAGAGTTGACAGAAATAAATTCACATAAATATAGCCAACTGATCTTTGACAGAAGAGCAAAGGCAAAACAATGGAACAAAGGTAGTCTCTTCAACAAATGGTGCTGGAATAACTGAACATCCATATGTAAAAAAAGGAAAAAATAAATCTAGACAAAGCCCTTACACTCTTCATTTTAAAGTTAACTAAAAATGGATCACAGGCCTAGACGTAAAATACAAGAACTATAAAGCTAGGAGATAAATTCCTAGCTGACCTTGGGAACAATAACAACAAAGGCATGATCCATAAAAAATTTAATTGATAAGCTGGACTTCATTAAAAAACATCTGCTCTGCAAAAGACACTGTCAAGAGAAAAAAATATTTGCAAAAGACATAGCTGAAAAAGGACTGTTATCCAAAATACAGAAAGAACTCTTAAAACTCAATAATAACAAAACAACCAGATTAAAAAATGTGCCAAAGCCCTTAACAAACACCTCACCAAAGAAGGTAAACAGATAATAAGCATCTGAAGAGATGGTCCACATCATACATCATCAGTTCAGTCAGTTCAGTTGCTCAGTCGTGTCCAACTCTTTGCGACCCCATGGACTGCAGCCCATCAGGCCTCTCTGTCCATCACCAACTTCCGGAGTTCACTCAAACTCATGTCCATTGAGTTGATGATGCCATCCAACCATCTCATCCTCTACTGTCCCACTCTCCTCCTGCCTTCAATCTTTCCTAGTATCTGGGTCTTTTCAAATGAGTCAGTTCTCCACATCAGGGGGCCCAAAGTATTGGAGTTGCTAGTAATGCATAATAACTGGGTCTGCTTTACAAGTATTTTTAAAGCAAAGCATAAGTAGTAAGAAAGTTTAAAGGCATGTGAAAGTGATAGTGTTAGTTGCTTAGTCGTGTCCTACTCTTTGCTACCACATGAACTGTAGCCCACCAGGTTCCTCTGTCCATGGAATACTCCAGGCAAGAATACTGCCATTTCCTTCTCCAGGGGATCTTCCCAATCCAGGGATCAAACCCAGGTCTCCTGCACTGCAGGCAGATTCTTTACCATCTGAGCCACCAGGGAAGCCCTCTAAGATGTTAAAATGTTCTTTCTTGTGTCTAGTTGTATGCTTTTAATTTTTTTTTAATTTAGTCATAATTCTTTAATTGAAACATCTTTGACTCTCTCTGAAGTGAGGGCAACTGAAACCTTTTACAAAATAAGCTTTCATATTCAGAGAAAAAAAAAGCATCTAGTTTTCCAAGATAATTTCAACTAAAAATTCACCTACAGTGCAGGAACACTGACCACTAAGGATTGCTAACATGGGAATGAGAGAAAAGCTTGGAAGTAAAAAACACCACCAAGTGCTAACGACTTATTTTCCAGTCATTCCAGCACCTCATCTCTTTCTACAAGTGCGTGTACCAATAGCACAAGGGCAATGGAAGCTTGGCAGAGAAGATTCACCTTGGTATGCCAAGCAGTCGTTATTGAAGCTCAGGCTTCCCTGTATCTTTACAGGTTTTATGTGAGAAAGAGTCACTGCTTCCAAGAGCCTCAACCATTGAGGGTCAACAAAAAGGCTGTTGATAATCCAGACTTATGCAGAAAGATATATTAGGGATCGAGGAGAGGTGGCAAAAGAAATGTGAGACTGGAGCAATAAAAAAGGATAAATATTTCCACCAACAATCCAGATGTACAAACCCTTCCATCATTTGCATCCACAGCCCCTAGACTCTTGAAGATGAATTTCTCTCAAGAGTAAGCAGCTGTCTGACCAAACTACACTGAGGTTATTTCTATATGACAATATATTATTGTGTGAAAATTTCCTCCTTCTTCATATTTCTTGAGGCCCAGAGGTTAAAGCGTCTGCCTCCAATGCGGGAGATTAGAGATGGGGGGGGGCGGGCGGGAGGGTATGTTTCTCTGTGAGAACAAATGAAATACAGTGTCATGAGAATCAGTGAGAACCATCTGGAATATTTTCAGGGAGGACCAAATAAAACCCAATCAAATATGTTCGAGAAGGAAAAGAAGTTAAATGTGGGATTTTTATCCACTAATTGTAAAGTTTTTAAGTTGCCATTGTTGATACATATTCATCCTTTGAACGTAAATCATACAAGTATGCCAAATACATTTGTAGGGGCAGTGCTTGTCATAACTAAAGACCAGAAGCAACTAAATGTCTATCATTAGAGAGCTAGTTAAATAAATTGGTTTACCCCATACAAAGAATAGATACTATGCAACTAATAAAAAGGAATGCAGTACACCAATATTTCTATGATGTAATGCACACCAAAGAATAAGTGACATTGAAAAATAAGTGAAAATGAGAAGTTTAGCTTTAGTTTATGTATTTTCAATTGTATAGTATGCCAGAGTATACCACAGTATATTTATAAAATATATCAACATAAATGTACCTTCTAAACATAAGTTGGGGGTAAAACGCAAATTACAAAAATACTAACAAGGGACTGTCCCAGTGGCCCAGTGGTTAAGACTCTGCCCTTTCAATGCAGAGGGAACAGGTTGGAACCCTAGTCAGGGAACTAAGATCCCACATGCTGTGCAACAGCAGCCAAATAAAAAATAATAATACTTATTAATTACTAACGGTATTATATTTACTAATGGTATTAATACTAACAGTATGATATCATTTATATGAACTTTTAAAACATGAGAGACAATTCCATCTACTGTTAGGGACACATATATATGAAATAAAAGTACAAAGAAATGCATCAGAATGATGTTAGTTACTCACCTGAGTATTAGTGGGGAGGATGTAATTGGGACAAGATATGAGGTTAAGCTGATTGAGCAGGAGCACAATCAGATTAAGCCACATGATATTGCCAATGTTCCATCATTTTTCACCAACAAGAACAGCAATGTCATATATGGTTTAACCTTACATGTAAGTGGTATTTGACTATGCTAAATAGCTTTCTTTTTTTTAAGCTGAGAGGAGGATACACATGGGTTCACAAGAACCCATGTCAATCCACCATTATTTAGATCTATGACCTGAAACAAGTTATTTAACCCAATTTCTTCATGTGTAAAATGGGGATAAAAATAAAACATACCTCACAAGAGTATATGAAGATTAAATAATTGAATATGTATTAAGCACTTAAATAGTACCTGGCACATGGGTAAGCACTATTAGATTCAGCTACTGTTTCCAGTGGTTCAGCAGTAAAGAATCCACCTACAATTCAGGTGATGTGGGTTCAATCCCTGGGTCAGTGAAGATCCCCTACAGAAGGAAATGGCAACCCACTCCAGTATTCTTGCCTGGAGAATTCCATGGACAAAGGAGCCTGCGGGCTACAGACCATGGGGTCTCAAAGTGTCAGACACGACTTAGCAACTAAACAAAGACGACTGTTATCGAAACACAAGTACATGTGTTGTCAGGTAACGATGCTCTCGTAAATTTCCACCAAACAAATGTTATTCTCTAACAAGAAAGGGAAGGTCCCTGGGTACAACTTTCCCCCTCGCTGAGGTCCAGGTCCTGGCTGAAGAGGCAGATGTCAGTTGGCAGCTCCCTTAGACCGTACCCAGCTGTCACCACTGAGGGGGCCAGATGCCCAGGACCCAGCTAGCCCTTAGACTCCTTAGGCCAACCAATGGCAGGGGCCAGGCCCCACAGACTGTGACCCAGACAGAGGGCCACTGCCATTGCTTCACAGAGGCGGGGACTGGGGAGAAGTTCACTGCCACCTCAAGGCCTCAGCCCGACCTTGGGCAGTTTTGGCAAGGGCTCTGGAGCCCTGCAGGACACAGCCCCCAGCCTGTTCCTGGGCCCCCCAGCTCACATGCTGACCTGAGGCCTGCTGAGCTGGAGGGCCCCATAGAGAAACCCAAGACCCACTTCTTACCTCACTCTCTGCCTGAGGACCACGACTCTACCAACAGTTTGCTGACTGGTCCCACTAAGGGTCACTCATTAACAGTTGGCTGCTTGTAGGAGAGCCCTGGCACCAACCAATGGCTGAACATAACCACTAACGGTCACTCACTGACAGTTGGTTGCTTGTGGGAGGGGCCTGGCACCAACCAATGCCTGAGCAGGACCACTAACGGTCACTTACTGACAGTTGGCTGCTTGTGGGAGGGGCCTGGCACCAACCAATGCCTGAGCAGGACCACTAACGGTCATTCATGACAGCTGGTTGCTTGTGGGAGGGGCACAGTATCAAACAATGGCTGAGTAGGACCAGTAACGATCACTAATAGTCCCATAGTAACCTCTATCTACTAACAGGATGCGGGGGTGGGGGTATAGCACCCAACAAAGGCTGCACTGCTAAGGGCTGAGCTTGGCCATGCTCCGCTGTGATCTGTTACACTATTATATTCTACAGCTTTTCGTATAGCTATAAGATTTCATGAAAATATTTTTCACTTCTTATTATGGAAAACTGTATAAATATAAACAAAAGCAAAGAGACTAGTACAATAAGTCCAAATGTACCACTTTGTTTTAATAATTAGCAAATCATGACCAATATGTTTCATTTCTATCCCTGTTCCCAGAAATATACATTAGATTATTTTAAAGGGAATCCTAGATTTCATCCATTAATACTTTATTATATATCTTTAAAACACAAGAATTTCCAGAAATATAACTAAAAATACCATTATCACACTTTACGAGTTAAAAATTCCTTAATATTATCAAATATCTACTCTTTGCTTCAATTTCCTGGCTTGCCTAATAAATACATTTTGTCTTGCAGCATTTATAAGTACACAGCTTGCTGAATTTTTATAAAGTGAACACTCCCATGTAATCAGCCAGTACATGGAAGAAGAAATAGAATGTTGAATTTTTCTTTTGTGTGTGTGTTTTTTACAGTTTCTTTCAAATCAGGATCCAAACTGGGTCACATCTTACAAATGGTTGACAATCTCTTTCACAGTAATTTTACACTTTTAAATTCACATTACAGTGATGAACGATATGAACCTAATTCTACTTTTGAGACAGTTTAGATGATTTTCACTATTTCTAAAAGAATATATAAAATACTGTTTATTACCACTGGCAATGGAAATGGAAGTCAGAAATTTGGCAGTGTAGTTTTTCAAGGCATTACCAACAAACAGCCTTTTTAAAAAGGAAATACCACTGAAAATTAAAAACAGACTCAACTATGGTCATTAAAGAACAGTAAACACCCAGAGATCTATTCTCCAGCTAAGTCAATGTAGAGATTCACTTATGTAATTTAATTGTTTTTTTCAATAATCACAAATGTGTTCTACCTGTGCTTCTTGGGTTTCCAGCCCTGAATCAAAATGAAATGAAAGTGTCTTAAGGGTATGTCATTAATAGAACTTGAAAATCTTTACTCTGAGATATGGTAGCTTTGCAGCCCTTAATGGCATTGTCCTTCACTGGAGATGTACAGCAAATTCATTTCCTGCCAGCCCCTGTGAGGCTAATGGGCCTTCCAACTGCCGAGTTTTCACTGATTTCTAATGACTGGGTGCAGCAGAGAAGGGAGTCTGGGAGCAGGATGCTGTCTTCTGGCAGAGTTCCTTGGAGAAAGGAAACCTTGAAAGATGCACTGCAATGAACACCTTGTTCTGGGAAGACAGAAAGTCAAACTCTGTCATAAATTTTTTATTTTCCTCCATAATTTGACTGTAAGATTACATTCAACAGAAAGTAAGAAAAGANTGTCTTCTGGCAGAGTTCCTTGGAGAAAGGAAACCTTGAAAGATGCACTGCAATGAACACCTTGTTCTGGGAAGACAGAAAGTCAAACTCTGTCATAAATTTTTTATTTTCCTCCATAATTTGACTGTAAGATTACATTCAACAGAAAGCAAGAAAAGACTGATAAAAATAATTGTGAAAAGATCTGAAATTAAGATAGATAAATATTTATATAAAACAACTGTGTAGTGTACACCACTCTCTAGGACTTTGAGAAAAGTGCTGGTGATAAAATCTGAGACTGTCTTTCATACATTTGTAAAAGTAAGATAATTATGCTGAGTAAATGAGAAGAAAATGAGAAATCTATATACTATTACATGGCATACTCAATGAGAATAAAGTGACTGATTTTTAAAGAAAATGCAGAATTATAAAAAATATCACTAACCTATTTCACACTGATATTATAAGATATATGCAACTATAGAAAATACACGAGAACCTCACCCAAAAAGTGTTTCCACAGTCCAAGAAGACAACATTGATGAATGGAAGTTGCATATCACACAAACTGAATGACAATGTAGAAAACTTGCACAGAAACAGGTTTTCATTTCTGACCATGCATGCAGTCTCCAGGCAGGAACACTGGAGTGGGCTGCCATGCCCTCCTCCAGGAGATCTTCCCAACCCAGGGATCGAACCCATGTCTCTTATGTCTCTTGCATTGGCAGGTGAGTTTTTTACCACTAACACCACCTGGAAGTCCCTCATTTCTGACCACTGTGATACAAAGGAGATTTCCCTAGAGGTTCAATCTGATGTAAAGAATAGGCAATTTAAGCTAGCTCCGGAAGTCAGAAAACAGTGGTAATTATAAAAGGTATAGTCAAAGGAATGGTTTTTCCAGTAGTCATGTATAGATGTGAGAGTTGGACCATAAAGATGACTGAGCACCAAAGAACTGATGTTTTTGAACTATGGTGCTGGAGAAGACTCTTGAGAGAGTTCCTTGGGCTGCAAAGAGATCTTACCAGTCAATCCTAAAGGAATCAACCCTGAATATTCATTGGAAGGATTCATGCTGAAGCTGAAGATCCAATACTTTGGCCACTGGATGCAAAGACTCAGCTCACTGGAAAAGACCTGATGCTGGGAAAGATTGAAGGCAAAAGGAGGAGGGGGCAGCAGAGGATGAGATAGTTGGATAGCATCACTGACTCAATTGAATCTGAATAAGCTCCGGGAGACAGTGAAGGATAGGGAAGTCTTGCATGCTGCAGTCCATAGGGTTGTAAAGAGTCAGACATGACTTAGTGACTAAACAACAACAAAGTGCTGCCTGGAAAAGGTGATGTTTAGAAGTCAGAAGGTATTATGGAATTCAATTTCCCCATTCAAAAAAAAAAATAGCAAAGCAACAAATTGTCATTCCAGGCAATGTGTTTATCTGACAGTCAAGTCACTCTCTTGTGTCCCCACTCCCCCAAACACAAATAGGAATAATATAGCTAGCCAATCTTGTTGTAGCCTGCCATCAATTTTCAAAGATTTGGTTCCATGACAGCTCTTGCAAAGGGGTAAGCAATGCACAGCAACCTGCTTTGAGAGAAGGCAGACAAGATGACCCTCTCAAGGCAAAGAACTACATGTTCTATATGTTCATCTTCCCAGTTGTTGGCACCACCAGGTCTCATTGTATCCTCCACAGATGTTTGTTTGACATGGAAGTTGGTTGGAAGTCATAACATTTCAGGATTTGTGTACAGCCAGACCTTGAAGTAGCAGAGTGCTGAAAAAATTTAACTTCTATATATTCATGAAACAATGTATCCTTTAAAAAGAACTTTCATATCCAAAGCTGGTTTCTTCTTTACCACAGTTTTAAAGGAAGCTACAATAATTATTATCTTAATTTACAAAAGCTGACTAAGACTATATGGGGCTTCACCGAAGACACCAAGATAGGTAACAAAAAGCGGCCTCAGACTCTGGTATACTATATCCAGTGTGCTGTTCTCCATAGCTCATCTGCGGGACTATCCAGTTACAACCACCACAGAAATGGAAAGGACCAATGACAGCCACCACGATCATCTCTTCAGGGTCTCAGTTATTATCATTAGGACCCTGGTCTTGTCTGTGGCCAATACAAAGATCAAGTGTCTTGACAATCTCAGAACCAGGGGTGGCCCCAGGACCAGCAAAGTCTTCATTTTTACTACATTCTGATGAGAATTGGGGATTGGGAAAATTCATCTGGAAGTAATAAGCAAGATGAGAAATGACTTGAAGCAGGAAGAACCATGAAAAGAGTCCTAGAATAAGAGACTCTCTTAAGCAATATAAGGGGCTTCCCAGGTGGCACTAGTGGTAACGAACCTGCCTACCAATGCAGGAGGTGTAAGAGATGTGGGTTCAATCCCTGGTCAGCAAGGTCCTCTGGAAGCATGGCAACCTACTCCAGCATTCTTGCCTGGGAAATCCCATGGACAGAGGAGCCTGGCAGGCTACAGTTCCTAGGGTCACAGAGTCAGACACGACTGAAGCGACTTAGCATGCACATAAACAACATGAAAGGAAAAGAAATATGGATCAATAGCTGAACCTTAGATAGGTGATAGGGAATGCGGAATGAAGCAGGGCAAAGACTAATAGAGTTTTGCCAAGAAAATGCACTGGTCATAGCAAACACCCTCTTCCAACAACACAAGAGAAGACTCTACACGTGGACATCACCAGATGGTCAACACCGAAATNGTCGCAAAGAGTCGGACACGACTGAGCGACTGAACTGAACTGAACTGAGGTAGATATATATCTGAGAGATATCAGAGACATACATATTTCTTAATCCTGAAATATATATCTTTACACACATAACGTCTGTGAAATAGGGATGTATTTTATAATCAATGCACATATTTAACACAATGGTATTATTTTCCCAACACTAGAGAAGGGGGGAAACATATATGTAATTTCTACTGCCTAATTTCTTTCCTTTAATTCAGAACTGTAGATAGAGGATAGTTGATTAATAAACTAAATTTGATTATCATTTATAGTCTTCTCATATTTTTGCCTCACTACATTAGATCTCTTGGAGAGCAGAGGCCTCATTTGACTTACCTCTGTAATTTCCCATATCTAATACTTGTCAATACATAGAGTTTAATAAATGTTTGCTACTGGGTATTGTTAAAAGTTACACACATACAATTAGCAAAAAAAAAAAATGTCTCAAACAGGTGACTCATGTCTAACAAAATGAGAGAAATTGAGAAAATTAACACTGTTGAGCATATTTAAGCACTAGACGTATCTATTAGACTCAGATGAGATATCACCTAAATATCTAAAGAGCAAAGAGACTGTTGCCAAAAGTTAATTTCTGATTATGATATTTTTGTAGAAATTCTCTATCATACAGAGAAGAATATTAATCTTTACCTCACTATATTTTGATTAGAATAAACTTTAAAAGGGTTCCCTGATGGCTCAGATGGGTGAAGAATCCGAATGCAACGTAGGAGACGCAGGTTCAATCCTTGGATCGGGAAGATCCTCAGCAGAAAGGAACCCACTCTAGTGTTCTTGCCTGGAGAATCCCATGGACAGAGGAGCCTGGCAAGCTACAATCCATGGGGTCACAAAGAGTCAGACACGACTGAGTGACTAACACACACATACTTAAAAGGATACAACTTGATGCAATAGTTAAATTATGATACAACCATAAAGTAGAATGCAGTGCTGCCAATAAAAAAATGAAGTTTCCAAAAGGTACTTAATGACCATGTTATTGCTTTTGAACTGTGGTGTTGGAGAAGACTCTTGAGAGTCCCTTGGACTGCAAGCAGATCCAACCAGTCCATTCTAAAGGAGATCAGTCCTGGGTGTTCATTGGAAGGACTGATGCTGAAGCTGAAACTCCAATACTGTGGCAAACTCATGCGAAGAGTTGACTCATTTGAAAAGACCCTGATGCTGGGAGGGAGTGGGAGCAGGAGGAGAAGGGGACGACAGAGGATGAGATGGCTGGATGGCATCACAGACTCGATGGACGTAAGTTTGAGTGAACTCCGGGAGGTGGTGATAGACAGGGAGGCCTGGCGTGCTGCAGTTCATGGGGTTGCAAAGAGTCGGACAGGACTGAGTGACTGAACTGAACTGAACTGAAAAGCATGATATAAAATTTAATTAATTATTTAATTTAAATTTTCTAAATGTTGATGGAGTTCAAAACCTGCTGTGCCCAAAATATGGCTCCTTGACATAATGAATATTTCAAGGCAAATGACAGATATGGAAAGGACTCTCTGACCTCCCCCATCTTCCCTGAAACAAGTCATAATACCTTCATGTAAGAGGTGCCCTCCTTATACCTGGAAGAAATCTCTGAAGGGATAGGGGCACCAAGACGAAACCCAATGAATAGGCCTTGTTAAGTTTCCCCCAGTTTACTCCCTTTAGCTCAAACTTTTCTGCCCATGACTGTCCATTCTTCATCAAATCTAGTATAAAAACACTCAGGTTTAACTATTTCTTCAGGTCTTCATTTCCTTATGAAGGTTCCCATGTCACATAAAACTAAAATAAATGTGGTTGCTTTCCTCTCGTTAATTTGTCTTCTGTCAGTCTAATTTACAGGGCCCCAGTCAGAGAGCCTAAAAGTGTAGTAAAAATAAAAAAATAAAACAGACTTTCCTGGTGGCTCAGTGGTAAAGAATCTACCTGCCAACACAGGAGAGACAGGTTTGATCCCTGATCTGGAAAGATCCCACATGCTACGGAGCAACTAAGCCCGTGCGCCACAATTATTGAGCCTGCGCTCAAGAGCCCAGGAGCTGCAACTACAGAGCCCTCACGCCCTAGACCCAGTGCTCCACAAGGAAAGCCACTGCAATGAGCAGCCCGTACTCTTCTAAGAAGAGTGGATCCCCCTGGACACAACCAGAGAAAAAGCCCATGCAGAAAAAAGACCCAGAACAGCCAAAATAAATAAGAAAATAAATAAATTTAAAAAAATTTTTCCCCTATGATATATATGAGACTAGAAAGAAATATACCTAAATCTTCATAGTGGTTATTTCCAAATATGAAACTACAGATATTTGTTAAACTAATTTCTAAAATTTTTAATATTTTTATCAGCAGGGCTTTTTAGAAATTTGACTTAATGAGCAACTTCCCCACAACGTGATTTTGCCCATTTGAGTCTTAAAACGAAGATCATGGCATCCGGTCCCATCACTTCATGGGAAATAGATGGGGAAACAGTGGAAACTGTCAGACTTTATTTTGGGGGGCTCCAAAATCACTGCAGATGGTGAATGCAGCCATGAAATTAAAAGATGCTTACTCCTTGGAAGGAAAGTTATAACCAGCTTAGATAGCATATTCAAAAGCAGAGACATTACTTTGCCGACTAAGGTCCGTCCTGGCATGCTGCGATTCATGGGGTCACAAAGAGTCGGACACGACTGAGCGACTGAACTGAACTGAACTGAACTGATGTGCTTACTGCTGGCCAGCTGTAGCTCACCCTTCAGAGCAAAACTGTGTATGGAAACGACTCAACCCAATTACAAGAGCATACCATACTAACATTTACAGAGTCATTGTTACCCATATTATTTTTATTTTCCTCTAATAAGAAAAGTTAAAATCCATTTCAATTTTTAGAAGCAACTCATATGAAATCCCAGATTATAAACTTGATATGACTTTTTTATCCAGGAATGGGTTAAGCTGCTCAGTTAATGAGAGGACTAGCTCCTGACACTTGGCACAAAATGGATGAAGCCCAAACAAAAGCCATTCAGGAATTAAACAGTGAGAGGGATTTCCCGAAAAAGACCAGACTTCTGGGATTTAGAGCATCAGTTATCTTTGTGCTACCCATGGCTCATCTCTCACACCTCCATGAGAGCTTCCTTTTTCTTACAGATGCACGGTAGCTATTTACTTATCGAATAACATTTGCCCTTAAGGGCATGATGGTGACCTTAATTCATTTCTATCTCTTCTACTACTTAGCCTACTTTGAAAGCACTGTGCTGTACTCTGAATGTCTGTGTCCTCCCAAAATTCGTTTTTTGAGATTATAATACCTAATGTTATATAGCCGGAGAAGGCAATAGCAAGCCACTCCAGTACTCTTGCCTAGAAAATCCCATGGATGGAGGAGCCTGGTAGGCTGCAGTCCATGGGGTCGCTAGAAGTCCGATGCGACTGAGCGACTTCACTTTCACTTTTCGCTTTCACACAATGGAGAAGGAAATGGCAACCCACTCCAGTGTTCTTGCCTGGAGAATCCCAGGGACAGGGGAGCCTGTTGGGCTCCTGTCTATGGGGTCGCACAGAGTCGGACACGACTGAAGCGACTTAGCAGCAGCAGCAGCAATGTTATATAGCATTAGGAGGCAGAGCCTTTGGAAGGTGATTCGGTCACAAGGGTAGCTGCTGCTGCTGCTAAGTCACTTCAGTCGTGTCCGACTCTGTGTGATCCCATAGACGGCAGCCCACCAGGCTCCCCGGTCCCTGGGATTCTCCAGGCAAGAACACTGGAGTGGGTTGCCATTTCCTTCTCCAATGCATGAAAGTGAAAAGTGAAAGGGAAGTCGCTCAGTCGTGTCCGACCCCTAGCGACCCCATGGACTGCAGCCCACCAGGCTCCTCCGTCCATGGGATTTGCCAGGCAAGAGTACTGGAGTGGGCTGCCATTGCCTTCTCCACAAGGGTAGAGTCTTCATAAATGAATCAGTGCTCTTATACAAAGGCCCACAGACCTCCCCGGCCCCTGGGGCCACATGAGGATAAGTTGGCAGCGGGGAAGGAGAGCCTCAGCCAACTGTGCTGACATCCTGATCGTGGGCTTCCCAATCTCCAGAACTGCGAGAATTAAACTGCTTTTGTTGACAAGGTACTTAGTCTGTGATATTTTGTTACAGCAGCGAACAGACTAAGACTCACTCAATAAACACTAACAGAGTGGAAATACACACTGTATCGATCACCACACAAAGGTTAAACCAACCCAACCTGTCTTTAACACAAACTGAAAGCTTGAATGGGTGTCTTCTAGTTTCTTCAGATCAGGGGCTGTCACAGCTGGGTGATGGTGAAAGAAGAGAGCTGAGGGTGGATTTTGCAGAGTGCCCAGTTTAAGAAGGAAATAAAGGAAGAGGAGCTGGGGAGGGACATTTATACATATGTTCTAGAGTTTTCCTTACACTGTAATAAAAATAGTTGTACATTTAGTATGTACATTTCTTTCCCAAAAAGTAGATTCCCAAAATATTATCTAGACAGAAACAGGGAAAAGCAATATGTGATTACTTTTTAGTAAAGGACTAAAGAGGAACTAAAAAGCCTCTTGATGAAAGTGAAAGAGGAGAGTGAAAAAGTTGGCTTAAAGCTCAACATTCAGAAAACGAAGATCATGGCATCTGGTCCCATCACTTCATGGGAAATAGATGGGGAAACAGTGGAAACTGTCAGACTTTTATTTTGGGGGGCTCCAAAATCATTGCAGATGGTGACTGCAGCCATGAAATTAAAAGACGCTTACTCCTTGGAAGGAAAGTTATGACCAACCTAGATAGCATATTCAAAAGCAGAGACATTATTTTGCCAACAAAGATCCGTCTAGTCAAGGCTATGGTTTTTTTCAGTGGTCATGTATGGATGTGAGAGTTGGACTGTGAAGAAAGCTGAGCACCGAAGAACTGATGCTTTTGAACTGTGGTGTTGGAGAAGGCTCTTGAGAGTCCCTTGGACTGCAAGGAGATCCAACCAGTCCATTCTAAAGGAGATTAGTCCTGGGTGTTCATTGGAAGGGCTGATGCTAAAGCTGAAACTCCAATATTTTGGCCACCTCATGTAAAGAGTTGACTCACTGGAAAAGATTCTGATGCTGGGAGGGATTGGGAGCAGGAGGAGAAGGGGATGACAGAGGATGAGATGGCTGGATGGCATCACCGACTCAATGGACATGAGTTTGGGTGAACTCCGCGAGTTGGTGATGGACAGGGAGGCCTGGCGTGCTGCAATTCATTGGGTCGCAAAGAGTCAGACACGACTGAGTGACTGAACTGAACTGAACTGAGTGTACCTATGGGACCTTTGCCACAAAGCTCCAGAGCTCCTCGGATCAGTGAGGTAAGTCAACACCAGGCTCTCCAGCATAGAATCCCTCTCCATCCCTTGTGTCCCAGGGCCATAAACAAAACGAAGACACCCGTGCCAGACCTGGACGAGGCACTTGCTAACTTCCACCATGATGATGCTGAGGTCACAGTGCTCCCCCAAACACTTCCTCACTCCGTCCTTGTGGTGGAAATATTCCCATATCCCACCCAGCATTTTTGGCCACAAGAGATTATAGACTTTCTTTTAGAAATGTGGAGCCTGTGGTACCTGCTGCTGCTCCTGTAGAAAATCTGGCAATTTAAGGCTCTGAAAGGCATCACCAGAGGCATGCCCACCAGGAGACACCACAGAGAGACACTGGCATCCCAACCAAGGTTTGTTTTAGTGACCTTCTGTGACCCCAGTGTTAGAGGCCTCCAGAATCTATTTCCAATGCTGATGCATCCGGTTCTCTGCTGATGAGTGCTCTGTGGGGAACTGGAATCTTCATGAGCATTAGCTACTGTTAAAACTGCTCTCCTCCCATGTAACCAGTGACATTACTGATGAATGAAGCATGATTCCTTGGGATGCTTTCTGATACCCCGTCTGTAAGCGAGCAGGACCCTTTGGGCCCTGCCCAGGACAGACCTCTCCTCCATTTCCTCTGCTTTAGCTCCTCTCCCAAGTACCCAGATAATGGTATCTCATGCATATTTCCTGAGTTTTGCCCATGTTAAAAACCACCACCAATTGGAATGAATTAACTGTTTGATGATCATGAGCATGTAGCCCCCAGACCCACTGATGCCTAAGGACTGATCATTTTAGCCACCCTGTTACCTCAATATCAACCAGCTGGAGAACTGTGCACATGTTGAGCACATACCTTGTGAACCCTCTCCCTTACCTGGACTTTATAATGCTTTGCTGAAACCCTTGGGAGGTTCAGAGTTTTGGGGAGCATGAGCCACCCATCTCCTTGCCTGGCCCTACAATAAACCTTTCTCTTCTCCAAACTCCAAGGTTTTGGTACTGGTTGGCCTCATTGTGTGTCAGGCACACAAACTTGCATTCAGTAACATACCCGAAGTTGGAAGAACAAACAGCACAGAATCCGCAGCAGGCTCACCCACACTGTATGCCCACACTCCCTGAAGCTCTTCCAGGCACAGGCCTAGGAGGGCTAAAACATCTCTGGGGCTGTGGGTCAGAACTTCCAGAAAAGGGAAACCAAACTGATGGCAATCTACAGGGTTCTTAGAGAAACTGAACCAGTTTTGTTGTGATTTGATATAGAACTTGATAAAATTGGGTAGGGGTGGGGGAACCCTACCAATACTAAGACTGTTAGAATAATTTAGGAAGAGTGATGGTTAAGGTCTTAAATCAACTAGTATTAGTGAGCACTGATGAAGACAAAGGAAGAATAAAGAAGACGTGATTAAAACTCAAGAGGAAAACACAGGCAGGGCACTTTTTGATATAAATCGCAGCAATATCTTTCTGGAACCACCTTCTAGAGTAATGAAATAAAAGCAAAAGCAAATGGGACCTAATTACACTTAAGAGCTTTTGCACAGCAAAGGAAATCCATAAACAAAATGAAAAGATAACCGACAGAATGGAAGAAAATATTTGCAAACAAAGTGAACAACAAGGGATTAATCTCCAAAATATATGAACAGCCCATGTAGTTCCTTATTTAAAAAAAAAAAAAATCAAAAAATGGAAAGATCTAAGTAGGCATTTCTTCAAAGAAGACTTGCAGATAGCCAAAAAGTACATGAAAAGATGCTCAGTTTATTAGAGAAATAATACAATGAGATATCACCACACACTGTCAGAAGGGCCATCATAACAAAGTCTACAAACAGTAGACTACAAAGTCTGCAAACAGTAAATGCTGGGGAGGGTGTGGAGAAAAGGGAACTTCCTACTCTGTTGGTACAACTACTAGGGAGAACAGGATGGAAGTTCCTTAAAACACTAAAAGTAGAACTACCATGTGACCCAGCAATCCCACTCCTGGGCATATACCTGGAGAAAACCACAATTAGAAAATGAACACTCCAGTGTTCATTGCAGCACTATTTGTAACTGCCAAGATTGGAAGGAACCTCTCTATCAACAGCTGCTGCTGCTGCTGCTGCTAAGTCGCTTCAGTCTTGTCCGACTCTGTGCGACCCCATAGACAGCAGCCCACCAGGCTCCCCCGTCCTGGGATTCTCCAGGCAAGAACACTGGAGTGGGTTGCCATTTCCTTCTCCAAGGTACACACTCAGTTCAGTTCAGTTCAGTTCAGTCGCTCAGTCGTGTCCGACTCTTTGTGACCCCATGAATCACAGCACGCCAGGTCTCCCTGTTCATTACCATCTCCCGGAGTTCACTCAGATTCACGGCCATCGAGTCAGTGATGCCATCCAGCCATCTCATCCTCGGTCGTCCCCTTCTCCTCCTGCCCCCAATCCCTCCCAGCATCAGAGTCTTTTCCAATGAGTCAACTCTTCGCATGAGGTCGCCAAAGTACTGGAGTTTCAGCTTTAGCATCATTCCTTCCAAAGCAATCCCAGGGCTGATCTCCTTCAGAATGGACTGGTTGGATCTCCTTGCAGTCCAAGGGACTCTCAAGAGTCTTCTCCAACACCACAGTTCAAAAGCATCAATTCTTCAGCACTCAGCCTTCTTCACAGTCCAACTCTCACATCCATACATGACCACAGGAAAAACCACAGCCTTGACTAGATGGAACTTAGTCGGCAAAATAATGTCTCTGCTTTTGAATATGCTATCTTATCTAGGTTGGTCATAACTTTTCATCCAAGGAGTAAGCGTCTTTTAATTTCATGGCTGCAGTCACCATCTGCAGTGATTTTGGAGCCCAAAAAAATAAAGTCTGACACTGTTTCCACTGTTTCTCCATCTATGCTACTATATATAAAATAGATAATCAATAACAACCTACTGTATAGCACAGGGAACTCTACTCAATATTCTATAATTCTATAATTCTCAATATTCTATATGGAAAAAGAATCTGAAAAAGAACAGATACATGTTTACGTATAACTAAATTGCTGTGGTGTATGCCTGCCTGAAAGTAACACATTGTAAATCAACTATACTCTAATACAAAATAAAAAATAAGTTTAAAAAAAAAAAGGAGACATGATCAACAAACTTCATGAAAAGTAAGAGAAAGAGAAAAACCAAGGATAACTCTGAGTTAAACTTAGGTAAGTACAGTAAATTGATTCCATTAATGGCCCCAATTACATGGACTCCAATATCTATACCCTTTACCCTATACTTAGATCCTGCCTACTCTAACTCTGGGCGGGATTGCTTTCACCAATGGGACAATAGCAGGCTCGAAGCAAAAAGTGACTTGAACAAGCTTTAGGAATTTCCACTTTTTTTGCTCCTCTTTGATCACTAGGAGCATATTCTCCAAGCATGTTCAGGCTAGCCTACAGGGACGTGAGAAACATCTACATGAGAGACCCAGGAAAAAGAGCCCAGTTATCCAACTAAGGTCATCTTAGACCAGCCCTTTTTCCTGTGGTCATGTATGGATGTGAGAGTTGGACTGTGAAGAAGGCTGAGCGCCGAAGAATTGATGCTTTTGAAGTGTGGTGTTGGAGAAGACTCTTGAGAGTCCCTTGGACTGCAAGGAGATCCAACCAGTCCATTCTGAAGGAGATCAGCCCTGGGATTTCTTTGGAAGGAATGATGCTGAAGCTGAAACTCCAGTACTTTGGCGACCTCATGCGAAGAGTTGACTCATTGGAAAAGACTCTGATGCTGGGAGGGATTGGGGGCAGGAGGAGAAGGGGACGACCGAGGATGAGATGGCTGGATGGCATCACTCACTTGATGGCCGTAAATCTGAGTGAACTCCGGGAGTTGGTGATGGACAGGGAGGCCTGGCGTGCTGCGCTTCATGGGGTCGCAAAGAGTTGAACACGACTGAGCGACTGAACTGAACTGAACTGATAGCCAGCTGCCCCACCCCCACCCCAAACACATGAAAGCCTATCCAGGCTCAGCAGAACCATGCAACCAAGGGGCAGCTGACCTCACTTTACATGTTGGAAACCAGTTGAGAGCTATGAGCCATAATAATGAATGTATTTTAATGTTAGACAGCATTGTTGCAGCAATAGGTAACTGAGATACTAAGGAACCCAGTGGTCCTCTTTTTAGAGAATTTGAAACAGGAGCAGAAGCATGTGAGTAGAAAGATAAATTCAGGTCTAGACATCACGAGTTTTAGATCACTATAAGACGTCCAGGTAAAAACAACTAAAAGTAACACAGAAACAAAAGTCTAGAACCCAAATAAAATTTTGAGCTGGTGACATAAATTTGCACTATCAGCATAAAACTGACCCCAGAGAGAACAAAGAGTAAGTCTTTTTTAAACAGCAAAATAAGAAATTTGGGGAACATCATTTAAAAGGTGGCTTCCCAGGTGGCACTAGTGGTAAAGAACCGCCTGCCAATGCCGGAGACCTAAGAGATGCTGGTTCATCCCTGGGTGAGGAAGATCGCCTGCAGGCAGGCACTCCCGATGAGGGACCTCCCTGGTGGCCCAGTGGTTAAGAATCTGCCTGCCAACGCAGGGACAGAGGTTCAATCCCTGGGTGCAGGAAGACTGCACGTGGTGTGGGGCAACTAAGCCCAGGGACCACAACTAACAAGCCCACATGCCCTAGAGCCTGCGCCCCGCAGCAAGAGAAGCCACTGGGCTGAGAAGCCTGCGCACCGCAGCTGAGAGGAGCACCCGCTCACCACAACTACAGAAAGCCCACACACAACAGCGAAGACCCAGGGCCACCAAGAACAGATAAATAGAAAAGAAGACTGTAAAAGATATGTTAAAAAAAAAAAAGACTTCAGTTCTTTTGGGGAATTCCCTGGGAGTATAGTGGTTAGGGAAGATCCCCTGGATGGCACAGCAACCCACTCCAGTATTCTTGCCTGGAGAATCCCATGGACAGAAGAGGCTGGTGGGCTATGGTCCCAGGCATCGCAAAGAGTTGGACATTATTGAAGAGACTTAGCACGCACATACAGGAGTTAGGACTCTAGGCTCTCACTGCCAAGGACCTGGTTTCAATCCCTAGTTGGGGAACTAAGATTTCACAAGCTATGCAGCATGGCTGGAAATAAATTAAAAAAAAAAAAAAAAACCTTCAGTTCTATTTGGGGTATTCCTTTAGTTTCTAGTTTTGTGGTTAAGACCGGAATAATGCTTTACATCATAAGATATCTAAAATACACAAATAATGTTTAACATTCGGTATTATACAATTACATTAAAATTACACTGTATAATTACATTTTAAAAATCTGTGCCCAGTTCAGATGATGATGATGATGACGATGACTGAGTGAATACTTGATTAGAGTTCTGTACCGTGTGATGGGTTTGAGCAATGGAAATGTGTGCTGTTTTGCTGTTTGTTCCTGTTCAGCATCCATCCCCTCTTCTTTTGATAAAAAGTGTCTGGGGCCGATGGGCTAACTTCAATGTCTGCCCTGAGTAAGGAAAAGAATGAATCATGCCTGACCCATCGATGTTACCCATCTCCTCTGGCCACAGCGATTGGTTTAGGTACAAGCATGCGTGAGTGTGTGTGTTCAGTTGCGTCCAACTCTTTTGTGGTCCTATGGACTGTAGCCCACTAGGCTCCTCTGTCCATGGATTCTCCAGGCAAGAATACTGGAGTGGGTTGCTATTTCCCACTCCAGGGGATCTTCCAGCCCCAGAGACTGAACCCGACTGGGTCCCGAGTCTCTTGTGCCTCCTGCACTGGCAGGTGGATTCTTTACCACTGCTCCACCTGAGAAGCCCTTATGTACAAGCTGGTGATGCAAATGAGTCTAGTAAGATTAAAGTGTGGGTTGGAACTGTTGGGAAGAGGAAATCCTTCCTTCTCCTGAACTTCAAGGTAAAGGATATAATCCTTAAGCTGCTAGGCACTCTCTTGAGGAAAGAATCCATCAGAAAGTGAAGCCAATATTCAGAGTAGAAAGTCAAAAGTTAAAAGAAATCAAGTACCACTAATACAACTTAAACCCATGGATCTAGCAATTCTGAAGTTGAGAATCCTGAAACTTTTCTATTACATAATGCAGTGTGAATTGAGTTTTTCTCACTTGTAACTAAACTTGTAAATTCTAACAAAATAGTTTCGTATAATGTGTGTGTGTGTGTGTGTGTGTGTCAAAACAGTTTGCTTTAAAAGGACAGATTCCAAAATTTATTCACTGAACAAATATTTCTGGAGCACCTACTATGTGCTGGTGTATCAATCAAAAGTAAAAGTAAATTAACCAAGGTCACCTGCGTGGTGTTTTCCAGCATTGGCACTATAATAACTTTAGGCAAGGTAATTCTTAGTTGGTAAGGATTACTCCAAGTAGGGAAGAACATTTAGCATCCCTGGTCTATGATCAATATAGATGCTAGGAAGTCCTCACTGTGACAACTGGAACTGTCACACGTTTCCAGAAGCTCCCCTAGAGGGCAGTGTGTGTGTTAGTGACTCAGTCATGTCCCAACTCTTTGCAACTGTGTAGCCCAGAAGGCTCCTCTGTGAGTGGGTTGTCATTCCCTTCTCCAGGGGATCTTCCAGACCCAGGGATCAAACCGGGGTCTCTCGCATTGCAGGCGGAGTCTTTACCATCTGAGCCACCAGGGACACAGGGGGTTGAGAGTTACTGATCTGGGGAGGTGGGGTTGGCGGGGTGGATGACCCTGATTCTGACATCACAGAACTAAGAATTTTAAAGCTGTCAGGCATAGCCAACATAAAGGACATGTCAGAAGTACCCATCAGGAGAAATAATAGAGTGGGAAAAGTTTGTTCAGCAAGTCAGAACAAAATGGTATCTACTATCAGAAGGTAAAAGGCAAGTAAGGGTTTCAATGAATAAAAAGAGATTTTACAAAATAGCAAGTGATTAAGGACAAAAAGAAAAAAAAATGTTTGAGGTCACCAGTAGCCAGGAGTAAAATAAAACAAGTTATTAGTAAAACAGAACTTCAACCTGACAAATTCAAAAAGGAGACATTCTGCGGAGAATTGGTCCTCCCGCTCAGCAAGACAAAAGTGAACAAGCAGTTAGGGCAGTGAGAACAATCTAGATTAAGGGACCTAAGAAACAAAACAACCAAACACAATAAATACGCTGACCTTGCTTGGATCCTGATTTCAACAAATAAGAGGTAAAAGACAAATGGAAAAATTTGAACACAGACTGAATCTTAGGTGACATTAAGAAGTTGTCAATTGTGACTGATGAAGCAAATACGGTAGGATCTTAATAATTGTTAAAGCTAGTACACTGTGTTAGAGATTCATTTAGCATTTTAATTCTCTCTTTAACTGCTTCTTAATTATCTTGTTAAAATGCTGCTGGATATATAGATTTGTAGTAGGCTGTTCTACTTTTCTTTATATTAGAAAATGTTTTCTAATAAAATGTCAGTTAAAAAATGAGAACTTTATCAGTGAACTGAAGAAACAATACATATGCTTCCTTTCTACAGTTTTCTATACCCTATCCTACATAGTTTCTATATAATGATGCTATTTACAGATTAGTTTAAACAATTTCTAACTTTTTAAATAAATGTTTGATTAAAAAAAAAAAAA